>OX402588.1:27200000-27800000 GCA_948098905.1 Tiliacea aurago | reverse complement strand
CTCGGGGTACAGTATGGGTATCAGACCTGACGCCACTAATTAAGAATGAATCTTTTATTTTACAATTAGTGAATACATTATCTATGTGAAAGGCGACTAACAAAAGGTATTTAGAAAGCAGAGGTGAGTGGAAATGCCGGGAGGGGGCGCCCTAGAAGGACATAAATAGTGACCAAATTGGTGATGTTGTTCAGAAAGGTCAGGTGCGTAGTACTCGCAACCGCCGTGCGTGTATGACTAGATGTATGAACGTAGGCGAAGCAAAAGGAGTATGTAAGGAGCGTAGCAAGTGGCATTCTATAGTTTCTGCTTACCACCATGGGCAGAAACTATAGAATGCCAGCTTCATGCATAGATAATACTTACATGCATACATAAACTCACGCCGAGTTTATGTATGTATTATCTATGCATGAAGCTGAGGTTGCTGTTATTATCTATGCATGAAGCTGAGGTTGCTGTTATTATCTATGCATGAAGCTGAGGTTGCTGTTATTATCTATGCATGAAGCTGAGGTTGCTGTTATTATCTATGCATGAAGCTGAGGTTGCTGTTATTATCTATGCATGAAGCTGAGGTTGCTGTTATTATCTATGCATGAAGCTGAGGTTGCTGTTATTATCTATGCATGAAGCTGAGGTTGCTGTTATTATCTATGCATGAAGCTGAGGTTGCTGTTATTATCTATGCATGAAGCTGAGGTTGCTGTTATTATCTATGCATGAAGCTGAGGTTGCTGTTATTATCTATGCATGAAGCTGAGGTTGCTGTTATTCAAGTCGCTTCATTAAATATGAATTTTAAATTGAATGATTTAAACAATAAGCTTACATTTATGTGGTGAATTCAATAATAGATCAATACTTAGATCACCACAAACAAAAACTAATTTATTATTTTAAAAAGTTTGCTTAGTCTATATAGTTTAATAATTATGGAAGAAACCATAATTATTAAAAATGATGACAAGTTTGACGCTGGGGTTCTATACACACTTAAGAAAGTATGGCCTTCGACCTGCGCACATGCGGCCTCACATAAGCGATCAACAGAGCAAGCAGTGAGATCCTTCCTTTCCTTATGTTTGAAACTATGTGAATGGGTCTCTCAAAAATCTTTGACGAGATAAAGAGACACCATGATAAAGCAAGTTAAAAGTATGCTATAGTAGAAAACTTTGAGGAAAAGAGTAGTTAACCCCATAATAAATAAATAGAGTAAACATAAATACTAATAAATAGTCCTTTGTACTAAATTTATAATTATGTCGTATTTCTCTGTATTTTACTGTGTGTACATAAATAATACAATAAATAAATAGTATAAAACAACTAATCCATAACCGTTGGTTTTGGGATAATCTTTCAAGTTCCAACATAATGCGAAGTGTGCCAATAGTTGTATAGTAGAAGCAGCACTTGTAGTGAGTAATAGTCCATTTAAGGCTCGTGCAGACTGGTGCGATATCGCGGGCGCGACAAGCAGCGATATACCTGTTGCGCCCGCGATGTCGCTCCAGTCTGTACGACTCTTTATTTGTCAAAATATTGTTGCAGAGTTGTTACATAGTTTTAAAAGTTCATAATATTCTGCCGTTTCCGGCGTACAAATACATATCCAGGGTTTTGGTTAGTTTGTGAGATATAACAATGAATTAAATAAATTAGTATTATATCATTCATTTCCATACCTTGGCCAAATATTAGGTAGGTAGGTATGCAAATGTCTACAAGATTAAATGAACTCAAAGAGCTATTACGATTAAGAGAATATAATTATGTCATAATATTTAAGTCACCTTTTCATACATAAAATCATTAGTCGAGTAGGATGTGGTACGTACCGCTTTCCCACGCGTACCCGGCTCGCCCTTGTCGCCCTTGATGCCGGGTGGCCCCGCCACGCCCGGCGGCCCGGCGGGGCCCGGCGCGCCTGGCGGACCCATCATCTGCATATACATAACTTTACTCAGTACCTAGTATAAAAGCATGTTACAAAAACCTTAACCGATCCAATAAACGTATTTCTGTTTTAAAATACATACTAGGAAAAATATATTATTAAGTTAGTTGGTTAGTTAGTTATTCACAATTATCTAGCTAGTATAACTCTTAAGTTATAGAATGATTTCCTATGAATGGTGTCCTTAGTAACAGTCTTGGAGGTTTAAAACATATCTGTCTACTCATGGTTAATCTTTAGATAGGGGCTTTCTAATGATGGTTTCAATAAAGAAAAAATGTATTCTTATAGAGTTTTTTTCCTCAAGCTCGATTATTTTTAGAGCATTAGTTCTATATTACACTTATTTTAAGTACGTTTATAGGTATATTGAATGTCTTAAGATAAAATGCTCTACAAATAGTTAATAAAGCCTAAAGGTACCTAACTTTAAGTTATTTTATAGATAAGATGATATATAATTATTATTTTAAGATAAAACATTATATTTTAGTTATTGGTACTCTTATCTTTGTTTATAAAGAGACTTAAGTCTAGATAAAATACTATACCTAATAGATATTTTTCAGTTCGTCTAAAAAATTATAGTGAAAACGTATTTTTTCTAAAAATGGCCTAATTAAGCCTGGCCTGGCCTTATTTGGCCTAAGACAGCGAACAAAATTAAAAGGTCCGGTGGCTTTGGTAGAAAAATCGGCAAATATTTAAAAAGGAAGAAAAATGAAGAAGAGTTGGTAAATAATTCAGATTCAGAATCGAAACTTTCTAGTAACTTCCTCCAAAACGCGGGAATATGCACATTACAAATTAAATACGAATACGCAGCTACCTACGGAGGGATCCGTCCACTTTTGTATACCAGCCTTATGTTAACACTTTGCGTCTTTGACACCGCGCCCCGCGCCCCGCGCCCCGCGCCCCGCGCCACGCGCCCCGCGCCCCGCGCCCCGCGCCCCGCGCCCCGCGCCCCGCGCCCCGCGCCCCGCGCCCCGCGCCCCGCGCCCCGCGCCCCGCGCCCCGCGCCCCGCGCCCCGCGCCCCGCGCCCCGCGCCCCGCGCCCCGCGCCCCGCGCCCCGCGCCCCGCGCCCCGCGCCCCGCGCCCCGCGACCCGCGCCGCCGGCGTATATTACCTACTACGTATTATACCTACTATTTTTCACATTGTCTTTATATAAAACAGAAATATCTTTTACTTTTACCCTCTTGAATTGATTAATTAAATTGCTCTGTTACTGCATAACATTGTCTTCCGTTCACAACACATCAAATTACCTGTTCACTGATGAACGTCTACAAATACTGTGAGAAGATAAAAAGGACTAAAGAGATGACAGTTTTATGTCTTTCTTTTCTTTCTTTTTTTTAAAAACGTTGTACCACACTAGGAATTTACCTATTTGCCTATTTTTCGTTCAAATGATTTTCGTTACATATTTGAATGCTTATTTTTATGTTTTCATCATTAAATAATGTCGTATTAAACATTTAATATGTTTTAAATTACTATAATGATTTTAAATAAAAAGAGTGTTTTAAACATTAAAGTGCGATTTAAAAAAGTTGCTTATAATAAATAATATTCAAATTTGGTAAAAAAATATTAAATCTTTCATTTAAAGCGGGCGCTCTTATTTTAAGAGAGTTTTAACATAATATTCGACGATAGAATTTCAATCGCAAGATTTGCTTGTTTACCCATTATTAACTAGTAAAAACACAAGTACCTACGTAATGCAAGAAATTTGTTACGCCATGATGCAATACAATAATAAGTTTAAATAACTCTTGTACGTTCTGCGCCATTATGTGTCGTTGTCTATTACAAATCAAATGTAACTTAAAGTTGACGAGTAAAGACTTCTTTAAAGGTCTGAATTTTATCTCTAAATTATCTACTAGTAACATTTGTGGTCTGTATACAGTTTAGTGAGACACTAGAAAAATCTCTACAGACAATTTGAAAATGTACAACTCTTAACTCTATTCATGTTTTCTTACCTCATTCTTATGAGAGGGGGTAAGGTTGGGCCCACTTTTACTAAACTGTGTCTATAAGCGTTCTTGAATATTACTTGGGACATATCTTACTCTTAAGGTAGACAATAAAATTAAATTCTATTAGATATCTAATAGTCCGTTTCTAGACGCGATTGTGTTACTTGGGGTTCGCACAGCTGCGGATAAGATTAGTAACGAATGTGCAATACTTACAACTTCATGTCCGTAGAGCTCGTAGCCGGTGCCGTCTCCCTGCAAGTTCAACAGTGGGCATAAAGATTAACAGCTCACACACAGATGCAGACACTCCCGCAGTCCCGCAACGCGCGCTGGGACATGGGGGTGGCGTGCGCGTGAGGACGCAACCAGGTGAAACATTTAATTTCAACTAATCGCAGTTTTTCAGTAAATAAAATGATTATATTCCATACTATGACCCATAACATTATTATATTCTATTTTTATACATATAATATAGCAATACACACGGCATAGACTTGTAAACAAGTGTATGGTATAGGTATTGTGCATGAGAGTGGATAGTTACCTGCCGCCTCCTCAGCTTCCTGTACTTCTGGTGAGCGTCGCGAAGCGCGCGCGGCACCGGGAACAGATGAACAGCGAAACGTTACTTATCGTAGCACAGACATGTTATCTTTTGAAACGAAGGCGGATTGGAAACAAAGAGCACGTGTATCTCCAACTCTACATACTTACGTATACACAATCAACAACCTGCCTACGTGATAAAAAACATCAGTAATCGGTATACAAGAAAGTGAACTCCAAAGTGACATAGTTCAGCACGTAAGCTCCATAGTTTAACCCACTATACTTCACCCCACTAGTTGGTTGTTATTCCAACAAAAGAGTTTCGCTCACCGAGTCTCCCTTGTCGCCCTTGTCCCCCTTGAGGCCGGGGTAGCCGGGCGGGCCTGGCAGACCGGGCGCGCCCAGCATGCCCGGGGAGCCCATGTCGCCGTACTCGCCCTTCGTGCCCTTTGGGCCCATCTCGCCCTGCAACGTCAACGACAAACTGTGTTAGTGTATTGCAAGCAGAGATGAACATAAACAGGTTTTTTATTTACTTATTATATTTTTTTTATCGTGAAAGTGGTATTTAATAGATTATCCACCGTGCTCTGGTTACCACCGGGGTACCAGCTATTTTAGAACCGAATGGCTTGGCGCGTGACAATGGGAAATATGGGGATGACCATAATGCCTTGGTAGTTAAGTAGGCCTTTGGTTGCATCGCGTCACCTGGTGCGTCCCAAATAGGTGTCGACGCCCTTGCGACATCTCATTTTCGTAGCACGGCGGGCTGTCTTGGGGGCGGCTGCTACAGTTGCAGAAACCGACGCAAATAATTATCACTACTTTATTGAGAGTTAAATTTCCAAACGTTTGAGGCTGAAACACTACGGCCACGGGGTCCGAGTGCTCACCTTGTTTTCGGGACATCGCCGAACGCTTGGACGTGGCAATGCTGATTTAATTAATCATGATTTATATATTTTTTTTGAAAAATCGTTTATGTCAACCCGTGCTATCCGACCGGCGCTCTTCCTGCAGGATAGGCCATGGGGTCCGAGGCAGTCGACTATGTAGGGTGGTGGCTGTGCCTGCAGCCAGAGCTCCGACTATGTAGGGTGGTGGCTGTGCCTGCAGCCAGAGCTCCGACTATGTAGGGTGGTGGCTGTGCCTGCAGCCAGAGCTCCGACTATGTAGGGTGGTGGCTGTGCCTGTAGCCAGAGCTCCGACTATGTAGGGTGGTGGCTGTGCCTGCAGCCAGAGCTCCGACTATGTAGGGTGGTGGCTGTGCCTGCAGCCAGAGCTCCGACTATGTAGGGTGGTGGCTGTGCCTGCAGCCAGAGCTCCGACTATGTAGGGTGGTGGCTGTGCCTGCAGCCAGAGCTCCGACTATGTAGGGTGGTGGCTGTGCCTGCAGCCAGAGCTCCGACTATGTAGGGTGGTGGCTGTGCCTGCAGCCAGAGCTCCGACTATGTAGGGTGGTGGCTGTGCCTGCAGCCAGAGCTCCGACTATGTAGGGTGGTGGCTGTGCCTGCAGCCAGAGCTCCGACTATGTAGGGTGGTGGCTGTGCCTGCAGCCAGAGCTCCGACTATGTAGGGTGGTGGCTGTGCCTGCAGCCAGAGCTCCGACTATGTAGGGTGGTGGCTGTGCCTGCAGCCAGAGCTCCGACTATGTAGGGTGGTGGCTGTGCCTGCAGCCAGAGCTCCGACTATGTAGGGTGGTGGCTGTGCCTGCAGCCAGAGCTCCGACATCCTGATTGGAAGTTGTTATACATATATGTGGCCTCTTTGCTTCAAGTTTCATTTATTTATTTTTTATACAATATTAGTTTTAGTATATGCGAAACCCGAAACACGTGTCTAGTATTTTATGTAAAGAATCTATGCACAAAATTTCAAAACTGTATCATGAAAAATCACAAAGTTATAAGGTTGTTATGTTACCGAGTTGTCCGTACAAGAAAATGCTAACGGCGCCCCCGCGCCTCCAGGGTCATCTTGGGCTCATTGATAATAATTTGGTAGTAGGTAAAGTAATTAAATGGTGATAACATTTTCCATCACACTTAAATATTTTTGGGACAAAATATAACATGTTGTAAAAAATATTGAAATCGATTCAGTTCCTTATTTTGAACAAACTTTATTCAGGTTTCGCATAAACTAAAAATGTTGTATAGTGATTATGTCTTGTCATCTGTGTGTATCACTGTCATAGGAAAATATATCGACTTAGAAAATTACTATAATTATTTAATTCTATGATATTGGCGACGATGGAGGAACTGGCGCCAAGAGTTCCCAGCCTGCACTTTACGGTGTTTTATTTTGGGAACTAGAGTTCCCAACTACACTTTACGGTGTATTTTTTTGGGAACTGTAGTTCCCAACTGGAATCGAGCGGTTAGAACAAACATTTGATAAATTGCAATACGATATCGAATTGCAAACACATGACGTGGAAGCAGAAATTGAGCAACGACATTCTACAGAAGAGCACATACTACAATTATAGCTAAAGCTGCATGGCTTACGCCCTTCACCACCGACCGCACCATTGGCTTACATCACGGCTTCACTTGAAAGCACACCGGAAACTACACCAAGAATAAACTTTCAACCGTTACAGGAACGAGAAAGTTTCAACAACTTTGTTTAGAGATTAAACCTACATAAATCTAAATAATTGTCACAATTCACAATTAGAGACCTCATGCTGCTTAGTTTATTGCCATCCGAATTACACCAGAAAGCGTACGACTTGTGCGCACCGAATTATACTTGTGAACTGGAATTCGGCAGATTGGTTCAAGTATTACAACATTAATTTATAGATCCACAACCGAGCATTTGGGCTCGTCAACATAAACAGAGCAAGGATACGAGCAATCAACTTGGATCTGGCAAATATAAACGCAGTTAAAGCTAAAGAACATCCAGAACTTGATATATTTATATAATAATAGATATAAGCTACTTTCTGAATACTCGAAGGTATTTGATGGCTCCCTTGTGTGCATACCTGATTAAAAAACTCTTTTAACCCTAAAGGAAGAAGTGTCATCAATTTTTGTCAAGCCTAGACGTATACCATACGCTCTTAAAAATTAAACTTGATGATGAAATAGTACGACTCTGCGAACAAGGGGTGATTACAAAGTTGTTGCTCTGAGTCCCTGGAAAATACCAGTGGACCCTATAGTCAAACCAAATACGCTTATGCGTGGATTATAAAGTCACCTTATATAAAGAGATAAGAGATGATCAATAGGTACCCAATTCCGATCATAGAGGACATTCTGGTAGAGATCAACGGAGGCCAAATGTTTAGCACACTTGACATCAGTCAAGCTTACTTCAACATGAAGATGGACGAAGAGTGCGCTAATATGATGCAAACATTAAGTATACACAAGGGTACTAAGTCAATAGACTTATGTTTGGCGTCAAGGTAGCCCAATGAGTCAAGGTAGCCCAATGAGTCAAGGTAGCCCAATGAGTCAAGGTAGCCCAATGAGTCAAGGTAGCCCAATGAGTCAAGGTAGCCCAATGAGTCAAGGTAGCCCAATGAATCAAGGTAGCCCAATGAGTCAAGGTAGCCCAATGAGTCAAGGTAGCCCAATGAGTCAAGGTAGCCCAATGAGTCAAGGTAGCCCAATGAGTCAAGGTAGCCCAATGAGTCAAGGTAGCCCAATGAGTCAAGGTAGCCCAATGAGTCAAGGTAGCCCAATGAGTCAAGGTAGCCCAATGAGTCAAGGTAGCCCCGAATTGATGACAATAATTTATGGATCATTTTGCTTGAAGGAGTACCTGAAGTGAAATGCTTTTTCGATGTTACAATAATTTAAGGATATTTAGAAGAATATCTTCTTTCTAGACTACGCTTGGTATTACAAAAATTATAAGAAAAAAAATTTAAGCTCAATAAGGTAAATGTCTTTTTTCCAAGAGAGAAATTATATATGAATTGATAAAAATGGACTGCACAAAAATAGAAACAATGTGAACGCTATTCTGGCTACAAAACCTCCCTGCAACATCAAGAAACTGCGGGCATTTCTAGGAATGGCTAATTATTACAATAAGTTCGTAATAAGTTTATACCGAAATTAGCTTCAATATCCAGCCCTCTTAATAACCTATTCAAGAAGGACTTTAAATACGAATGGACACACAAATGTAATGAGATTTTCAAGAAAATATAATATAAACAGTAATAATAATTAAACAGGAAATCCTCAGTGAGAGAGTTTTAATGCATTTTGACCCTGAGAAACCCTTGGTTGTCGCTACAGATGCTTCACCGTTTGGACTTGGAGCAGTTCTTTCGCATTAACTATCGGACGGATTTGATCGCCCTTAAGCTTTTGCATCACGTTCATTGTTGAGTAGTGAAACAAAATACAGTCAGATAGACAAAGAAGCGACGTCCTCATTCTGAGGATTAAAGAAACATTTTCACTACTGCTACGGAAAAAAAAAAAATATTTATTACGGACCATAATCCATTAACTACGATCTTCAATCCACTCAAAACTTTGCCAGCGATGAGCAAAATGAGACTCTTTCACTACGCACATTTTCTATCTGGTTTTGACTACACCATTGAACACTGTACATCGGATGATCATAGTAATGCAGATTATCTATCAATATTTCCGGCAATTTTCTTAAGTTCATAAAATCCTACTGAATGATTATTTCAGAAATAATCATTCAGTAGTATTTTATGAACTTGGAGAGTTGTAATGCTGGTTCTAATGATTATAATTCTGTTAATCCATATTTGTTACGGCCTCGAATCTTATTTAGATCAACATACAACCTGTTACTGAAAAAACTTTAGAAAATTTGAATTTCGCGGGCTCAAATGTTATTACTCGACTGAAGATTTTATGAATGAAAAATGTTCTTAAATATTTGACATTATTGCCTTCATCATGCAATCATATTTTATCGCAGAATCAAAATGCTTTGTTTGTAAACACAGGTCAAATTACAACAGTGTGCAAGATGTTACAGATTGGTAGATCCTCTATATTTTGCCTAAAAGCGTACAAATATATTTAATTAACATCGTCGAATTATTAACTTCTTTTTTTTCCTTTTTTTTTCTCCTTGACCTTATTGAATTTTGACTTATATAATTAATCTCTTTTACAACTATTGTTCAATTTATTTCAATTATTTGTCATTCTAATTCTAATGATTAATTATTTAATTTTAATGTAATAATGACCCGTAATTTTAGAAACCATATTTGGACGCTGGAAACGGCAGAATATTACGATCGTAATACATAATGCACATAACAACTTTGTACAACCTTCTAACAAATAAATGAATTCTATTCTAAGGAACACGAGTGATGATTCCGGCAACCCTGCAGAACTATAACACACAAGGCATAGTAAAAATGAAATTACTGGCGCGTAGATACATATTCAGAACAAATTTGGATCAAGTCAAAGCAGTAGAGAATGTCGATTACAGCAAAATCAACCTCCATGCGCAGAACTATACCATTGGGACTCACCATCAGGCCCATGGCAAAGGATCCATGTAGATTTTGCTGGACCGATTACGGGTTATTCCTTATTTATAATAGTGGATGCTTTTACGAAATACGTGGAAATTATAGAAACGAAAACAACTACAAGCTCATAGTGTATCTGCCAATAAAAATAACTTTTCGTGACATTTGGATTTCCGCTTGCTTTAGTATTAGACAATGATCGACAACTTGTTTCAAATGAATTTGAATAATTCCTCAGAGTAAGCGGAGTTGTTCACAAAACCACAAACTTTATACCATCCAGCCACGAACAGACAGGCGGAGCGTTACGTACAAACAATTAAAAAAAAAACAACCGACTTCCAAAAAAAACACTACAAAGTGAAAAATAACCTTAATCTCGGAAGTCGGTGTCTTTGGATCTATTTTAGTTTTTTGCCACCGACTTCCGAGATTAAGGTTATTTTTCACTTTGTAGTGTTTTTTTCACTTTTTAGTGGGTCAGTTTGCAATTTATCTAAGTTACAATAGCATAATGTCAACTGCTCATCACCTTTAACAAAATACGATGCAGGGGCGTCAATAGTTGAGGAGTTCTCCTGGTAAGAACCAGGAGAACTGAAACTGATGGTGACTTCACCATATGCATTATGACGAGCACAAATTGCTTAGGAACCATATTAAAGCGTCTAATCGAAACGCAACAGTGAAATACTTATTATTAAGTAGTTCCGGTGGCCATCTGTGGTCTTCATCATCAGTTCCACTTCACTAAATGATGCTTTTCGAGTGCAAAAGCATGAGTTACTATAAAAAAATACTGAAATCGATATAGGTGTGCCTATAAAACATACAAAGACGGTTCATAAAATATCTTTGCTTTCATCAAAAGATTCCATATCAGTCAACTGATTATCTTCGACTCTGTGAGAAGTATCATCTGCTACCACTGGTAGATCGACGTAAAATTGCAGACTGTTTATTCTTGTTGAAAACCCTCAATAACAATATTGATAACCCTGAGTTATTGTCAAAATTTTATTTTAATGTGCCAAGTAAAGCATTTCGTTTTTATCCACCCATACGTGTACCTCATACCTCTTCGAATTATTGGCAAAACAGTTATATTGTGCGCGCAAGCAGAAGTTTCAATGATACATGCTAGGAATATGATTTTGATCCATTCACAATTAGGGTGAATTCGGCGAGAAGGTGCTTAAGCCTCAAGTTCCTTGATTTTTCAAGGAACGGGAGGTTTATTATTTGTTTTTTTTTTCTTTATCATTATATTTTATCTATTATTGAATATAATTGCAAACCAAGTAACCAAGTAATGTATATTATGTGTTATATTGCTTCTTACATTTTAAGGCGCTGTGCTTTTTTGTTTTTTTTTTTGTTCACACCATAAATTTTTATTATAATTCTATACGTGAGGATTTGTAATTGGCTTTCTAGTGACTAAGGTTTCCTTATTTTTGTCTGTTTTTATTAGCTGTAAGTCCTCCATGTTTTAAATAAATAAATAAAATTTGAGGATTGCCCTCGATTTCCATGGGATCCACTCATCAGATTCTGACTTGGTGGCAATGGGACTACCTCGGGAGCATACCATTTCAAACAAAAAAATAATTTTAATAATTTCATAATCGGTCCACAATTGACGGAGCAATCGGTGAACAAACATAAAAAAAAAAAAAATACAGCCGAACATATAACCTCCTCCTTTTTGAAAGTCGGTTAAAAAGGCAATACATTGCATCAGCGCAGAGCCAGATTCTCTACAGGACAAACTGTTGGGTTGATTTTTAAAGGTCTTTATTAACAGAAAGGTTATTATAAGTTAACAAAAAGATCTTGTTATATATGTAAACGGACATAATCCGAACAATGTTAAACAGGCTAAATCACCTCTTTTAACATAGAACATGTTTTATTATCAGTGTGGCTACTAATTTAATAGATACATATTATATAAGACTTCTTTCTATAATCTGAGATATAAGACTACATTTCTGTAGGGTTTGCGACCAATCAAGAAGAATATCCTTCTACATGCGGCCCTGGTATTACGCCTAGATTCCGATCTCTGATAATAATTAAGTAAAGTCACAAGCTTACAGTATAGATTGTTACTTTGTAGTACCTATATTATAGATATTAAGTATAAATATAATTTCCGAACTCACTAGCCATGTATAAGCCATCAAAGGCTTCTGTGGTTTTTAGCATAATTATTAACTCTGCGATATATATATTTTTGAACATTAATAAAAAATAAAAAAAAATAAGTTACCCAGGCCCCCCATTTTTACATATTTTGGAACTATCAAATTAACAAATTAACGAGCTAACGTTAATCCACCAGGAAATGGTGATGAGCTAGTTTGTATTTGTTATAAGTCCTGGCATAAGGTAATCGGGATAATGTACTCTTACCAATGTGTGAGACCAGAGAATTCTCGACGACACGGTTGGCGCAGTGGTTAAGCGATTGACTGCTGCGCTGCGTGTCGCGGGTTCGATTCCCGCACGGAACAAATATTTGTATCAAATCAAATCAAAAATATTTTTATTTCACATAAGCGTACATGGACACTTATGAAACGTCAGAAGCTAGGTGCACGGTTCCAATTGGTCGTTTCCTATGGAGAAGAGCCGGCAAGAAACTTCTAGTTTACTCTTTTATAAAGAATGGGCTTTTACAATGTTTTCAAGTTACAGTGTGAACAAGTAACAGTAAGTTAACAATTTTCTATTCTGATAAGTACCAAGTACTTTAGAAAATTGTTTACAAAGCTACAGTCTATTAAGCCTACAACGTTCACACGTTCATAAATAAAAAAATAATATTTTTAAAATATTACTAAAATAATAAAAATAAAAACCTATTTAAACCAAATGACAATATTGCCATTACAACTATAACAAATCTGAATTAATATTCTGTCCACAAGTCACTAATAAATATTTTAAATTAAACATAAAGGTATTTATTTAGTGTCAAATAATGAAGAGATTATGTCAATAAGTTAGGTACGTAAAAAAAAACGTAATTTGGGAGTAGTTAATACTCGTAGACATAGTTATGCCGTTAATGAGGTACCAGGGAAGCCACATGTGCAGAAGGAATTATTGCCGAACTTCCTTGTCTTCAACGTAGTCCTTAATCTTATAAATGCTATTTTGATTAGAACACGTTTCATGTGGGTTTTGAACTTTCCATATCGACATAGAAAATGAATATAATTATTTAAGTAATTCTATGATACATAATAGAAGTTGAGGTGGACAATCCAAAGTAAGTGGGTACTGACCGGTTTCCCAGGCGGGCCCTGCACGCCGGGCAGGCCGGCCGCGCCATCGTCGCCGGGCGGGCCGCGCGGCCCCGGCTCCCCGCTGCGCCCTGCACACACCACATACTGTTAATGCACCACCACCACGCGCCTTCACTACTCTGTTTAAATAATTGTGTCGTTCGAAGCAATCTTCTTGCGGCTTGTTTTTTTTTAATTACTTTATTAGGTAACTAAAACCAAGACTGGTATTTGGGGTATTTGCAATTATTTTGACATCTGACAAATGGCAATGTCAAGTTGTTGTTTTCAATTGTTTGTTTGCATATTACATCTTAACCGATGTGTAAAGTGGGTGAAATTGTTGCATAACAAAATAACTATCAAAACACAAATCACAGCTGTCGTTCCTGGCAGCGGAAATAGCTGTAAGGGCTCGTGCAGATTGGCGCGATATCGCGGGTCCAACAGGCAGCGCGACGCTAGTTGCACCCGCGATATCGCACCAGTCTGCACGAGCCTTAAAACGTACAGATGTATGTAGATGTAACTAATGTGTCAATCTTTCCTTGACAATTAAGTAGAAGAAACAATTTTTTGATTCGCTCTCGCTCTTGTTATAGTAACAATTATGTTAATTGTAAGTTAAAATAGTGTCTAAAATGTTGTCACTGTATTTTCTACAGTTCTACTACCACTAACCACTACAAATGAATGTTGAACGATTTACCTTGAGTCATCGCCGCTCCGTGCCGCGCCGCGCCGCCGCACGGAGCGTCCGTGCGCGGCTAGCTCGGCTAGGCCGTTAGTTGTCACTTGTACCACAACTACATCTACGCGCGTATTAAGGCAGGTGTTACTGAATACTAGCAGCATGCGAGTCGTGCCACATGCGCCAGTCAGCTGCGAGGCGCATGCTAAACCGAACGCACGGACTACTGAACAAATGTACTGCTGGGGTTGCTGTTTCCTCACAGGAGCCTGTGAGGATTTAGTTTCCATCGGATCAGTAGGGCATGCGCTAGGGACGGAGGCTCTCAGGCGTGCGGCGTGTAGCAGTCGTGGTTACCCGCTTGCCGCGCTTGCCGCGCGCGCCCTTGTCGCCGGGCAGGCCGGGCGGGCCCGCCGCGCCGCCGTCGCCGCGCTCCCCGCGCGCGCCCGCCGCCCCTTCGACACACTCACCGTCACTCCACTACTCCACCCACAACCGTCTCTCTATACCTACATTTAACTACTCGCAGTGCCATCTATCGACGCTCTTGTATGTAGGTATATGAGGAATCAGAACTCGCTGCAATGTTGCTATTCCTTAAGCCAATTTAAACAATTAGATGCAAATTGTATGCACTCGTTATGAAAATAGGCCTTCAGTGTTTCAGAGTGATCGTCTAGAGATGGCATTAGCACAAAGAAAGTATTTAAAAAGCTCTAAAAAACTGTTATTGATGTTAATAATACTATTACTTTTAGTCTGGTGCGCATTAGCTGCACAGTGAAGTTAGTTCATAATTATGATTTGTCTACAGGACTACGAGTAGCTCCGGCGCAGGTTGCTCAGGGCCCTGCCTGCCGCGCTGCGCCGGCGCTCTCCTACTATCGAGCATGCATGCGCGGCTACGCTGCTACGCTACGAGCAAGGACTATGCCAGGTACCGGGGGGGCCGGGCGGGCCGGGCGGGCCCTCGATGATGCCGGTCGGGAACGCGTCGCCCTTCAACGTCGTCGTGAAGCCGCGCTCGCCCTTGTCACCCTTGTCACCCTGAAACCAAACATTACAAACATGATTAAAAAATATTTATGTCAACTGATACTGGGTGCTTTGAAGTTTCCCTATACGATCCTTTTATAGCCGCATGTTCCAAAATCTGTTGAAATCATAAAACTTTGGAACGAAACATGCGGACCGACCGCACTTGAGTGTTAAAAATATTTTTACTTTAATTAAAACAATTTCAAAATATAAAGACACAGTTAATACACTAATTTGTAAAAGAAACGGGCGTTTAAATTTTTTCCCAGTCTGTAAAAATAACAATACGAAAAGGTTTTTTCATTTGAAAATGTTACTGGCATAATATGGCAGATGGTGAACGCATACTATCACTGACCTCTTTATACTTCACACTGGACTGGCCGCTGTCATAATATGTTTGTGCCTATTTGAGTATCGCCATTTTGGCGCTGTAGGCAGATACGATTGTCCATGAAACTAAAATTAGTGATGTTCTTAAGTCGACTGTGGTAATGATAATACATATCGATGTTATGAATAAGTACATTTTCTTAATAACTTCCGATTTTAAGTACTTTTAAGATTAGATTATATTACCACACTGCCGAAAAACGAGTTTACAACAACTACTGGATCAGCCTGAGCTGTATCAACTTTTGGTATTGAATATCGACAATTTATCGATAAAAATTGTGAATCACTAGCGAATTTGCAGTATACGTCAAAATTAGTTCTCGGGACAATCATAGTGGCGCTTCAAATTGCCACACAAAATTAGCTGTCATTTGTATGGAGACAGCCTGTCCAGTGTGAAATATATAGAGGTCAGTGCATACTACTCGTATGCATATAAAAGAGAAAAAAAAATGGCAGTCATGGGGACTGCCGACATATGTAAAAATGTATCGCTCAACACGCCTACAATTTAACTTCACTTACTGCTACTACAGCATGTTGGCGTGTGCCAGTCGGTGACGCGAACCCATAAGTTTAGTCCCACTGAAAATCGCTCAACGCGCCTCAACAAGTTTTCACTTACAAAGCGAAATTTGAACAAGAATTATGCAGTGTTGCTTGTTTACCTTGACTCCAGCGGGGCCGAGTGATCCAGGTGGTCCGACGAGGCCAGGCGGGCCAACAGGCCCCGCGGGTCCGAGCGGCCCCGAGGGCCCGGGCACACCCGCGCGGCCCTCGTGCCCCGGCAGTCCCTCCGCACCCTGCGGCCCCGGAGAGCCGGGGGGACCTGGCTCGCCAGGTTCACCCTGTGCAACACATTTTACGGTAATACCTTGTAATAAAAGTACATCCGGTCTATTCTGAAAAATCTCACCGTGAAATCTTAGGTGCAGTGAAATTTAAGTGAGCTGTCATTCTACCTGATGCTACGGAGCGCTAGGGATTGACACTATTGACAGCTCACTTAAGCTCACTTCAACTAAGATTCCACGGTGAGATTTTGACAGAATACCAGTGTAGGTATCATAAATGATTATTACCCGGATTCTAGGGTCCGCAGATATATTCTCAACTGCTATTGATTCACAAAAGACCAAAGTATTTTTTTTTCAAAAATAAGTGTTTTTTTTTTGCAGTTCTCAGAAATCGGGCATAAAAAATGAACACGCGTGCTTTTTACTCTGCTGTTGTCAAAGAGATTTAAGATAAATACTATTATAGAGAGGCCATCAGAAGTAAGGTCATAGAACAATTGTGATTTGTGATCCCATCTCTCAGTGACGCCATCTAGCGTAATATAGAAAAACTCTAGTCATTTTATCACTCCGAGATATGCAATGCCTTATTGCATAATTAGGCATATACTTCGAAAATAATTTTCTTTTGGTTGACACGAATCCAAGTTGTAGTAGTACACACTAGACTGTGCGACGTTTGCCCTCTAGGACAAATGTATCGGATTACGATTTAGGTAAATAATTGCATGTCTTTGGCTGTTGTGTACCTATAGCCGAGCCATATCTGTAATATTACTTACTTGATACTCAAGTGCGACACACAAGTTTTGATGCAAATATAACTATACAAACTTTGCACACTTCTAACAAAATGTACCTATCTACTATTTTTATCGTCTTTATATAATAGACTAGCTTTTGCTCGCGGCTTCGCCCGCGTGGACCGCTGAAATTATCCCACGGGGACGTGCTACCGGGATAAAAAGTATCCCAAGTCATGGCCTATCCTACCTATCATCCAAATCCAGCCGTTAAAACGTGAAAAGGCTACAGACAGATACACGTATTATTAATTCCTTTTTTTTT
Source organism: Tiliacea aurago (assembly GCA_948098905.1). NCBI lineage: Eukaryota > Metazoa > Arthropoda > Insecta > Lepidoptera > Noctuidae > Tiliacea > Tiliacea aurago. The sequence continues at coordinate 27,782,683 of OX402588.1, read as the reverse complement.
TTTAATTAAACAGATTTTCATGATTTTAAATGTCCAACTAAATAAAAACGTTGACCAGATTAGCTGAATTATTTTATAACTCTAAATTGTAATAACTTTTTTAAAGCGGGTAGACCGATTTTAATTAAATAAATACTTAAAATACGGACTATGAATATATTCCAATTCCTTAAATCTTTTAAAATGAGGTACTTAAATATAAATTTAAATAATTTTGTGAATTTTTAAATCATCAAATACAAAAAACGCGAATCAAATATATCAACCGTTTACAGCGTGGTATCAAAATTCTTCTATTAACTGTCATTTTAGTATATGAAAGAATTATTTTAAATATACCTACCGTAATGCCGGTAATAAATAAAAAATAATACTTTCGCTATTTTATTCAAATAATTTTCGAATTTGATCTGTAGTTTTTATTGGTATTATCTTTTTAGTGTTCTTGTATGTTACGAGTATAATGAAGCTCAAGGATGTAATCAACAAGATGTAAGCATACTAATTTTGTTTTTTTTTTATCAAAGTTTGGGCCAAAGTTGTTTTTAGGAAAGGGCTACTCCCAATGAACTTTATCGGTGAAAAATCATACTTGCAGCTATGAGTCGCCAAAGAAACCATCAAGGCTGGTAAGATTGAATATCCAGGACGGGTTTAATATAAGAAAAATGTTCGAAATAAATTAAAATACGATGATTAAAATTAACATTCTATGATTTCAAAAATGTTGCAAAGTTTGCAGCAGAAAAATACGCCAGTGTTACTGTCAAAACTTCAAATGGCGCGAACATGTAGTGACGTTCAATCGAGTCAGTAAAACAGTTCCGCGAGAACGCGTCTATATCGCCTTCTATTAGTTGCCGAAGGAACTACGACGATCGGTTGTGTGGTCGCGACACGGCGGGCAGTTCAAACATTTCTCGATTTGGGCCAAAGTTATGCCCTAGAGTTAAAGTAATCCGCCTCTACCGGTACCTCACTACTACCTACTACGCGAAACGAAAGCTCATGCAATGAGTTTGAAACATGCATCACATTGAAAGTTTGTTGTTATAATGGATAATATTTACATAGTGTAGTGCCGCGTGCCGCGGCTCTTGAGTCTCCGGGACTGCACTTCACAATAGCGATGGACGTATTGTGAGTTGTGACCCGCGCGATGAGTGACGTCAGCGCTCGAGCAGCTTCCGTGTGTGTTAGGATGGGCATGTGTGTGTGCTACTCACCTTGAGTTGTATGATGGTGTGCGCGGAGATGTTGTGCCCGGCGGCCTGCAGCCCCTACGCACACACGCGCGTCAGCGAGCGCACGCGGGAGGTCTGCGCGGGCGCACAAACCACCCCGTGTGACCACACCGTACCTCCTAACATGTGCTGACTGTAAATACGTTCAATTCCTTACGAAAGAAATCTCCCACATTTACAGCAAGCATATGTTAAGCAGTATTTAAATAAACAATAATTTAAGAAAACATCGGATGCAAATAATACAACGACTACCTACAACGACGTATAAAGCACAATAAGATAAGCGTCGCGTGTGACATGGGCGCGTGGCTGCCACAAGCTCTAACTACTGCCCACGCGCTAGTGGCTGTATGTCTGTACCTTGACGGCTATGATCTCGGCGCTCGTGTACGGACTTATCTTAAAACTGTCCACGGATCTTTTCACGCCCTGCAATGCCACCATAACGTTTACCTCATTACATACTCGTACAACCGACACAGACAGAGCGCTTAGCGCAGCATGGCAATTGTGAATACACAGGCACACTCAGTGATCGTCAGTGATCCAGTTGAAAACCCTAACAAGCTTTTATGACTTCGAATATTGAAAATCTATAATGAAACTATTCCGACCTAGAGTTTGAATCTAATACTATAAGCCACTCCAAGGCACCCCTCGAACCATCCTACCGCCCCAAAATGGGGCCAAAATCTATAATGAAACTATTCCGACCTAGAGTTTGAATCTAATACTATCAGCCACTCCAAGGCACCCCTCGAACTATCCTACCACCCCAAAATGGGGCCAAAATCTATAATGAAACTATTCCGACCTAGAGTTTGAATCTAATACTATCAGCCACTCCAAGGCACCCCTCGAACTATCCTACCACCCCAAAATGGGGCCAAAATCTATAATGAAACTATTCCGACCTAGAGTTTGAATCTAATACTATCAGCCACTCCAAGGCACCCCTCGAACCTTCCTATCGCCCCAATATGGGGCCAAAATCGACGCTAGTGGACATTCGATGTTTTGTAAAGTCAACTTCAGTTTAATTCATATTTATATATTAGATATTTTTCTATCTTCCATAATATTCATTAATAAAGCAGTTTCAACTCGGTAGTCCGATAGGAACTGAGAAAAAAAAACCATTTTCAATGTATGGAAACGGACATTTCGGCTCGTTCTTCTCAAAACTATTTGGAACTGTAGATAATATAATAATAATAATCCATTTATTTCAGGCTACGCAGGCTCATAGATAAATACCTTAACCTAAACATACATATTTTTACTAAACGCACGTCGGCGTCGTGTTTCGCTGCGTGGTGTCGCGCAACCGTCCTCGGAAACGTCGATATACGACACCTTTCGGCCAAAAGTCCTCCTCCAAGCAGGGCTGTAGGTGGTTGCTTGGGATTCGTACCACAAATGACTTCAAGTTGATGTTGTGGCGCGATCCCAACCTTGCGACGCTCGTAGAGCTGTAACCTAATAGGTTATTATTGCTGGACCACGCGGTAATATTATTGCTGGACCACGCGGTAATATTATTGCTGGACCACGCGGTAATATTATTGCTGGACCACGTGGTAATATTATTGCTGGACCACGCGGTAATATTATTGCTGGACCACGCGGTAATATTATCTCCCCGGATTACCCCGTTTATGAGATATGAAACTTTAAAAAACGTCATCTAAATAAACAACATTGTCTTTATAGATTATGTAGTTTCTTTACATTCAAATGGCAAAATATTGCACTTTTCAGGGTATTCATGCCCATTTCTTGTCCAGGGAGCATTTTTAAACCCTAGCAGTGGTCTGTGTATGCAGGCAATTTTAATAGAACTTGTACTGTTATCTGGTAATATTCTGATTTTATTTTAAACTAAATTATGTTCCTTTTTACATGTTTCTACGAATAATATGAACAAAACAGCTGTCACTACTAAAATCTGGTTTCGGTTAGACTGGAGGGCGACCCTAACCTAGTTAAGGCTAGGCTGATGATGTTTAGCTTCCTAGAAGGGGACCATAAATGACCTGAATGAAAATCATTTCACCTAAACCTTTCAGGTAATTATGCAGTTTTCATCTGTTTCAGGTGTACATGATATTCATCGATTACCTAGATTGGATTGGATTGGATTTGGATTACCTATTTCAGGCACGTAATTCATAAGAATATAATTTACATTTAAGCAAAACTGCACACATTTTTATACCTTGTAATTTTTGAATAAAATATTATTATTATCGAAATATGCGGAACTAGAAAAAGAACTAATTTTCACTTCGACCGCGACTTCATCTGCGTAGATTTCGTATTTTCCCCCACAAAATTTAACACTCCCTCCACTTCTGTTAAAAGGTAGTTTTCGAAAATGTATGATTATCTTACGATTTTTTTATTTTTTAACAAAAGTATTCGGGTCAATTTTCAAGTTTATTGATCAATGGTAAATTATTTGGAAGAAAGGAAGAAATAACTTGAATGAGATCATTTTGTACGATACATTATATCCAAGCCTATTAGTTATTTATGGGGATTTTATGATTTTACTCATGTCGCAGGTGTTATGTTCATAGTAAAAAATAGTGTGCGTTTTATACAAGATTTAAATTTCGTTTCATTTAGTTGGACTATGTGGGGAGGTATTTTATTGTAACATTTTAAACAGTACCCCATGAAGGATGAGTCTACTTTAGCCAGTCTGAAACCTGGTTGAAATAGTTGGTCCCCATTATTTCTAGTCCCATAATTGTGGCTTTCACCTCTTTTACTGAAAAGATTGAGATTTTTCCTTACGTACATGATCTTTTTATAGATATATTGATAAGTAACCGTCATGATGTTAATATCTTTAAACAGTTCCCTTAGAGACTCACGCCTGCGGAGGCCATATATTGCTCTGATGGCTATTTTCTGCAGAATAAAAATAGACTCGATATCTGCAGCCCGTCCGGTTACGGTATTTTACTATGGGGACCCATAGTAAAATACTGTAAGACATGATACTATGATAGTAACTGAAATAGTCTAGCCTCGCGGTATCTACATTAATGAACTGACGGATTTTTCTCACAGCATATGCTGCTGAACTTAGTCGTCCTGTAAGAGATGTTAACCTACCGATTTGAAACTGCTACTTATATTAATGAATATTATGAAAAGTAGAAAAATAACTGATACCTACATAAATATGAACTAAACTGAAGTTGATTTAAAAAAATCATATGTCCTCTAGCTTCGATTTTAGCCCCATACCCCGCGTCCTATTTTAAAAGCGATCGCCGCGCGGTTATGCGATTGTCATGTGCGTATGCCACTTTTGTTCGGAAAAACGGAAAACGCCCTCTGTCGGCGCGAGCACGCGATCAGGTTCCCAGGCACCGAACAAAGTGTGACATACGAGCACGATGATCTCGTATTCGCGCGACGATCGCTTTTAAATGGGACGCGGCCTTTGTGCGCCCTTGCCGTCACTTTGTGCGCCTTTGCCATCACTTTGTGCGCCCTTGCCGTCACTTTGTGCGCCCTTGCCATCACTTTTTGCGCCCTTGCCATCACTTTGTGCGCCTTTGACATCACTTTTTAAACATTTGTATTTTTTTTTGGGTTGCCACCATAGAAATATTTAAAATGGTTGCCACCCAGCAACCACCACTGCTGAAATTAGTTATCACTGGTGCGTTGCCATCCCAGAGCGAAGGCCCATGTCTCATAAGCGTGTAAGAACTCAGTCAATCAATCAATTAATTGTCCACTGAATCGGAGTTATATATATGTAGTTGGTTTCAACAATAAGTTAACTTCTGTTTACTTTTACTTGTTAGGTCCATACCTAGGGCATGACTGACAGACCGCACTTTTACTTTGTTAAGTAGAGTGTTACATACGAATATGAAAATACAAATAAGGTTAACATTTGTACGAAACGCCTACTTTAGATTCCCAAAGTAGGCGTTTACATTGAAGGTATACTTATTAGGTGAGAAGATAACTGACGCCTGTCGGGCTTACCTTGACGGCGGAGAAAACGTCGAAGCCGGGGCTGCCGTGCTCGCCCTTGTGCCCCTTGTCGCCGGGCCGGCCCTGCAACACGCGCATACGCTTGTCACACGTCGCGGGACAAAAGGAAAATGCTAAATGCAATGCGTCAATTACAATTTACGTGAATTTTATGGTGTTTGATTTGGCTTTGACTTGGCAACAATTCCATTGAAATATTATAAACGTATGCCTGCAGGTTTGTACCTACGTACATACCCGCAGGGTGTCCACTGAGTAGGTATAAGATTATAAAATTGAATATAAATTAAATTTTAATTATGACTGAGTGTTATGATGTATGAATGTATGGCAAATAAACTTAATTTAAAATACTTCAGATCAGTACTTACCGGGTCTCCCTTAGGTCCATCCAATCCGATGGGTCCCTAAAATTGACAAGAAGCCACATTACATTATATTATTATGGTATATTGGTACGTTGCGGTAATATGACACATCGAGCCTATGGAAGAGACCACAGGAAGAGACCGTCTCAACCGGGTGTGACAGACACAACGCTCTACGAAGGCAATTTTTTTCTAAAATGAATGAATATTTTCAAAATTTTGTAACATAATTCATTTGAAGCATTACTCTGTCTCTACATAAAAATAGGATACGTATTTGAATGTATTTAGTATATTCTTGTAATTGATAATATAAGCCGACTTTTTCGTTGGTGAAAGTGCCATGGTTCTATCGGGTGAAGGGATCACGCGGGCAAAAACAAATGCCGCGCACCCGACGCACCCGACCGCACAAGGTATTGCGTTGATGATGAGTCTGCAGATTTCCCTATCAAATACCTATTTCGTTATTTAGTTCCGCTGAACGTTTCAGGCATTTAACGATTTTTATTATACGTATTACATTTATAAGCATTTCAAAAATGTTATTACACAAAAATATTGAAAAAAAAATTGCATTAAAATTCAAAACTGTAGGGTAGGTATATTTTGCGGGTTACACGAGAGCACCCCACCATAATATTTAATCCTTCTTCAATTCAACATTTTGCGGGTTACTCGAGAGCACCCCACCATAATATTTAATCCTTCTTCAATTCAACATTTTGCGGGTTACTCGAGAGCACCCCACCATAATATTTAATCCTTCTTCAATTCAACATTTTGCGGGTTACTCGAGAGCGCCCCACCATAATATTTAATCCTTCTTCAATTCAACATTTTGCGGGTTACTCGAGAGCACCCCACCATAATATTTAATCCTTCTTCAATTCAACATTACGCGGGTTACTCGAGAGCACCCCACCATAATATTTAATCCTTCTTCAATTCAACATTTTGCGGGTTACTCGAGAGCACCCCACCATAATATTGAATCCTTCTTCAATTCAACATTTTGCGGGTTACACGAGAGCACCCCACCATAATATTTAATCCTTCTTCAATTCAACATTTAGTTTTATTTAGCACTTCTTTCATTTTATACACCTACATTGTCAGTTGTTTATTTAATTTTAAAAAAATACGAGTGTCTTTAGACCACACGAATGAAGTAACACTTACAAATAGTAATACTAATTATACTTCCGTAACGCTCTCGTCACTTCCGTAACGCTCTCGTCATGCGTTCACCAGCTTACCCCCAAGTCAAGCATGCCTAAAGAAGTTGGAACGAGGATGTGCGACTGAGGCTCCCGCCAGGCGGTCCCGCCGCCCGCACTCTTGTAACCACCCCCGCAATACATCTTCCGTCACCCGCGTGAACCATGGAACTGTCACGAACGAAATGGTTGGCGTATAGTTTGTTTAGCTAAAGTACGCACAATTCTGGCCAGAGCGCAATGCCGACCGTAGCTAATAATAGGTCATATCGTCACAGCCGGAAAACAAGCCAGTCTAGTAAGAAACACCAACTACCAGCGAGACTACGCTACACCATGTTAGTAGCACATTCACCAGGGGTGCACCCATCGGTACACCAACGACATGCTTCGCCGCGCGCACATCATTAGACAGTGTATTAACCATGAAGGTATAGATTAAAGAAAACACATAGCACTGTCTCGTTCTTATGTATGTATCCAGAATGAGAGAGTCCGACACAGTCGTCTTCACTAAGGTATTTAGTGATGCCTCCACTTTTAGCTATACCTTCATGGTATTAATTAATATTATGTAGCATGTAGCTGAAATATAAAAAATTTGAAGTTATGGGCCGAAGTAGCCCGCGAAATTCGAACTTACATTTGTTTTGCCAATTAATAATAATTATATAAAAAAATTATTTTCTCTACACAAGTTATGTACAGACGCCAGCACATCAAGCTACTACTATCTGTCAAATTTCTTTAATAGATTTTCAACTTTATCCCTACAACATAAGGTTCAAGGTTGATTGGGAAAATTTTACAGTTTCAGGTAGCTTAACCTGCTGGCGTCTGTACTTAATGTTAATATTTGACAATAGTGCACGAACAAGGAGCTAACTTTGTGAGAGACTGGTGCCTGAAGTAGGTTTACTTATATAAAAACCCGTATAACAGATAACCAGGGCCCTCCCGCGGCTAGATGCCTGTGATTTGGATCATCATACAATGCAGAATACTTACTAGGGTTGAAACATAACAAAAGAAAAAAATATAAAAAGTTGATGGAAATACCAGTATGTGAGTAACCAGAAAAGTTATAAGAGATGTGAGAGTGTATGTGTGATAGCTTGAGTGAGTGTGGTGCGAGTAAGGTTGACGGTATGTTTCTACATACCGTCAACCGTCCAACCAGCAGCAGAGGGGATGAACAGGAAGAAGAGATAGCTTGAGTGAGTGTGGTGCGAGTAAGGTTGACGGTATGTTTCTACATACCGTCAACCGTCCAACCGGCAGCAGAGGGGATGAACAGGAAGAAGAGATAGCTTGAGTGAGTGTGGTGCGAGTAAGGTTGACGGTATGTAGAAGCAGCAGAGGGGATGAACAGGAAGAAGAGATAGCTTGAGTGAGTGTGGTGCGAGTAAGGTTGACGGTATGTAGAAGCAGCAGAGGGGATGAACAGGCAGAAGAGATAGTCTATCTCAGAGGGATCAACAAATTGTCTGTTCCCTGATAGTCTAGAGTTTTCAGATATGTAGTGACAGAATTTCTACATTTGTGTTTAGTTTGAGGATATATATTATATAAATTAAGGATGTTATCTAGCATATTATACAGGTATGGATCTAGAAAGAAGAAGAAATTACGTGAGTTCGCAGAGCTGGCAGGTTGTGTTAGGCATACTCTGCCTTTTCGGCACTTATCCCTATAAAGATTCGGATCGTATTGCAACAAAGAGCGATGTTTAAGCACCGTACGCAGTATGAAGGTTTGCCTAACAGTGAGTGTATCCTAGTCTTTAAAAAGGTCTACGATTGGGAATAGGTAGGGGAGACCAGCACCAACTTTGAGGATGGCACGCTGTGCCCTCTCAGCCTTAATAAGGTGGGTCTTGGCGGCACCTCCCCAGGATGTAATGCAGTACTCTATTAAAGTTTGGCATAAAGCCATTGTAAACCATCTTATTGTTTTGAATATGAAGATTACTTTACGGAGCCGGATTACAAGGACTTTTATATGCAGTTTAAAGGTCAGAAATTAGTCTATATAACGTTTTTTTTAACATACATTCTTTGGAAAACTGTACAGTACAAGGAGAAGACGTCAGAAACACAAACATGCCAGTAAATGCTAAGATATGATTGAGGAAAATGATTTGACCTATGGTAAAAAGTGACATGTTTGGTTTTATTAAGATTATGCGTCTGAATATTCGATTGGAGCCACTCGCAGCCACGGTTAAAACCCTTTTGGGCAGTGTCAAAAACCTCCTTCCAGCTCTGTCTACTAGAAAAAGAGGGCAGTATTAAAATCAATTTTAGGCAATTTTTTTGCTACAGCTGCGTACAGCCCGGCCATAATGCGACCCAGTGCTCCGCCGCACCAAACTACAGTCTTTCCGCGGGGCACAAAGCAGGTGGCAGGGCTTGCACCACGCCCCCCGCCATGAGGACGAAAGAAAGATTTGTGGAGGGGCTAAGGATGCCGGGGCATCCCCAACCCCCCTGCGGCCTTAGAAGAGATTGCCGAGGAAATGGAGTACCAATAATGGCAAATTACCATTTCCTCCAAGGCAACATCAATTACTCAGCCATAGCTCAGGATCTTTTGCTCTACAGTATGGCGGAGTGGTCGATTCACATGGCAGTGGTCGCTGAGCCGTAATTTGTCCCTCCCCGTGATAACTTGGTGGGGGACCTCGACGGTTTAGGGGCCATTATTGGCGGGACTCTTGTCAATCCGTCCCAAGGCCGCGGCTGGGTTGCTGCCCTCATGGACGGCGTGGTCATTGGGGCATAGGTACTTCTCGCCCAACAAGAGTCTCGCTGACTCACTCTCGGCGGCTGGCGCCCAAGTTAATGGGCACGGTGGGCGCGCTGTCAACGCTTCTTCCCAATTTGGGGGGCCCGAGCACCGCCTGCAGGCGGTTGTATGTGGGGATTGTGCGATCCATGGCCCTGTATGGGGCCCCGGTGTGAATCATCAAAGAGCAAGGGGCATCAAGGAACACTGTCAACATTTTTCCTTTGGTCTAGGTTTGTAATAATCGGCCGTGGTCGAATCGATGGTCGGCAGCGAGGAGTCCTGGGACGTGGTGGCATCCTTCTGCAAAACCGTCGAGTCGCAGAAGGAGGCTGCGAAAAGGGAGCGGGAGATCTCGTCCGCACACCCGGCCCGCAGCAGGCGCACTGGGCGTCGGCAGAGGGCAGACAATGCCCTCTTCCGGGTTCCCCCAAAATGGGTCCAGAGACGGTGGATTTGGGGACGTCCGCCACCCCCTATCACACTGGACCTGAGGTGGCGGTGCGTAGTGATCCACGCGCGCCCCTCTAGACGTCGCGGGGGGGTCAAACATCTCCCCCCCCCCCCAGACTTCAGGTGGCTAGCCTTATGCAGCCACTAGCATTTATGTCCTTATCTTTGTTTACCTTTGTTTACGGATGTAATGCGACAGGAAGAGAGGACAACTGGTTTACTTGAGTCAATTAATATTTTTAATTGCATCCCATAGCTCCTTATCTTAGCTACTACCATAGACCCTTTGTATTTTCGATCTCTTTTTTGTCGTAGTTTCGTTTAGCTTTTTCGATTATAGAGTTACAAAAATTTCGATAACGTTTATAGATTATTTTAAGAATCTCATTTTCAGGATCTCGTTTAAGTTTTGTATGTAGGTTATCCCTGTTTCTCATACACCGAAACAATCCTTTTGGTGATCCACGATTAGCTAACCCGTTGTGTTTTGGGATCTTTTCTCAGACTTGAGTTATTGTTATTATTTTATTAATTATTGCAGTGGAAAGGTACCAGGCACAAATAGGTCGGTTGTGGTGTTAGCAACACTTCTTTCAAAAATGGGCTGAGTAGTATTCTGTATAGTGTTATCGAGAGATTCAAAGTCAATTGAATAGCAATTTTATTGCAGTAATCCCGGCGAGCAACCAGGTCCAAACTAATGGCAACAGTTTCATGACTTGAAACCGAAATAGTTAGCATCTAATTTTGTTTTTATTATTGTGTGGTCCAGACACGTGCGTCCTTGCGTAAGTGCAGTATGACCTGGAAGCAAACAGTAACTTGCTATGACGTTTAGATATTCCTGCGAATGCTTGTCCGGACTGTTAGGTGATATATCAATCAATATTTTTATCGCCGCAGAGAACAATATTTTTGAAACCTACTTAATTTTTCCAAAAGAGAGTCTATAGATCTAACGATGTTATAAGTGTTGGCTTGACTCAGGGGGCGGTAGATTCCGATAATATTTCGTGAAGATAAATATCAATTTATTTGTTCAAACATGTGTAACATGAATATGCACATATAGATGAAAACGTACGTACGTTTCAGTATTTATTTTAAGCAGGAGACAGCTGACGTCACTAATCTCTGATTCTTTGATAGTTAAGTACTGCACGGTTCATGTGATAGTAGATAACAACTCCTTTATTTTGGGTTATATGAGAAGTCGTTGATGATGAATAATTATAGTTATCGAGATGATGTAAGCTAGGAGCTGAAGGAAGCCAATACTCTGAGGGGACTAATTATGTACGTTAGGAGGTGAAGGAAGTCGTGCGGTGTCCCACAGGGATCGGCCCTGGGGCCGCATCTGTGGGACATCGGTTACGACTGGGTGCTGCGCGCTGACCTCCCTAGCGGCGTCAGCGTAGTCTGCTACGCTGACGACACGCTGGTCCTGGCGCAGGGGAGGTCGCATCAGGCGGCGGCCGAACTGGCGGCACGTGGGGTTGCGACAATCGTCGATAGGATCCGGCAATTGAGACTCGAGGTGGTCTTGCACAAGTCCGAGGCCATGTGTTTTTATGGTCCTCGGAACGCGCCACTGTCGGGTTCCCAGATAATGGCAGGAAGGGTTCACATCGGCGTCGAGTCGACGATGAAGTACCTGGGACTCGTCCTCGACAGCCGGTGGAACTTCGTGGAGCATTTTCGACGTTTGGCTCCCAGACTGGAGCGGGCCGGGGCTGCCTTAAAGCGGCTTCTGCCCAATCTGTGGGGTCCAAACACCTCCTGCCGGAGGCTCTACGCGGGTGTCGTGCGGTCCATGGCCCTTTACGGGGCACCGGTGTGGGCGCGTTCTATAAGGCTGCGACCAGCCCAGCGATTGAACGCGTCCCAAAGGGTCATGGCTATCAGGCTGGTCCGAGGATACCGCCACGGGATCTGGAGGCAAAAGTCCTCGCGCACGTCTGGGAGTGGCGCGAGGAGGCGAAACGCCGGGGTGAAACTCCGCTGCCACGAGAAATCACGGCACACCGGACAGAGCTCCGGCGGGATCTTATGGCGGCATGGAGAGTGCGATTGTCGCAACCCAGCGCTGGGCACGCCACAATTGTGGCGATAAGTCCCCTCTTTGAGGAGTGGCTAGAGAGGTGCCACGGCGTTCTCACCTTCCGCCTGACACAGGTCCTCACCGGACATGGTTGCTTTGGGAGGTTCCTGTTCAGGATAAAGCGGGAGGAAAGGCCCGGGTGTCACCACTGTGTGGATCGCCCGGAGGACACGGTGGAGCATACGGTGGAGGTCTGCCCAGCTTGGGCGGAGCACTGCCGTGTCCACACGGAGGCGATCGGCGGCGGTGATCTCTCGCGTCCGGCCCTGGTTCAGGCCATGGTTCGGAGCGAGAGTGCATGGGAGGCCGTCACATCCTTCTGCGAATTAGTAATGCTTGCGAAGGAGGAGGCGGAACGCGTGAGGGAGAGGCAAGGTTCGCGCCCTCGCGCCCCTAGTCGCCGCAGGAGACGCCCCGGGCGTCGGGAGTCGCAAGCCGATTTCCGGCCACCGTAGGCGCGGGCCTGCGGACGGTAAGCGATGGGTAGCTCACCATCCGATAACGACCAGGCCCGGGTCGACGGCGCGTCGTATTCCACGCGCGCCTCAAAGAGTTGTCAGCACCAACTGACGGGGTCCGCTAGGGCCAATGCCTGCCAGGGTTGCGAGTTTGTCCGAAAGGGATATCGTGGCCCTGGCACACAGGCAAATGAAGGAATACGGGTGGGTTTTAGTCAGTAGAAGTCTGACACGCCCTCCCGCTTCGCCCAGAGCGGGAGAAGTTATTTGATAATTTCCCACCCAAAAAAAAAAAAGGAGGTGAAGGAAGCCAATACTCTGAGGGGACTGAAGGAAGCCAATACTCTGAGGGGACTAATTATGTTCGTTAGGAGCTGAAGGAAGCCAATACTCTGAGGGGACTAATTATGTACGTTAGGAGCTGAAGGAAGCCAAAGAAAAAAAGTTCAGGTGCGAGGCGATACTCTACTACAGTTAACTACGACTACTGTTAGGGCTTTGCGTCAGATTCAGAGACAATACCATTCATCAAGAACTTTACTGCACGCCACTACTGGGTTGTTTTAGTGCCGACTGTTTACAGCCTCGTGTGCTTCGTGCAGCAAAGAGCCCGGAAGTCGGGAGGCCGGGCAGCGAGTTAGTAAAGGCGAGGCGGGGTGGCGCGGGGCGCGGGTTATGTCTACCAAACTAAGGGCGCTTTTCCTGTTATGCGTATTATCGCCAACGTGCGGATCCTGTCCGCATGCAGGTGATTACACGCTCCTGGCCACACGCAGAACAAAGATTGCGTTTGTTGCTGCAGTGTCGGGCGTGTCGCCAGTGATTGTATATTGATTGTCGATTATATGCGTACACCATGCGTGCGACCCGCGTTACAGTAAAAATAACACTGAAGACAGAAGAACGCCGCCCTCATCCGATTAGCACGCACGCGTCCGAAACCAATCCGCGTTCCGCGCGCGTGCTACATGAATGAAAAACATGTATGAAATGGTAGGATGCGGACAGCCTGCTTGCGGACAAAATCCGCACGCGGGCGAAAATACGCACGACAGGAAAAGCGCCCTAAGTGTGCGCTACGGTGTCTTACCATGAAGCCTCGCTCGCCCTTCTCGCCCTTGCTACCCTGAAATGTGACACGCGTGTAGTGCACGGCAAGAGGCACGCGCAGACAGCCCGCACGAGCGTGTCGGCATCACGACCGACACGCTCATGACCGGTGTCGGGTACAAAGGGATCAGAAGTGAAATACTTGTCAATAACTGAGAATATTTACAATAAGATAAAGGTAAAAGAAAATAAGAAAACTTAGGGTAAATTAAATTTAAAAAATATATATACCGGGAATCCATTTTTCCCTGGAGCTCCCGTTAACCCCTGCAAACGAAACAATAAAATAAATAAAAGCAAACTGAAGTCAAACTTATTGTGGAACTGGAGGTCAGAAGTACCCCAGGTTCTCCTTGTTCAAATTATACCAAAATATGTATTTTAGCGCCCGGTATCTGAGGTTTTCTTAACCGGAGTTCGAAAGTGCTAAGAGCAGGCTGCTATGTTGACACATTGTGCTTCTGAACATTCCGATAAGGAGCAACCCAATGTGATTACTTTGTCTAATCAATAGCTACTGCCAGTTGAGCAGAGGAGCTCAGACACCGCGACGCGTGCCGCACGCGAATCGAGCGACGCGTGCCGCGCGCACGTACCGGAGGTCCGGGTTCGCCGGGGTCGCCCTTCTTTCCTTTCTTGCCGCGCTTGCCGGGCGGGCCGGGTGGACCTGTAACCAACAACACAAACTTCTATAATAAAAAAATACTTACATATTGGTGAAAAAATTATAATCAACAAAACCATACCTACACAAACAAAAAAAAAATTTACAAAAAACGACTACCAAAAAACACTACAAAGTGAAAAATTACTTTAATTCCGGAAGTCGGTGTCTTTGGATCTGTATTTTAGTTTTTTGCCACCGACATAAAAATTAAGGATCTCCCTCGATTTCCATGGGATCCCCTCATCAGATTTTGATTTAGTGGCACTGGAACCACCTCGAAAGCATACCATTTAAAAACAAAACCGGTCCACAAAAATCGGTGAACATACGTAAAAAAAATTATAAACATGCAGCCGAACATAATTATAACCTCCTCCATTTTTTTTTTTTTTTCCTTCTGGCTTCGCACGGTTTGTGCATTTAGCCAATGTCACGTTTTAGTTCTTGTATAGTATTGATGAAATGAATTATAAATGCATGATGATGATATCCCCGCCCACTCCCCTTGAGTTACAGTAAAGATGTGGCACTTTACTGAGACCTCACGCGGACTTCTTGAGAGAACTTGAAGCGAAGTTGCACTGTTTTGTTTCATTTGCCTACACTAATGCACGTTCACAAACACTTAATGGTTAATAATCCACCATTATTACACATTAATATTCGGCTAAACACAAATTTTGGAAAATTAAACAAACTGCTGAACATGACGCTTCACTTTCCCGCCAAGAAGTCCCAAACCTCCTCCTTTTTGGAAGTCGGTTTAAAAACCGATCAAGTGCGTGTCGGACCACGCACAATGAAGGGTTCCGTAATTGGGACGAATTTGTCCCAAAAACAAACTTAACGTTGTAATTGAAAAACATGTTCTCCCATACATCGATATACGTCACGCACGGTCAATTCTCCAACTGCAAATGTAAGTTGGTCGACTATTACTTGTAAAGCCTACTTAAAAAAAAAATCATTTATTTTAGACATAAAAGTCCATAGGCAATGCAAGGTTGTTAGTTACAAGAATTTTGCTTATACTAGTGTTATAAGCAAAATTGCGACGACTAGGGGCCTAGTCGCCGCAGGAGACGCCCCGGGCGTCGGGAGTCGCATGCCGATTTCCGGCCACCGTAGGCTCGGGCTTGGGCACGGTGAGCGATGGGTAGCTCGCCGTCCGATAAGGACCAGCCGATGTATTCTGTAAAAATCTCACCGTGAAATCCTAGGTGAAGTGAGCTGTCAATAGTGTCAATCCCTAGCGATTCGTAGCGTATGGTGGAATGACAGCTCACTTAAATCTCACTTCACTTAAGATTTCACGGTGAGATTCTTACAGAATAGACCGGCAGGCCCGGGTCGACGGCGCGTTGTGTTCCACGCGCGACTCAAAGAGATGTCAGCACGAATTGACGCGTTCTGTTAAGGCCAATGCCTGCCAGGGTTGCGATTTTGTCCAAAAAGGATATCGTGGCCCTGGCACACAGGCAAATGTAGGAACACGGGTGGGTTTTAGTCAGTAAAACACACACACACCCTCCCGCTCCGCCCAGAGCGGGAGAAGTTATTTAATAATTAGCCACCCAGAAAAAAAATAGGGGACACTTAACTCTAACAAAAATTAGCACTTTAAAGCTTAATTCAACCTAAAACTCAAAGCATTTATTTCAATTAAACCAATTACAGGCACTTTTGAACTGTCAAAGAGTCGGTAAGTTAGTCAGAAAATTGAAGCTATTTGCCCATCCTAAAACGTAGATCTCTATGGAGAAGAACAGGCAGGAAACTCCAAGGACACTCTTTTAAATCAATATATTACAAAATCCTGGGTACATTATTCTTGTCGCTTTTATATGTGAGAACAATGTAAAAAAAAAAAAAAATTAAAAACAATACAAAATATAAAAGATTACAAACAAACCCTACAACAACAACAATAATATCTGTACGCACGACATGAGATTGATTATTTGTTTTGTATTTTATTTTTGTAATTTTTCTTCAGAAGTATTTGTCATTCTTATGGTTGTTATTGCGATGCTGGAAATAAATGTTTTTTTATTTATATGACGGAAGCCATATTGTTTAACAGCTGCGAGAGGCGGCGACTAGATGGCGCTAGTGGAACGTGCACCATAGACAAATCATTCATTCTATCGGTCATTTGACTTGAAGTCAATTGAGTGAAATATTGTAACGTTACCCTCCACTAGCGGATCGCCTTTATAAGGAGCTGCGCTGTTGAGTCGGTACGCATTTTGAACGGATGCGTCAACTACGTACAAATTAGTACTATCCTTATTGCGGTGGGTGCATGGACCACTGTCACTGACAGTCAGTGCTGCCTTATGTGACCGCCACTACCATTATTAGTTATTTAATTAATTTTATTTCATTTCAATATTCTCTCGATTTAAAATAACTGATTGTTCGATTGAAATAGATTTCTGTATTGCCATATCTGAGTATTACTTCTGATGTCTGGACCTATCCCAACATATATATTTTCCATTTTGTTAACTGCCAAACTTTTTTAAGTCAACATACATCATAAGTTCATAATAATAAACGGCTCCATGGTACTCACATTTACAAAATCGAAAAAATGCTTTTAAATTATACAAAACTATAGCTTGCAATGCATTACAAAGATTAATAAAATTTTACTAGCAAAAGGAAAAACATTATTACCTTTTGAAGTATTGAACAACTAAAACTTGATTACATTTTCAATAAATATGATTGTAATGTCAGAACATAAAAAAAACGGGGGAAGCATTTCTTCCAAACATTACAATTTATAAGTGAGCCCAAGTGGTTGTGGAGCAGGACAAGCGTTAAGCCAAACATTTTTACCTACGATAATATAGAATCATTCAACCTATAATATTTCTTTTTTTTTTTTTTTCATTAAGCTTGTCTACATAGTGTGCGTTTGTACACAGTGCACAATACCCCATAAAAGAAGTGTGTACTTTTGATAATCTGAAACGTGGTTGATCTAATTTGTTCCTATTTCTAGAGTTAAAATTATGCCTGTCACTTCTCTCTTCTTCGTCGTTCCCTCAATGCTGAGGATCGCGACCACATACAACGCGTCTCCAAGCTATGCGGTCTTCAGCAGTGTGGACCGCTCGGTAAATGCTACCTCCAACAGCCTTCTTGATTGCGTCGGACCATCTTGCCGGTGCTCTGCCTTGAGCGCGTTTTCCTACCACCCGGCCCAGTATGATAAGCCTTTCCAGACCATGCCTATGGGAACGCATAATATGTCCGAAAAAGCTGAGGGCACGCTCCTGGCACACTGTAGAGAGTCGCTTGGTAATACTGAGTTCCTCCAGTATGGATTCATTCGTTCTCATGGCGGTCCATGGTATACGAAGTAGCCTCCGCCAACACTACATCTCGAAAGCATCGATCTTACTGCTTTCACGGCTTTACGCTTGCCTGTCACTTATCTTACTGAAAAGATGTAGGTTTTTTCTAACATCTATCTATATATATAAAATTCAAAGTCCTGACTGACTGACTGACTGATATATCAACGCACAGCCTAAACCGCTGGTCCTAGAGACATGAAATTTGGAGGGTGCGTTCTTTGTGAAGAGTAGGTATCCACTAAGAAAGGATTTTTCGAAATTCTACCCCTAAGAGGGTGAAATAGGGGATGGAAGCTTATATGAAAGTCCGTCAGTTTTGAAGTTAGAATATTCATATTTTGTGTTTAGGCTGAAGATTGAAAATTAATTGATACATGTCTCAGCGTTTTTGATAATTCCACCCTCGAAGGGTTAAAAAGGGGGATGATGTTGTGTATGGAAAGTCCTTAATTTTCGAAGTAAAATCACTAAATTTATTATCTAGGCTTATGGTTGGAAGCTAACGCAATGGTGTTGTTAGAATTTGAACCCATTAGGGGTGAAAAACGGGATAAAATTTTCTTTTTAATGAAATTTCTTTTTAAGTTAATATCACTAATATTTCGGCTTATTGTTGGAAACTATAGGCATCCGCTAAGAAGGGATTTTTCGAAATTCAACATTTAAGGGGTGAACAAGGGGGATAAATCTTATTCTTTGAGTTAATAAACCTGAAACTTGGCACGAATACTAAGCTAAGTAAATTATAAAGTGTGACATTTTTTGTTTTTTTAAACTACCCCCTAAAGGGGGATTGGGAGATGTCAAAACTTTTATGGAATAATTTTAACGCGCGGTCCGATTAACTTGAAACTCAGGATTTATACTGAAAACAAAAAATAAAGAATAACTTCTATCCGGTTTTTTTTTAAATCTGCCCCTAATATTGCGGTGAAAAGGGATAGTCAATTTACAAGGAAGGATTCTACTGTGTGGCTTGATTAACTCGAAAATTGGTATAAATAACCGATAAATCCAATAATAGAAACGTCAAAAACGATGTTTCAACAATTTACCCCTTTGAGTGCGTAAAAAGAGGCGATATAGTTTGTGTGAACAGAATCTTATTTCTTTTGATATATAAACTTGAAATTTGGCCCGAGTACTTATTTACATAACATCAAGCCTGCAATACCCAAAGGGTTAGGTAGAGGTGTATCCTTCGTACACCCACATGCGAGCCTATTCCATCAGCCGGGCATAAATGCAGACTTCGGGCTGCTACTAAGAAATTCCTAATGGAAAATCCAATAACACTTTGCCCGACCTGGGAATCAAACCCACCCCTCATTCTCAGCTGTCGCGCCTGTGACCACTAGACTATCGAGGCAGTCATTGCTTAAATAACAAAGTTTGTCATAACTTTTGCGTTTTTCTAAACTACCCCTCAAAAGGATTTTAGGGAGTGTTATGGTTTGTATTTAAAGAATCTTAACGCGCGGTCCGATTAACTCGAAACTCAGACCTCATATTGAGTTTTCGAGAATCGGAAAAAGGGGTACATAGTTTTCGGGAGAATTTTACTGCGTACCTTGAATAACTCAAAAGTTGGTACATCAATTATTATTTAAGAACAAAAGCGTAGAAAAAATAAACAATACAAAATTTCTTACAAATAGACTTAGACATGAAATGGACGAGGACACGTAGGTATATTGAACAAGTATGTACAAAACGAAGTATGTATTTATATGCTTTAAATATCCTCCGTAAAGTTCTAAATCAAACTGCCCTCCTACCTGCTTACCACGCTTGCGTTGGTTTCAACTAAGATATGGTATATTATAATATTTTGGGGGAATGCTGCTGATAGAGAAGTTGCTTTTTTTTCGACATCCACGCGGGCGAAGCCGCGGGCGAAAGCTAGTACATAATATTTTCATAAATATATTGGCAAGGTACCGTCATGATGTTAATTTTTTTAAACAGTTCCCTTAGAGAGTCGCGTCTGCGGAGGTTGTAGATGGCTCTGATAGCCCTCTTTTGCAGAACAAAGATAGAAACAATGTCTGCAGCCCGTCCCCACAGCAAAATACAGTAAGACATGATGCTATGAAAGTAACTAAAATAGACCAGTCTCGCTATATCCACGTCTGTTAATTGGCGGATTTTCCAAACAGCATAGGCGGCTGATCTTAGCCGCCCTGCAAGTGATGTTAAGTGAGGACTCCACTGCAGCTTAGAATCAAGCGTGATTCCCAGGAAAACAGTTTTTTCGTCGAATTCTAGTATCTCTTTGTTCAATACAACGTGACATTCACTACTTCTAACATTCGGCAACGCGAATCTTATGCATTTAGTTTTCTTCTCATTTAATACCAAATTGTTTACAGTAAACCAATTATGGACCGTAAACATAGCGTTATTGACGTCTTCAATCTCCTGTGCAATATTACGCAAACAGATCCATGAATCGAAAAATCGCCAGGTCTTCTATTTTTCATTTAAGTTAGTTTTTTTTTTTTTTTTGTTTGGGAAATTATCAAATAACTTCTCCCGCTCTGGGCGGAACGGGAGGGCGTGTCAGACTTTTACTGACTAAAACCCACCCGTATTCCTTCATTTGCCTGTGTGCCAGGGCCACGATATCCCTTTCAGACCAACTCGCAACCCTGGCAGGCATTGGCCCTATCGGACCCCGTCAGTTGGTGCTGACAACTCTTGGAGGCGCGCGTGGAATATGACGCGCCGTTGACCCGGGCCTGGTCCGTATCGGATTGTGAGCTACCCATCGCTCACCGGCCGCAGGCCCGCGCCTACGGTGGCCGGAAATCGGCTTGCAACTCCCGACGCCCGGGGCGTCTCCTGCGGTGACTAGGGGCGTGAGGGCGCGAACCTTGCCTCTTCCTCACGCGTTCCGCCTCTTCCTTCGCAAGCATTACTAATTCGCAGAAGGAGGTGACGGCCTCCCATGCACTCTCGCTCCAAACCATGGCCAGAACCAGGGCCGGACGTGAGAGATCGCCGCCGCCGATCGTCTCCGTGAGGACACGGCGGTGCTCCGCCCAAGCTGGGCAGACCTCCACCGTATGCTCCACCATGTCCTCCGGGCGATCCACACAGTGGTGACACCCGGGCGTTTCCTCCCGCTTTATCCTGAACAGGAACCTCCCGAAACAACCATGTCCGGTGAGGAGCACCTCTCTAGCCACTCCTCAAAGAGGGGACTTATCGCCACAATTGTGGCGTGCCCAGCGCTGGATTACGACAATCGCACTCTCCATGCCGCCATAAGATCCCACTCTGTCCGCTGTGCCGTGATTTCTCGCGGCAGCGGAGTTTCACCCCGGCGTTTCGCCGCCTCGCACCACTCCCAGAAGTGCGCGAGGACTTTTGCCTCCAGATCCCATGGCGGTAGTCCGGCAAGGAAGCTCGCCGCCTCACGGGAGACCGTGCGGTATCCTCGGACCAGCCTGAT
Source organism: Tiliacea aurago (assembly GCA_948098905.1). Taxonomy (NCBI): domain Eukaryota; kingdom Metazoa; phylum Arthropoda; class Insecta; order Lepidoptera; family Noctuidae; genus Tiliacea; species Tiliacea aurago. The sequence continues at coordinate 27,761,418 of OX402588.1, read as the reverse complement.
GGCCATGACCCTTTGGGACGCGTTCAACCGCCGGGCTGGTCGCAGCCTTATAGAACGCGCCCACACCGGTGCCCCGTAAAGGACCATGGATTTGGGTTAGATGATGTTGTAAATATAAAAATTAGGTCAACTGAACGTTATATAAAAAGAGCATTATACAAATTGAAAATTATATGAAATAAACGTTATACTAAAATAATGTTATTAGAGTATAAGAAGGTCATATGCATATATATGGGGCCTTTTGGCCTCGTACAGGACTTTGTTTTTATTTTCTTTTTGTTTACTTTGTTTTATTTTTGGTTTTGTTCTTTTTTTTTTTTGTTTCTATGAGTGTGTTTTATTTAATTTGTGATCTGTGCGAGTCCCAATAAATGTTTTTTCTTTCTTTCTTTTCTTTCTATATGAAATATAATATTAGGTCACATGAAATTAGGTTATTTGTTTTTATAGCATATGAAAATTATATCATGTGAACGTTATTTCAAGTGATATTATACTATCTGTTATTATGCATATTACACACCCATTGTATATAAATGCGTAGTAGTGTCTAACATTGTAGGAGTTAATTATTATGCGTATTTGTTATGCCTTTAAAAATTATGTGTTAATGTCATTATGCGTAAATATATTTATGCTGTTGAATGTTATGCTTATACATTATTATGATTAGAGAAATTATGAGTAAAATAATTATTTATTTATTTAGGATCTCCAACAAAGGATACACATATACAATATAAATCACAATAACAAAAAAGGTTCTAGTACGTGTGCTCCTTCAATTACAGGAGACCACAGCATGCACATATAACTAGGTTTATACAGGATAAAAATAAAATAGATTAAATTAATGACGAAATTTGAGGAAATAAAATAAAATTAAAATTAACATATCATGATTAAGCATTCATATTACAATATTGTTTGGTATAATAATAATTCTTACACATTTGTTAACTATTGGAAGAAAGAAACGTAATAGTATACTTAGTTATCTTGCAATCGTTAAATTATTTTTGTATTTTGAAATGGGGAGGGTTATGTCCAGGTTAAAATGCTTTGACAATTCATTGTATTGCCTACAGAGTCTTGGGAGGGCGGCGAAATGTCCCAGATTAGTCTTAGATCCTGAGACGTAAAATAAATTGTAGCTGCTTTTCCGTGGCAGACGAGATGATGCGTTCATATGCAGTTTGCCTAGTAGTTCGCTACAGTCTATGACTCCATTGAATACTTTGTGCAGTAGTAACAGGTCTACCGTTTTCCGCCTGTCTGCAAGGGAGACCATTTTGTAGTACCCTAATCTATCTTTGTAGCTGATAACTTTTTTAGCTAAACGATCCTTGTAACACAGATGATAAAGGAAACGTCTTTGGACACTTTCCAGGTGTTTGATGTATATGTCGTAGTGAGGATTCCAAACCTGGCTGATATATTCGAGTATTGGCCGAACCAGTGTGTTAAATAATTTTATTCTGGTAGGCGCCTTTTTAAAATCTTTGCTGTTACGTATGACAAATCCAAGAATTTTGAACCCCCTCGCTGTCATGTTTAGGATATGTTTGTCAAATTTAAGTTGCTTATCTAGTGTGACTCCCAAGTCACGTATTTCCTCTACTTGTTGTAGTTTATGTTGGCTAATCGTGTAATTGCTAGGTTTGACACTTTTGTTACGGGTGAATTGCATGTTTTGAGACGTTAAGAAGCATTTTGTTCGTTTTGCACCAGTTAGTCAGTCTGTTCAGATCTTTCTGCAATAAGGCAGAGTCAGATTCAGTCACCAGTGGTTTCATTATTTTCATGTCATCGGCAAAAAGATAGAATTTTGAATGCTTAAAGCAGTGCGTGATGTCGTTTATGAAAATGTTGAAGAGGATTGGGCCTAAAATATGTGAACCTTGTGGAACACCAGATGTACCTTTAAAAGACTTTGAATGATGGTCACTCATAACAACTTTTGAAGACCTGTCACTGAGGTAAGACTGAAACCACTTTAACATTGATCCTCCTATACCCAAACGCTGGAGTTTAGCTATAAGAAGACAATGATCTACCTTATCGAACGCCTTACTAAAGTCAGTGTATATGGTGTCGTTTATCTAAAGATTCTGATAGAGACGACACGTAGCACACGAGATTAGTGGTCGTAGATCTGGATTTGATAAAGCCGTGTTGGTGGCTGGTAAGGTGTTTAACATGCGATGAAAGACGTTCGGTTATGAGCTTCTCAAATACTTTGCCAAAGGTGACTAAAATAGAAATGGGTCTGTAATTGGATACCAAATTCCTTTCTCCCGCTTTGAAAATAGGTACCACTAGTGCTTTTTTCCATTGTTCAGGGAAAATACAGGGTGGAATACCGTCGTCTCCCACGCTTTTCTGTTCATCTAAAGATGTTAAGGTTCGGAATATTTCACCAGCGGTGAGTTCTAGTTTACAGAGAGTCGGCGAATTGTTATTGATATCAACATTTGACAGTTGCGAGGACGTTGTAGTGTTATAGACACCTGCGAAGTTTTCAGCAAATAAGTTACATATGTCGTGGCCAGTTGATGCGGTTTTATTATTGTGACACATAACTGCGGGGTAAGCACTGCTGGATTTCCTTTTATTTTTAATAAAAGAAGGTTTTAGGGTTTTTTAAAACCGCAGTTTCTAATCTCTCGATATAATTTTTGTAGCAAATTGTTCTTAACTTGCCACAGTCGGCACGCAGTGTTTCGAAGGATATAATGTCCAGGGGATTATTGTATCTTTTTATTCTAACGCGAAAGTTGTTTTCTTTAAAAAGTTGCTTAAGCTTGGGCGTGTACGATGCCGGGTACTCTTTCCTAGATATCGTTTTCAGTGGTACGTGTTGCTTGATAACGTCGTGCAAAACATCATATAAAATATTAACCATCTCGCTGACCGAGGAACAACCTCCCATCGAACTATCCCAGTCTATAGATATAAGAGAAGTTAGGATTTTGTCGTAGTCTGCTTTAAAGAAATTAGGTTTAGTGGTCGGTTTAGTTTGTAGGCAAGTTGTGTTGTTGACCGTGGGTATGGTGAACTCGAGCGGCGGATGTAATGTATCTTCTTGTGTCAGATGTGTGTGACAACGTGTCAGGTTTTCTACTGTAGTGTTACAAAGAACTAGATCTAATGTTCTAGATTTATTGTTTGTAAGGTAATTATACTGGCCTAGGTCATTCATAGAAATATAATCTAAATAGTGTTTTGTAACATCATTGTTATTGATAGGGCAAGGAGTAGTGTGGCTCACCTGGTCTTCTCCATTGGTTTTCCACGTTATGGTACTAAGATTAAAGTCACCGACAATAACAGTACGTTCGTTTTTGTCCAGGGCAATTTGAGCTGAGTCTAAAAAGGTTTGGATAGTTTCATATGTTATTGGGGGTGGTAGGTAGACGCAACATATGTAGATCTTGTTGTTCTTATTGCCGGAAGAGTCTGAGTCAACGGAGATCCACAAATCCTCGCACTGACTCTCTAAGTGTGGCATTCTACATGAGTTTAAGTGCCTAGCTACAGCTATCAAAACGCCACCTCCGTTTTTACGTGCTCTGTATCTACTAGACAAATAAATATGCGTAAGCTGTTATGCGTAAATAATGTTATGTCAATCGATCAAACCAAAAATATCAAAAATACTTATATTTCACATAAGCCTACATGGGCACTTATGAAACGTCAGAAGCTAGGTGCACGGTTCCAATTGGTCGTTTCCTATGGAGAAGAGCCGGTAAGAAAGAAAAATTCAAATTACAGTGAACGAGTGAGTGGGTATAAGTATGAGTGGACAGCGTAGGCCCGTCAAAAGTACCAGGTACTTAACAAAATAGAAAATGGTCTACAGATCTACAGTCTATTATGCCTACAACGTCCTCACATTAACAAAAAAAAACAAAAGTAAGAACCTTGTTGAAATTAAAATTGAAAAAATAATAATATATATAATTTGTGTAAATATAGTTAGGATAAACAAAAGTATGCCATGTTATAATTATTATGTCTTAAAATTGTATGTAAATGGAAAGGGAAGTCTTAGGGAAGCTTCCGTAATAGCATCTAGTTCCTTGCCATTAAGTTTTAAATTTTGACCCCTTGGGGTAGGTACAGTCGCCAGCACATCAAGTTACCCCACTTTGACCTTGAACGCGTTATGAGCAACAACAGCGAGAAACGTACGAAACATTTTTGTCTGTTCTAACTTGTAATGTTTCGTGCTGCAGTGCGTACGTGAGGGTGTGTATGCGCGTCGTGGTGTAGAATAAGATACTGTGCGATAAGAAATAGCGTGGTTGAATCTTGTTGAATACTGAATACTTGAATCGAATAGAAATAATGGCATGGTAATAAAAACAGGCGGCCCGCGCAATGCCTAAAATATCTATGAAAGCTTATACTTTAATCAATATTTTTTATTTAAATTATCTTATACTTAATCCTTCATTCTTACATATTTGTTGGAAAATTACATGAAAGTATTAAGTTGGTATTATCTACTCATATTACATTTAAACAGATCTCGATGAATATTCTTAAGTAGACAGGTAGGTATAATCTGATGTGAGAAAAACATTTTTTATTTTATTTATTTCAAACATACATTTTTAATTACTTTTTCCGAGTTTTGTTACCTACTTAATGACGGGTTGGCGGTCACCTAGTGTTTTCGTGCGTTCCTTGCTTTTCTATTCTAAGTATTTTTACGTAATTTTATGCCGAAAACCCAATACACAATGTGCTTGCAATTTTGAAAAAATATGGATTTCTACCCCATGACGAACGTGTGTGAAGTTAAGTTAATTAATTATGCCTACAAAAAGCCTCTTGTAAGTCCGCCGTTCCGCGACACTGTCTAAAATAATAAGGTTGAACTTAGTAACACAATTACCTATACTTACCGGAGTTTGCTTATACATGCGAGTTCAACCTTATTGCGCTAGTAATAAGGTACGATTTCAAAGGTAATGAATTTTCAAATAAAATTCTAATCTATTATTATCGTTACTTCCTAAATATGTTACTTATACTAATATTATAAAGCTGAAGAGTTTGTTTGTTTGGTTAAACGCGGTAATCTCAGAAAGTAGTACTGGGGGCCTAAAAAGGCCGCTTTGGCAGAATCATATTAGGATAATATTATGAATCATATTAAAATTCGTAAAATGGTCACAAACTGACAATTCATAGTATGATCTGCGTACAATTCATATCCCGCAATTCATCTGTTTGACAGTTTTGTAAGGAGATTCGTAAAATGGTCCACATATTATGAATTGCTTTCATGAAGTTTAATGTCAAATAGCAGAATCATAAGAAGTTAGTCAATAGCAACATTTTACAAATCATATTGATGATTTCATGAAGAACTATTGTAATAATGGCAGATTTAGCCCTATAGGAAAATTTCCTAGAGCACGCGCGTTATACGGAGACCATTAAGTATCGCCGATGATGCGTAGCTCTTCAGAAAATGGAAATAGTCTTTGAGATGACGGACCTCGAGTTTGTTGGTGTTAAAAGGCTAAATAAAAGTGTGGATGATAGCACTCACATTGCTATTGTTAGGCAGTTAGGCCTGCAGAATATGATGAGAGGTTTGTCGATATCAGTGTGTGTCCGTTTGGTGCCGGACGTAAAGAATAGCACCATCCCATTTCATCCCGTGGGTGTCATAAAAGGCGACTAAGGGACTTACTAGAGAATGGGCAGCAGTTCTCTATGCATTTTAACACCATACTGCGATCGCCAACCAGCCTGCCGAGCGTGGCGATTATGGCAACCCCCCCCCCCAAATGGGGAGGCCTATGTCCAGCAGTGGACGTCTTTGGCTGAAATGATGATGATGATAATGATGTGTGTGTATGTGAGTAGGTAGCTACCCCATACAGTTACAAACTATTTTTGCAAACATTGATACATATTTAGTGTTATCTTACTTCCTACATGGCATAGGCCTTATTAGTGTTATCTTACTTCCTACATGGCATAGGCCTTATTAGTGTTATCTTACTTCCTACATGGCATAGGCCTTATTAGTGTTATCTTACTTCCTACATGGCATAGGCCTTATTAGTGTTATCTTACTTCCTACATGGCATAGGCCTTATTAGTGTTATCTTACTTCCTACATGGCATAGGCCTTATTAGTGTTATCTTACTTCCTACATGGCATAGGCCTTATTACATGGGAATTGACAATATGTATGTATAATTATGTCATGTTATCTTACTTTACATGTACTCCAATTTTATTATGTAGTAGGTACATATATATTTACGAGGACATACAATTATTAGACCTATTACTAAAATAAAACAATATTGATAGGAAAAATATTTTATAATTAAAACAATTCTCATCTTATATTATTTAAAAAATCTAACAATAATCAAATAATGAAAGTAACAGAAACATAATGATTATTCAATCTTATTTTTCATTTAGGTTTGCGACTCTGATTTGAATATTTTTTGTGTTGATGCTGCCACGGAGGGCCAACCGTGACTTCTTTGTATGGAATCACCATCCACTTGGAACAACACCAGGCTGAAAACGAAAAGTTAAATCATCAGTCAATAATTAACATAACTTTTAAATAAAATGAAAACATCATTGTTTTCACACACAGAGCCCGATACCTTTTTTGCTTAAAATTATAGTATGTTTTTCTCCTTGTATTTCTTTAAAGGTATTAAATTACATTAATGTTAATCTATTTAATTTTTTTATTGGATCTACAAGAAATTCATACCTTATGGGACACCAATATGGGATAAATATCTTTCGACTGCATCAGCAACACTCCCAAGGTTCCGAGCTATTCATTGGTTGGCACGAGCAGAAGCCATAACAGCTGCTGCAGCACCACCTGATATAAAACTCTCCCGAGCCTCATCTAGTGGAGCCAGACGGTGACCTAAAATACGTAATATAAATAAAATTATCATTTTCAACAGTCATTATAAGCCTTAATTAACCGCAATGTGAATAGCTGTAGGGTTACAAAATACCACTCACTGCGGTATTTGCTGCTGAGTTCGACGAGTCAGAGGCACTGTTGTAGCATCGGCTATGGTAGGACTTGGTGCTGACGCACGGGTCTGGGCAGGACTTGGGGCTGCAGTGTTCTCGATATGGGGCTCAACATCGACAGAGCTCCCACTTTCAGTGTAGAAAGTCGAGTAGAATGTATTGTGTCTCAGGCACTCTAGCTGCACGCCTTTCTATTCCTAAAAAATATTACAGTACATTTGAATACTTTTGCACAGCGATAAAATTAAATATTGATGTAAGATATACAAGTATGCACTTACTTCGTATTAAAAACAATCCAATTCACACGAAATAATGAAATTTAATTATTTAAAATTACGGACGTTTAGTTGAAGTTGACATAACGGGATAGACTAAAAACTCATTTGTGCGTGTTGCCAGCCTACAAAGTTTTTTATTGATTCTAATTTCCGTTCTCAGGGCTTATCTGAGGTATTTTTAACTGTTATGAGTTTATTATAATGAAATAATATAAAAACTATAGACTTAAGACATACAAAACTAAATTAATTCATAAAAACTGTAAAGAAAAATTAACTGGTAATATTTTTTCGGTCTTTATTTTTTTCATGCGGCAATATTTCCACCAAATATGATTCTGTTATGAATTGAATTGAATGCGATTCTGCTAATATGTGTCACCATTTTACGAAAATTAGAGGAATTGCTAATGATCTGCTGGGAATTCAGGAAATGAATTGCTTTTAGAGGAATTGCTTAATGTGGCCGTTTTAGGCCCCCTGGTTCGAATTGAAAAAATCTTTTTGTGTTGGATAGTGCATTTATTTAGGAAGGCTATATATATAACATCACGATACAACCAATAGGAGCGGAGCATCAATGAAAAATGTTGCTAAATCGGGAAAAACTATTCCTTTAAGAGGCCGGCGATGGATGCGTAGTTCATACAAACGTAATACCAAAATAATTTGTAAATCAAACATATTCTTAAGGTAGTGTGTCTTTATTCCGATTGGAATAGAGAATATCTAGGTTCCTAAATATATATTTTGAATGGACACAGGATAGGTTCCTACGGGAACGCGTGTGAAACCGCGGGAAAAATATCAAAATAAAATGCGGAATAACAATCTTTTTATTTTTAAACATTATTATAATTAAAAACTTAAAAATCTACCTACTCTCAATTTTAAAATATAATAACAACAAAATATAAAAAACAAAATCAACGATCAAAATATTTTATTTCACATAAGCCTACATGGGCACTTATAAAACGTCAGAAGCTAGGTGCACGGTTCCAATAGGTCGTTTCCTATGGAGAAGAGCCGGCCAGAAACTCCACAAAACCAAACTAAGTATACAATAGATTAAAAGAAAAATTCTCAAGAATATAACAATGGTGCGAAAAGAAGTTAAAATTTTCAATTTACGGTATTAATTATTAAATTATCTTTGTCACGTTATTAGAAGAATTATGCATATTAATATTATAAATGCGAAAGTAACTTTGACTGTCTCTTAGGTACGCCTTCACGGCCTAACCGCTGGGCAATTGTGATGAAAAACATGAAGATAGTTTGAAGCCTGGGGAAGGACATGGAGGAATGTTTCTTGGCAAGGTGGTGACATATCTATCCGGCGTCCTTCAGGCGCCTCCTGACTGTGTCCATTGAAAACTAAAACAAAAAGAAATTTTGTCAATTTAAATACTTACTGATTCTTTATTACAACAAATTGTACGGGCCAACTTATAGATATGGGATGAATAAAAATTATTCTTCAAAATATAAACTTATACAAATAAACAAACTTTCGAATTGAGAAACTTTGTTGAGGTGGTTTGTAAAGAACTGAAGATTTATCAAATAGTTTTTTTTTCTCTTTTTTTTTTTAAACCTTGCCCCACACTAAGAATTTCTCCTGTATTGTGGGTGCAAACATTTAAACTCACATACACAAACAGCCAGACCCGAAACAAATACTTGTAGGTCTTACAAATATTTGTTCCGTGCGGAATTCGAACCCGCGACACGCAGCGCAGCAGTCAATCGCTTAACCACTGCGCCAAACGTGTCGTCAAATAGTAATACAAATAGTAATAACATTCACTGAGTCTGGCCACGCGGCGCGCGTAAAACCGGTTTGAGTGAGCGCCGCGCGCCGGGCGCCCTTCCAACTACATTTGTCTAGTAGGTGGTAGTTTGTTTTGTGTAGTAGGCATTTTTTTAATCAATGTTGTTATTCACTTTTTAAGAAAACCATGTTTTATGTAAGTGATGAATAAGTTAAGGTGATAAAGGATCGTACCGACTCGCGCCCACGATATCGCGTGAGTCTGTACGACCCTTAAGTGTGATTACAAGCTACACTGGACTCACGGTGTACGAAGTTGAGATTACTATTGTGTTTAAAAAAGGATCGGCAGAGTGTGCAGCGACCATAACCGCATCGCCTGCCGCCGTAGTAGCTCTCGCGTAGAGTTGGTGGTGGTGAGCTTCCAAAGTTCTGCTTTCTTGTCACCGCCGAAGCCAGAAGCAAACCGATTTTTTTCTGGAACGAAACAAATAGCTATAGTTTATTTGCCCATTATTACTCAATTACTTTAATTTACAGACAAATTAACATTTTTACAGTCCGTTCAACCGATTATGACTTAACCGTGGTTACAATACCAACTGCTTATTACAGGTGCCATTTGTCATACAGCCAACGCAATAGAAATCGAAATCGGTTGAACGGACTGTAAAAAAGGTTTTTTTAAACGTCTTATCTTATTTCAAATGGAGTATAAGTATAACTCTGAATTTAAGCTTGCACGGTTACTCTACATTGAAAGGCTTCTACAGACCGGCGCGACACAAAGCCCCCACGTGTTGCGCGACGAGCGGTGCTATTGTGTCGCGTCGCGAGTCGCGCCGGTCTGTAGAAGCCTTAAAAAACTAACAATATCGGGAACTCACCAAGAAAGAACACAAAGAAGATACCTACTTACTATTCCTTCTGTTAACTTAATTTGATAGTTCTATATATATATAAACACCATGGAACATTTTTTCAATATTACTCTCTTTGTTTATTTTAATTTAAGAATTATTATTACAAAAAAGTATTACTCACCGTTAAGCCATTTAGCCGAAAAAATATCTACTACTTGGCATCCACTCCATCGCAGCGCTATGATGAGCTCCCTTTCAATTTGCGTCAATTGAGGCGCCTTAATATTTAATCGCACTTATATATTTTATTACAAGTCAACTGTCACTAATGGGCACGCCACAATTGCGGCGGTAAGACCCCTCTTTGAGGAGTGGCTAGAGAGGCGACATGGCGTCCTCACCTTCCGCCTGACGCCGGTCCTCACCGGACACGGTTGTTTCGGGAGGTTCCTGTTCAGGATAAAGCGGGAGGAAACGCCCGGGTGTCACCACTGTGAGGATCGCCCGGAGGACACGGTGGAGCATACGGTGGAGATCTGCCCTGCTTGGGCGGAGCACCGCCGTGTCCTCACGGAGGCGATCGGTGGCGACGATCTCTCGCGTCCGGCCCTGGTACAGGCCATGGTTCGGAGCGAGAGTGCATGGGAGGCCGTCACCTGCTTCTGCGAAACAGTAATGCTCGCGAAGGAGGAGGCGGAACGCGTGAGGGTGAGGCAGGGTGCCCGCCCTTCCGCCCTTAGTCGCCGCAGGAGACGCCCTGGGCGTCGGGAATCGCAGGCCAATTCCCGGCCACCGTAGGCGCGGGCTTGCGGACGGTGAGCGATGGGTAGCTCACCGTCCGATAAGGACCAGGCCCGGGTCGACGGCGCGTTGTGTTCCACGCGCGCCTCAAAGAGACGTCAGCACCAATTGACGGGGTCCGAACGGGCCAATGCCTGCCAGGGTTACGAGTCTGTCCGAAAGGGATATCGTGGCCCTGGCCCACAGGCATTTGAAGGAACACGGTGGGTTTTAGTCAGTAAAGTCTGAGAAGTTATTTGATGATTTCCCACCAAAAAAAAAAAAAAAAAACTGTCACTAATAATGAGACACAATTACTTTTTCTATTGTTACCGATCTCTATGAGATGTCTCGGCATCCACATCACGGTACGACTCCAAAGTCCAACTGTCAACTGACTGACCGACTGACGTAAAAATTAAATGGATACTGGATAAACGTCAAACGAACGATCGATGTGATGACTGATGAATGAATTTCGTGAAAGTTCGGGAAACTCGGGTGCAGCCGGCGGCGGACGCGCCGGAGCCGGTGGGTGTGGCTTATTCCTAGTGAGACATGATAATTGGCTCCCAATTATTAGTATGTGCAACCATTGGGCAATTTTAGAAACTTAGAAAACTCCACCAATCATGCCAAAGATACTTTCTTTCTAACACTCGATGGCACGTCGTAGTTATAGATATGTATAGGGTTTACGTTGATGTGCTGCCGTCTGTACATTTGGTTATGAGAACTTAAGTTATTTAATTTTGTACGCAGTAAGTAAAAGATTATTAACTGCGAAACATTTCGAAAGAACAGCCATAAGCTAGCCATCAAGCCATCAAAATATAATACTATATACAGACTGCAATCGTTTACATAGTCGACTAAGATTTCTAGGATAGAATTCCTGCGATTATACTATTATTTACCCCAATTCCTAATTTTATTTTATTTGATTTAATAAGGGATAATAAACAACTAATTACTAATATTATTCTATTATTATCTCGTACATATTCAAAGTACTTAGAGGGAAGGTACATAATGCGGACATTTTAGGGCACATAGGTTTGTGTGTTCCGGACAGGTACGTGTGGCGACGACGACGGCCGCGGCTGCTGGCGGCGCCGCGCGCGAGCACCAATCTTTTAAGTGAAGTGCCGCCACTGACGCGCGCACTCCGCGCTCTCAACCTCTAGCTAGTGAGTCGGACCTATTCTGTTGTTCTCTGAGTGAATTCACAAAGAATGCATTATTTGTAATAAGTTACAAAATCTAATTATAATAATAAGTTAGGTTAGGACTTTAGATAAGTACACTATCGCATTAGGTTACCCCTGTAATGATAGATGAAAATTGATTAAAAAAAAAAAATATTATGTAGTTTGAGAAAATATTAAGTGTTCTAGAGAAAATGTTATATAAAAGCCAAGAGTTTCTTTTGCCAAATGTATTATTTAACTAGCGCAATGTGAGTGTACTACAGGTACACCTCTGCCTAACCTTTCGGGGATTATGGCCGTCATGTTGTTATGGCCGTCATGTTATTATGGCCGTCATGTTATTTTGTATTAATTTCGAATAAAAAATCATTTATTTGCTTGAATATTTCTGTATCTCTTCGGCGGAGCGCGTTGCTACGAGTTTCGTTGCTACGAGTTTCGTTGCTACGAGTTTCGTAGCATTCGTCGGCGCCGTAGCTCTGCGGGTCGTAGACTTTCACATGGCTACGAGTGTATTCAGTCGTAACGTATGATACCCGCAGCAGCTACGCACCGTGCTACGCGAAGAGCATCCGCCGGTTCCAGCACAATTATACTGAACAAAGATTATTCATGATTTAAAATGTTAATAACTTATTTTATTATCAATTTTATGAAAACTTACTTTAGTTTATTTGAGTAAACCTACTAGGCAGTTACACGTTGTTGAAGACGGCTTATTACAAGTATGAGTAATTTGGACAAATATAAAAGTGTTCTCGAGAACAAAGTAAAACGTCGAGGAAAGCGAAGTATAAATTACAAAGGCTTTTTTTAAATTTCTGTATACATAGTCCGCCTACAATGTTCCCACTGCTGGGACTCAGGCCGCCGCCTCTCTGTGTACTTATGTTTCTGTACTAATCAAATTACTCTCAACGTTTACGTTAAGACGTGTGTGCACCCTACGGAGACTTAACATATTTAGCGCTTCAGCATGTCGATGCTGTAAAAATCTCACCGTGAATTCTTGCGTGGAGTGAGCTGTCAGTGTCATTCAACTGATGCTAGGGATTGAGACCATGCATTACATTTATAATCATAATCAAGATTTTAATAATATTTTTATACTTTTTCTATTGATCATTTTATATTATTTCAAAGCTTGTATTTATGTGTCTAAAGATTACAATTTAGGGTTTTTTTTAATAATTCACTCAGAAACTCAATTTGGTTTTTTTTTTCTTTCGATCAATAGAATTAGCATAAAATATATTATTATAATCGTAAATGTAATGCTTGGTCAATCTCTAGCATCAGGTGGGACGACACTGACAGCTCACTCCACGCTCACTTCACCTAAGTTATCACGGTGAGATTGTTACAGAATAGCACTACTGAATGTCTGTCCGACTATGATGATAACAATGTGGCGGTATATTAACTGTAACGCAAACGTTAAGAAGTGTGTGTACCCTACGGAGACTTGACATATTTAGCGCTTCTGAATGTCTAACAGACTATGATGACAAAAATCTCGTAAAACTCATTTATAGATAAATGCTCGAACTTTATCGAAAAGATCGCTTTTCTTCGGGACCCCAACATTGCTCCACTTTCGATTGGGTCTAATAAAATTTAATTGTGCGCGGGTTATGTAGTGGTGGTGGGGGTAAGGGGTGGGCGGAGGGTAAAATCTGTAGCAAACGCAGAGATTGCCAAATACAATGCTTTAATTAAATATAGAATATTCCAGATGTATATCGGCGCACTCCTCGACGATACGTCCGGTATGCCTCCGGTGCCCCTGTGCCGATTGCTCGCGAGCCAGCCCTAAACTATGCTCTTTTTATAGAATTCCTGATTATTATTATTATTTCCTTTATTTCACAGGTAGTAGGTACACATATCAACTTTTTTCCAGTCTTCTGGGCACATTTCCGTATGACAGCGATGCGGACGAATACTTCGATTTTGTATTTTTTTGGTTTTTCTCGTTACTACCTGGTGTAAATAGTTAGTTGTGTGTTCTATTGTATGTATCTATGATTGTGTGTACATATCAATTACATTTTTAAATATTTTTATAAAATACATTTAACACGTTCGCGTGAGCATCTTCATCTCTGGGGGCCAACCACCATCTTTTACGAAACAATATTATTTCCAGAGAGTTTTTTTTCAAGCTTATAATAACATTACTCATATTCGTACCATGATCTTCATCGCACAATATTGTTTCCTGCTTAGAGCTGGGAAAGAACGAACGATTTATAAGATTTGTTTATAATAGAAAAGAAACAACGCTATATGGATTGTATAGCGCTGTCCCTTTCATACGTTGGTCCGAATCGCTGTTACGAAGTACTTCTACTACAAGCTAAATATTATTATATTTTTAATTAAAAAGATTACTTTGCATTAAATTATAAGTTTTATGACAAATTTCCATGAAATTGACACAAATATTAAAAGATTTTGCTTTCAAAACTGAGAAAAACAATTGAAGAAATTAAAAATAGCTACGGCTAAGATGTGACATAATAAGAATCGAAACAAAATGTGTTCATACGAGTATCAGAGTGAAAGGACGATGGGCAATCTACTATGGACTCCGTCCCCACTTTTTTTTTTGATCCAACTGACTTCATTTTTGTCTCATATTTTTCGTTACGGCCTACAAAATAATAAACCATTTGTTTCAAGACTTAAATATATGGGGTTTCCTGAAAAAAACATCTATAAGTTTCATTTATCTGACGAAAATATAGATGATTGTTTTCTATTTTTCATCGCAATAATAGAGATTGAATTGCCGACTTATATAATATGGAACATAAAACAATAAAACATCACGCCTATATTTCACGAAGGAGTAGGCAGAAGTGCGTGGAACATCCACATATCGCAATTTATGTTATATGTCGCGATGATCATTTTACTTACATGACATCACAATATTATTCCTCGTAGAGAAGGATAGGCACGGGTGCACTTCTCTATTAGGTAGCTACATAATATATGTAGGTACTGGTACTGTATAGTATTTTTCGTCAAAATGAAAGAAATCAAACACAATGCTTGCTAACTAAAGGCGGTTCCGCAGCGCCATGTTAGGTGTCTTTAGCGTAATGATATGTTATGTTTTAAGTTTAATATTATATTATATTAAACTTAAAACATAACATTATCATTACGCTCGTAATCTTCTAACGGAATGGTATATGACACACAGACTTATCGCAAGTTAGGTATTTAATGGTTTCCCACATAGAGGTGGAATACATAACATCACACCAATATTACATCACACCGTTGTTGCCCGGAGGGGTAGGCAGAGGTAAGTACACCTCTATGTAAGTAGTAAGCGACATAATTACATAGGTCGGTACTGCATTTAATTTCTCGTTAAAATGAAGGAAGTCTAACTAAATGATTGGTAACCAATATATGAAACTTAAAACATAACATAATTACGCCTGTAATTCTCTAACGGATGGACAGAGATGTATATGACAATCACACTTTTCGCAAGTTAGATATTTAATGATTCTCCCCCGCATAGACATGAAATACAAAACATCACACCAGTATTGCCCCGAGGGGTAGGCAAAGGTACACACTTCTAGGCTATATTTATTTTTTTTTTTTTTTTTTTGAAACGTTGCCCCACACTAGAAATTTTTCCTGTATCGTGGGTGCATTTACAAACATTTAAACTCACATACACAAACAGCCAGACCCGGAACAACTACTTGTAGGTCATACAAATATTTGTTCCGTGCGGGAATCGAACCGACGGTTATCGATCGATAAGTATACTTGCTTATATTTTCCTTCACAATGGAAGAGATATCCGAAAAGTCTCAACTTATATTTATTAGTGATATTAAGTTTAGTCATACATAACATAACGCCTATATCCACTTAGGGGTAGACAGAGGTACGGCTCTATGTTATAGGACAACAAACAAACTTATTCTGCTATTCAAAAAGAAAATTCATATTTCACCAGTGACATCATACTTATAACGCACACACAACATAACATCACGCCTTTTTTTCACAAGAGATAGCCAGAGGTGAACCTATAGTACACCCACATTTTGTCAGTTATGTTCTAGTCCCATGTAATAGGGAGATATAACTATATTTATTGAATAGACTGTAGATCTGTAGACCATTTTCTATTTTGTTAAGTACCTGGTACTTTTAACGGGCCTACGCTGTCCTTTCATACCTATTAACACTGTAATTTGAAAACATTGTAAAAGACATCAATTTAAATTAAGTATGTTTAATACCTATATCAATATTAAACTGAACAATATTTTTCTGCGTTATTAGCTTCCAAAATCTCTAGATAACAATTCATAAATAAATATATTACGTAAATAAATATATTTTACTTACTATACAGAACACGAAAATGTTCAAAAAATATATAAATTTGCAAAACAATAATATATCCGTCGAGTCCGAGGAACTTTTATAAGATTGCTAAATTTGACGTAAAAACGATATTGCTAGTTGTCAAAAGTCACGTCGTGGTACGAATTGAATGAACTTTTAGAGCTGACGTCACCAAAACCGCTAAGAAAATAACATTGTTGCAATATTATAGTAAGCTTATTTTAAGGACGTCATGGTACGAAAAGTCAAAGTAAGATTATAATAATACTGCTATAAGAGTTGCTTGTACTGAGGCGCAACTCTTTCTCCTACAAAGTTATGGCTGGACGCGGCAACGTGCAGCCTAACTGCCGGTGGGGATAATGGTGCAAGGGAGGACGTCATAAGACGTTGTGCATGTGTGCGCGCAACTTTTACATGTGTACGTACAAAACTACAAAAATATTTTTTTTATGTCACGCGGCGGTATAGCCTATGAAAATCGAATGAGTTGCGGCGCAAAATAGATGCGCCATAGGAATTTGACCGTAAAACAGACGTCCAAAGACGTTCCGTCGAAATAAATATGACAATCTAGAGCCCGTCATATAACGTTGCGCCATTTCATAATTATACCAACACGACGTCGGAAGACGTTGCTCACGCGAACGAGTTAAAAATAAAAAAAATGTAGTTATTATTATTATTATTGTTCCGTCAGGCATACTGTGCCACTGCTGGGCGAAGGCCTCACTCATCACTTCTCACTGCTGTTTGCTGTTGTGGTCCAATGTTTCATGGAGCAGTCTAATTAGTCTCACCATCTCAAAAATAAAAACAAAAAATAAAACATGGAACAGTTGCCAAAGGGCAAAGCGACGCGACGTTACCGCCGTGGAAGTCCCAGTCGATGTTTTTTTCTTATGAATACTTAATAAAAATAATGTTATATCCGTTTGGGGCTCGTGTTGTTGTCGCGCGACACGACACTGGTAGAACAATTTCTATGAACATTTCATGGAAATTGTTATACCGGTGTCGCATCGCGCAACATGTCGCGCCGGTCTGCATAAGCCTCAACTCCCAGGCAACTTTACTTCATTTAAGTCAGCCGCGGAAATAAAAGTTCCCGCGTAAGTTAGTGATGGCCGGCAGGTGGCTCGAGGTGGCTCAGAGACTGCGTCGGTACAAACCACCAGCACATTATTGAGCCATTACCGCCCTCTCAGAATTTTGATAATCGAATTAATCCACAGCGAGGAGCAAAAAATATGGCCCTCGCCCTCGCAGCCCTCAAGAGGAATTGTGCGCAAATTGAGTTAGCCTTGTTTAAGCGTCATTTCCCTTGAAGCTTCAGAAAGTAATGTTGTTTTTTCTTGCGCGGGGTCGGCGAGGCAACTGGTCCCTACTGGGTAGTGTCAGGCCAGTAGTGTTCGTGGTGTTGCTGTTTGTGATAATAATGATAATGAATTTACCACTTTGAGTATGATCATAATATTATATTTGTCGTATTTTTATCATCAGATGTTTATTTTGAACTCAGATACTATGTTTACATAAGGTTATGGAGGTATTGTGTACCCGAAGCAATGAAAAAGATTTTTTTTTTAGAGACCCTTTTAATTATTTATTTATTTATAACTAGTAGTTCTGCGAACAGAAACTTTTTTGCAACAATTGTTAATACACCATGTTATTTGTTTTTAAAAACATGGTAAAGAAAAATTATGAGTAAAAATTTGTAGGCCAGCTAGAAAACATAACTAATAGGTTTTGATTGGCAGCGGTAACGCTGCAGTCTAGTTTTGTGATGAGAAGGTGGTCCCAGGTGCTCCATCAATCCCTGCCTAGTACCTACCTACCTAGTACTTAAAGGGCCGATTCCACTGGTAGAAATCTAAAAGTGAGCAATTTACTGCATTTTGAGGAGCTATTCTGCTCATCATGCCAAAAGTTCTCATCAGATCTTCACCAAATTTCTATGAGACCAATTTAAAAGTTATTTACTACCTTTCAAATAAAAAAGAAACCATCTATATCGGATCTCATAAGGCGGAGATATCCAGTAGTCCCCTTTTTGGAGGAAGCATCCCTGCAATCAAAAATCCCCACGATGAAAAAAATCTATAAAGTCGTCAAACCTGTATACCAAGTTTCGTCCAGATCGGTTGTAAAATACGACTGGAAGAGGAGTACCAACAAACTGAAAGAAGAAAGCGTGACTTGAAGCAGAGACGCCTCGCTCGCTGCGGCTGTACATACTTGAAGCAGAGACGCTTCGCTCGCTGCGGCTGTACATACTTGAAGCAGAGACGCTTCGCTCGCTGCGGCTGTACATACTTGAAGCAGAGACGCTTCGCTCGCTGCGGCTGTACATACTTGAAGCAGAGACGCTTCGCTCGCTGCGGCTGTACATACTTGAAGCAGAGACGCTTCGCTCGCTGCGGCTGTACATACTTGAAGCAGAGACGCTTCGCTCGCTGCGGCTGTACATACTTGAAGCAGAGACGCTTCGCTCGCTGCGGCTGTACATACTTGAAGCAGAGACGCTTCGCTCGCTGCGGCTGTACATACTTGAAGCAGAGACGCTTCGCTCGCTGCGGCTGTACATACTTGAAGCAGAGACGCTTCGCTCGCTGCGGCTGTACATACTTGAAGCAGAGACGCTTCGCTCGCTGCGGCTGTACATACTTGAAGCAGAGACGCTTCGCTCGCTGCGGCTGTACATACTTGAAGCAGAGACGCTTCGCTCGCTGCGGCTGTACATACTTGAAGCAGAGACGCTTCGCTCGCTGCGGCTGTACATACTTGAAGCAGAGACGCTTCGCTCGCTGCGGCTGTACATACTTGAAGCAGAGACGCTTCGCTCGCTGCGGCTGTACATACTTGAAGCAGAGACGCTTCGCTCGCTGCGGCTGTACATACTTGAAGCAGAGACGCTTCGCTCGCTGCGGCTGTACATACTTGAAGCAGAGACGCTTCGCTCGCTGCGGCTGTACATACTTGAAGCAGAGACGCTTCGCTCGCTGCGGCTGTACATACTTGAAGCAGAGACGCTTCGCTCGCTGCGGCTGTACATACTTGAAGCAGAGACGCTTCGCTCGCTGCGGCTGTACATACTTGAAGCAGAGACGCTTCGCTCGCTGCGGCTGTACATACTTGAAGCAGAGACGCTTCGCTCGCTGCGGCTGTACATACTTGAAGCAGAGACGCTTCGCTCGCTGCGGCTGTACATACTTGAAGCAGAGACGCTTCGCTCGCTGCGGCTGTACATACTTGAAGCAGAGACGCTTCGCTCGCTGCGGCTGTACATACTTGAAGCAGAGACGCCTCGCTCGCTGCGGCTGTACATACTTGAAGCAGAGACGCTTCGCTCGCTGCGGCTGTACATACTTGAAGCAGAGACGCTTCGCTCGCTGCGGCTGTACATACTTGAAGCAGAGACGCTTCGCTCGCTGCGGCTGTACATACTTGAAGCAGAGACGCTTCGCTCGCTGCGGCTGTACATACTTGAAGCAGAGACGCTTCGCTCGCTGCGGCTGTACATACTTGAAGAAGAGACGCTTCGCTCGCTGCGGCTGTACATACTTGAAGCAGAGACGCTTCGCTCGCTGCGGCTGTACATACTTGAAGCAGAGACGCTTCGCTCGCTGCGGCTGTACATACTTGAAGCAGAGACGCTTCGCTCGCTGCGGCTGTACATACTTGAAGCAGAGACGCTTCGCTCGCTGCGGCTGAACATACTTGAAGCAGAGACGCTTCGCTCGCTGCGGCTGTACATACTTGAAGCAGAGACGCTTCGCTCGCTGCGGCTGTACATACTTGAAGCAGAGACGCTTCGCTCGCTGCGGCTGTACATACTTGAAGCAGAGACGCTTCGCTCGCTGCGGCTGTACATACTTGAAGCAGAGACGCTTCGCTCGCTGCGGCTGTACATACTTGAAGCAGAGACGCTTCGCTCGCTGCGGCTGTACATACTTGAAGCAGAGACGCTTCGCTCGCTGCGGCTGTACATACTTGAAGCAGAGACGCTTCGCTCGCTGCGGCTGTACATACTTGAAGCAGAGACGCTTCGCTCGCTGCGGCTGTACATACTTGAAGCAAAGACCTTCGCTCGCTGCGGCTGTACATACTTGAAGCAGAGACGCTTCGCTCGCTGCGGCGCGGGCGGTACATACTTGAAGCAGAGACGCTTCGCTCGCTGCGGCTGTACATACTTGAAGCAGAGACGCTTCGCTCGCTGCGGCGCGGGCGGTACATACTTGAAGCAGAGACGCTTCGCTCGCTGCGGCGCGGGCGGTACATACTTGAAGCAGAGACTCTTCGCTCGCTGCGGCGCGGGCGGTACATACTTGAAGCAGAGACGCTTCGCTCGCTGGGTAAAAAGCACAGCTGTGGCTGTACATACATTAAAATGATGTTAGAAACAATCTCAATAACTCAAAGACGAATGTACATGACAATTACGGCGTACATAGCATTGATTACAATATCTTGCTGCCTTGTTGCAGGGGCGCTAAGGTAGCCCGCGAAGTTCAAATGTCCATGTCATTTGCAATTTGCAGGTCTGTGTCAGGTTGTATGTTGATTAAACTCTTCAAAGTTCATAGCAAGTCCATAGTCATTCAATCGAAGAGAGTTAGTAGTATTGCTGATTCTAATGATTATAATTCTGTAAAGCCATATTTGTTACGGCCGCGAATCATATTTAGATCCACATACGACCTGTTACTGACCTGCAAATTGCTTTTTGCAAACGCTAGAAAATTTTAATTTCGCGGGCTACCTTGACGCTTTCGCCTTAAATACTTAACTAATCTAAAACTAAAACTAAAATAAGCTGACCTAATTACGACGGGTAACAAGCAAAAACAAAAATAAATTAAGAAATAAAAATAAAAATAAATATTTTTTAACTTTATTCAATCACGCTATCTTTGTTAAGTTTTATTTTATTATATTTAAATAAAATAAAACTTGACAAGGACAGCGTGAAATCAAAGCCAAAGTCATTCTATACAAATATAATAAGAAAGTTAACACTAGTGCCTTACACCATGTTGTTGTTTTCAGTGCGTTACGTTACGTTACGTATGACGGCGCGGCGGCGGCGGTCGTATTGCGCGCGCTGATGCTTGTGTCTAGTTCGCAACCCTCTTGCGTCTCAAAATAGCTAAAGTACCGAATAAAACATGTTGATAGCCAAACTTGTGCTATTATTGTTGCTAAACTGTTGTTTGTCGCGAACAGTGTCCGTGACAGTCGAGGCGCGTGACGCAGGGTCCACGGGCGGCCCACTGCGGACCACCGGCGGATACTCCGCAGGGCTATAAGAAGTACCGTCTTCAATAATGATTTTTGACAATACGATGTGTTTTGTTGTTAATTATATCATTGTTTTTGTTTTTTTTTTTCTCTTAGGTTTAATGATGGTCTGGCAGTTTGAGTACTTTATGCCGCCTACCCAAATGTCCTTTCTTTGGTATTGTTCGTCGAATCGTTGAGCTCCTTAAGTTTTGAGTTGAGCTGCACGATAACTGACAAATGCGTGCACTGACTGGACAGGTCCACTCAAATCTGTGTGGTTCTTTCCTCAAAAGACTATTTCAGACACCAATCTACATGGTCCTCAAAGGATCTGACCGAGATTATATCCGTATTTTATATACACATTGACATTGATGAATTTTATATATACAATGACATGAATATTTACTTTGTTAAGTATTATATTGTTTTAATTAAGTATTGTAAATGTGAAGACTATGTGGGTTATTGTTTATTTTTGGTTTTTTCTCAATTAGTTTTCATCATTGTCTGGCAGTTTGAGTAATTTATGCGGCCTACCCGAATGTCCTTTCTTTGGTATTGTTCGTTGAATCGTTGAGCTTCTCAAGTTCTGAGTTGAGCTGCACGACTACTGACAAATGCGTGCACTGACTGGACAGGTCCCCTCAATCTGTGTGATTATTTCATCAAAAGATCATTTCAGGCACCAATTTATATGGTCTTCACATGATTTGACCAAGATTATGTCTGGACTTTAAAAGAGACTGTGACCTCTGAGTTTGTTTCGGACAAAAAAAAATTGCTCTGAGATCTAACATGCTTGGAAAATCGAGCATTATTTTGACAACCTTCTTCGAGATAAATCGAAATTGCTGTACTGGACAAATACATGCGAGCAGCGGCCACCAAAAGTTGTATGAAAATCCATGTGTCGTGTTTTAGCGGCCAAATAAATTACAATATAAATAACTTTATATTATACTCATAACTATCGTGTAATTTAAAAATGGAACAATCTTTTACTCCGAAATATGGCTACCACGTGATAAATGATAAATTATTTTATTTCTGTAAGTAGGTTTGTACAAACACTTTTACACGTCAATCATATTTTAAAAACTAGATGAGGTCGGCGTTTCCTATCTGACTACTCTGAGAAGAAAGGCCGAAACAAACTCAGAGGTCACAGTCTCTTTTAAAGTCCAGACATAATCTTGGTCAGATCATGTGAAGACCATGTAGATTAGTGTCTGAAATGGTCTTTTGAAGAAAGAACCACACAGGTTGAGTGGACCTGACCAGTCAGTGCACGCATTTGTCAGTAATCGTGCAGCTCTACTCAGAATTTAAGGAGCTCAACGATGCGACGATCAATACCAAAGAAAGGACATTTGGGTAGGCCACTTATATGACTTAAACTGCCAGACCATGATTAACACTAACTGAGAATAAAAGAAAAGGAAAAAAAATGCAATAACCCACATAGTCTTCACATTCACAATAATTAAAATAATATAATACTTTACAAGTAAATACTCATGTCATTGTGTATAAAATAATTATTAAATGTCACTGTATATAAAATAATAAAGTTAGCAAAAAAAAAAACACCAAACAATAAAAATAAACCACCTCAATATGTAAAAAATTGGAGCAGCTCAATCCCAAGCCTTTTTTTCTCAATATAATCTTTAACGGTATAAAAGGCTTTCTGGCACAACTTACGTTTAATGATTTATTTGAATTTATTAAGGCTTAGATCTTGAACGTGAAGCGTATACATTGACATCGAAACGAGCCACCTATTTTCTTGAGCCTTGTTGTATGTACAACAAATTTGTGTTTGTTCCTAGTATTTATATTATGGATACCACTGTATTTTTTAAATAATTTTATATTTTTATGGGCAAGGAGGTAAATTATCAACGGTTTTATTTAAATTTCGAACTGGCTTGCAAATAGAAAGCTGTTTATTGAAAAAAATAACAAATGAATGCATTGGCGCGTGAAAAATTATCGTTGTTCGTCATTGAATCTGGAATTTATAAATAATTTGCTTTATTTGAATTTCCGCGCATTATTTGAGAAAAGCACTATACAAGCCTTGGCTGCAACCAGGCATTGATGGACGAACGTGAAAATGTGGGCCGAGGCAAAGCCGAGGCACTCATACGTGAGTCCATCAATGCCCCTGTTGCAGGCCGCTGCAGTAATGAACTTAGGTTAATGTAAATAGGTTATTCGAATTCACGTCGTATCCCGCCACTTTTGTTCGATATTATTATTGCAAAAATGTATTACTTTGTTGTTTACAAAAATGAGTGATACAAGCTTTGATAACACAACACCACCAGCTGACGACACGGTTGGCGCAGTGTTTAAGCGATTGACTGCTGCGCTGCGTGTCGCTAGTTTGATTCCCGCACGGAAAAAATATTTGTATGACCTACAAGTAGTTGTTCCGGGTCTGGCTGTTTGTGTATGTGAGTTTAAATGTTTGTAAACGTACCCACAATACAGCAGAAATTCCTAGTGTGGGGCAACGTTTAAAAAAAAAAAAAACAAAAGCTATTTCTAATGCAACAAAGGACATTTCTAAACAATTATTACCAGAAATTAAACTTTCCATGAATTTACAGAGAGTTCTTACAACACTGTACAACACCTTTGGTTTCAGAACGTTTTCTAAAGGACGCATATCATGGTGTAGATAAAGTCTTGTTGCAACTGTACATAATTAGATAAAGTCTTGTTGCAACTGTACAATAATTAGGTATTAAAACACTCATGCAATACTATTACCACAGGAGGCGAAGCCGAGTGTGATAAACCCACATTCGTGTTTTAATACCCCTTATTATACAACAGTTCCAATAACTAATAAAAGCCTTGAATGCCGTTTGTAATTTCCCACCGATTAATTATCAGGTAAGTATTTTACGTTTTTATAAGCGTTTCGTGAAATGAGGTGAGACAGCGGCTCCTTCTGTGAGTGTGTGCCGAATTGCCAACACCTTCAGACCTTAAGTTAAAATATTTCGTCGAAAACTATAGATACCTTGTACCGTATAGTGTATGTATTTAATTAGCTTTGCGATGCTTTTAGCTGGGTGTCGTGGTATGAGGACCGATGTTGTGTGGAGGGTACTCAGTGTTGCGCCGTCGCTGAGCGAGTGTCGCGGGTGCCGCTGAGTGTCGCAGGTGCCGCCGAGAGTCGGGGGTGTCGTTTAGTTCCACAAGGTCTTCATACTAGACAGGTAGAGGATACTTCGTCAAAGCTTCTTCACGTCTTCCCACACAGTTTTTAAACATTGTGGAGGTTTTGAGATGAAAATAGTGGACATTCTAAATATATTATTTGGAATTATAATTATAATAATGAATCTTTATAATCTACATGATAATGTTTTTTGTTGCTGCGACTATTCAGATAAAGCTATTATTAATTATCTCCCTTCTGATCACAGTGGTCAAACCGTAACTTTTGAGTCCAACATACCAATACAAAAAGTGCAGATACAAATCAGACCAATAACATCTGTTAATTTAAATAAATTTAATAGCACTTTAATTTGTAAGTTAGGTGTTAAGGACCTTTCAATGAACAGTGTTGACATTTTGTATAAAGTATTCATTTCGGTAGTCCAAACCGAGTTCAATAATTATTTTAAGAAGAACACTAAAACTATCAGCCCTAGGTTTTTATTTAGTGACTGGGCAACTAAAGGACTCAGGAAAAGTAGGGAAAGACTTTTCGAGCTGTATGGCCTTAAGCCTTATATAAACTCGGAAACTTTTAGTAAATATGTTGCTACTTACTCCAGAACTTTTAAGAACACTTGCAAGGCAGCTAAAGCCTTATACATTAGCAACAAGGTTAAATCAGCAGCCAATAAAATAAAAACGGTTTGGAAAATTATCAATAATGAAACGAATAGGAACAAAAAGCATGATTCTGATTACGCACTGGAGACGTCATGTGATCTCATTTGCGATAGCAAAGAAGTTGCTCAAGAATTTGTAAATTTCTTTACCAGTATCCCACTTAAAACTACAGAAACTTTAAATTCCTCGCCCTCGCTCGCTTTTGACTCTGTAAGGGCGAACGTTTCAGCCTGCTCTATTGAATTTAACTTTAAGCATATTAACCCAATAATAGTTTTAAAAGCTTTTAAGCAAATCAAGATCAAATTGTCCGAAGATCTTTGGGGAATGTCCATTAAAGTCTGTACCTCCATAATTGAGACTATTGCGCCTTACTTAGCCTTAATATTTAATTTGTGTGTGGATCAAGGAGTCTTCCCGGATTTAATGAAATACAGCAAGGTATTCCACTTTTCAAATCTGGGGACAGTAAAGTTCAAACTCAAACTCAAAACATTTATTTCAATTAAACCTATTACAGGCACTTTTGAATTGTTAAAGAGTCGGTCAGTTAGTCAGAAAGTTGAAGCTATTTGCCCATTCCAAAACGTAGATCTCTATGGAGAAGAATAGGCAAGAAACTCCAAGGACACTCTTTTAAAGCAAGATATTACAAAATCCTGGGTACATTATATGTAAGAACAATGTAAAAAAAAAAATTGTTTATTTAAAAAACAATTCAAAATATAAGATTAAAAGATTACAAATAAGCCCTGGCAGCTAAGAGAAGACCAGTCTCAACTGACGGCGCCCGTTCACGAACATGACGCGTGGATCAGCACCATCCAACTCAACCATTTTGTAGGGAACCGAATGATCCAACACACGCGCCACCATCAGCGAGCCATTTAAGTGAGCATGACATACTCTCAACTGCCACGCTTTTTTAAGTCAACATACATTTTATCATAATAAACGGCTCCATGGTACTCACATTAACAAAAATGATTACATTTTCTTCTTCTTCTTAGTCGTCGTCGATTACATTTTATAAAATCGATATGATTGTAATGTCAGAACATAAAAAAAGGGGGGAAGCATCTCTTCCAAATATTATAATTTTAACAAGTGAGACCAAGTGGTTGTGGAGCAGGACCAGCATGCAAAGACACAAATAATTATAGACCCGTATCTATGTTGCCGGTTTTCAGCAAGGTGTTTGAAAAGGTAATGCTTAATGAAATGCTCAATCATTTCAACTCGAATAAAATCCTTCACGATCAACAGTATGGTTTCACCAAAGGACGTTGTACGACTGACGCCGGTGTAACCTTATTAAGACACATTTTTAATGCGTGGGAAGAGGCCCAAGATGCCATAGGAATCGTTTGTGACCTTTCCAAGGCATTTGATTGCGTCGATCACGAAACCTTGCTATTGAAACTTGAGCATTACGGACTTGGAAAACTTGCGCTTAGTTTAGTAAAATCTTATTTAAACGATAGACAACAGCTAGTTCAAATAAATGGTATCTATTAAATAATCAACCACAAATGGTGTTATTTGCTGACGATACTTCCTTGATTTTTAAGGTAGATAGACGTGCTACAAATTTTAACGACGTAAATAACGCCTTACTGCAGGTCCAAAATTGGTTCACTGCCAATAATTTAGTATTAAATGGAAAAAAAACTAAGTGCATACGATTTTCTTTACCAAATGTAAAAAGTAGTGATTATGAGATAGTATTGAATCAAGAGAAACTAGAATTCGTCGATAAAACTGTTTTCCTGGGGATCACGCTCGACTCTAGGCTTCAATGGGGTCCTCATTTAACATCTCTTGCAGGACGGCTAAGTTCAGCAGCATATGCTGTCAGAAAAATCCGTCAATTTACTGATTTAGATACCGCGAGGCTAGTCTATTTTAGTTACTTTCATAGTATCATGTCTTACAGTATATTACTTTGGGGACGGGCTGCAGACATCGAGTCTATTTTTATTCTGCAGAAAAGAGCTATCAGAGCCCTATATAATACCCCCAGTCGCGATTCTCTTAGGGAACTGTTTAAGGATATTAACATCATGACGGTGCCTTGTCAATATATCTATGAAAACATCATGTACGTAAGAAAAAATTTACATCTTTTTAGTAAAAGAGGCGAAAGACATAATTTTAGTACTAGAAGTAGGGATCTATTAGCTCAACCAGGTTTCAGACTGGCAAAAGTAGACTCATCTTTCATGGGGTACTGTCTAAAATGTTATAATAAAATCCCTCCCCTCATACTTCAACTGAATGAGACGAAATTCAAATCTTGTATAAAACGCACACTATGCAAGCTGGGGGATTACATCGCTGATAGAAATGCTTGGCTCAATGCTGGGCCAGCTCCACAACCACTTTTTTTTTTTTTCCTGGGTGGGAAATTATCAAATAACTTCTCCCGTTCTGGGCGGAGCGGGAGGGCGTGTCAGACTTTTACTCACTAAAACCCACCCGTGTTCCTTCATTTGCCTGTGTGCCAGGGCCACGATATCCCTTTCGGACAAACTTGCAACCCTAGCAGGCATTGGTCCTAAAGAACCCCGTCAGTTGGTGCTGACATCTCTTTGAGGCGCGCGTGGAACACAACGCGCCGTCGACCCGGGCCTAGTTCTTATCGGACGGCGATTTACCCATCGCTCACCGTCCGCAAGCCCGTGCCTACGGTGGCCCGAAATCGGCTTACAACTCCCGACGCCCGGGGCGTCTCCTGCGGCGACTAGGGGCGCGAGGGCGCAAACCTTGCCTCTCCCTCACGCGTTCCGCCTCCTCCTTCGCGAGCATTACTGCTTCGCAGAAGGAGGTGACGGGTTCCCATGCACTCTCGCTCCGAAACATGGCCTGAACCAGGGCCGGACGCGAGAGATCGCTGCCGCCGATCGCCTCCGTGAGGACACGGCGTTTAATATCAATCTCATAAATGTTAATTTGATAGTTATGTAATTTATTTACAAGAAAACCACGTTTTTCCTTAGTTTAATATTATTGGAACTGTGTTTTTGTTGTTTCCTAAACTTATTGCATTTATTTATAATTTTATTTAATTTTGCATATTTCTTAATTTTATTTTGACTTACTTTATAATTTTTATTATTATGTTTCAATATAGAATCCTCAGTATGGTCTATTGTTATTAAGGAATGAGGGTTGCAATTAGTGTTTAATAATTCATTAAACAAGTTATTAGTTTCCTTAGCTTGAGTACATTCTTTTTGTTTCTGTAGCTTAGAAATTTGTACATTTGCGTGACTTAATTCTTCTTCTAGGTCCCTAACCTTACACAAAGCCTCCTCATATAAGTTACTGCAGTTGTTGAAACCATCCGTAACCACCCGCAGTTTGTCCCGTTCATCGACAACATCCAGGTATTGTTGATGTAGGCCTACTAGCTCCTGTTTTAGGCTTGTGTTTTTGAAAACGACCTTCTCGACTTCCTTTTCACTTTCATCAATTTCCTGTAGCAGCTGTTGATATTTACTGTCTGAGGCCTGAAGTTTTTGAAGGGCCGTTTTCAATTTAAGCTCCAACTCCTGAGCAGCAGCCTTACGGGTCATTACAGGCATGGTTTCAGGAATCAGTACTGAAAGTAGAATTAAAGGAACTGTGAGAACTACGTAGATAGACAAACAAAAAAGAAAAGCTAGAAATGAAAGGAAAATTGAGAGAAGTTAGTTTTGCATAAAGAGAAATGAGGCAGGCTGCTGAATCTAATTGAAATGAAACTAATATGATTAGATCTAGTAGAAAGTTACATTGATTCTATTATCTTATGATTTTACTTTTGACTATGTGGGCAGGAAGCATAGATTTAAAAAATCTAGTTTTGCATGAAAATTACAATTGAAACGATAGTCAACGTTATTGTTGTTATCTAAATATATAAAATTCAAAGTCCTGACTGACTGACTGACTGATATATCAACGCACAGCCTAAACCGCTGATCCTAGAAACATGAAATTTGGAGAGTGTGTTCTTTGTGAAGAGTAGGTATCCAGTAATAAAGGGTTTTTCGAAATTTCACCCCTAAGAGGGTGAAATAGGGGATGGAAGTTTATATGAAAGTCCGTCAGTTTTGAAGTTAGGATCTTCAAATTTGGTGTATAGGCTGACAATTGAAAATTAATTTATACGTGTCTCAGCGTTTTTGATAATTCCACCCCCGAAGGGTTAAAAAGGGGGATGAAGTTGTGTATCAAAGTCCTTTTGATATTGTCCTTTTTGGAAGTAAAAAACACTAAATATATTATCTAGGGTTATGGTTGGAAGCTAAAGCAGTGGTGTTGTTAGAATTTCAACCCTTAAGGGGTGAAAAAAGGGATAAAATTGTATTTTTAAAGAAAGTTCTTTTTAAGTTAAAATCACTAATATTTCGGCTTAAGGTTGGAAACTATAGGCAGGCATCAGCTAAGAAATTCTTCGAAATTCGACATTTAAGGGGTGAAAAAGGGGAATAAATCTTATTCCTTGAGTTAATAAACCTGAAACTTGGCACGAATACTAACCTAAGTAAATTATAAAGTGTGACATTTTTTTGTTTTTAGGGTTCCGTGCCAAAATGGTAAAAAGGAACCCTTATGGTGAGACTAAGTCTGTCTGTCTGTCCCTGGACACCTGGATATCTCAAGAACTACTAATGCTATCAACTTGAAATTTAGAATAGTTTTAGATGACGTTTGCCCAACTATTTTGCAAACAAGAAAGAAATTAAAAAAATATCCCTTTTTTTGCAAAAGGGACTGCAAGGGGATCTTAAATATTTGAAGTGGGGCTACTAGGGCATGTGGGGTATCATATGAAAGAACACTGTTATTTGCAAATTCTCAAACATTTTTTTTCTTTTTTAGGCAGCATAGTTTCCGACTTTTGAAGAAAAATAAAAAAAAATACCCCTTACTTCCGAAGTTAGCATAGATAAAAATCTTAAATTATTGTGATAAAGTGATAGAAGTTTATGTAAAGATTACAGAAAAAATAAAAAACTGTCTCTAAATAGCACAGTTTTTCAGAAATCATCAACATCATATGTATACGTACAGAACCCTCGGTGTGCGAGTCCGACTCGCTCTTGACCGGTTTTTTTTACTACTCTTTAAGGCGGAGATTTCTAAAAATGGTAAAAAATATGGTTTTAAAGCAGTGTATCTCTTAAACCGTAAACAGTTTTTCCAAAACAAAAACAGTATGATATTTTCAAGTCTTTTGTGCATAAGGTGATGGAACTCAAAACATAATTGAACATAATTTAATAATCCAAAAAAATCTTCAAAGACAACTCTTAATTATTTTGAAAGCCCTTTTTATTCCAGTTTATACCTTCGTTAACAGTTATAATTATAAGTATACATACCATAAAATTGCAAATGCCCAACTGCATTCGGTGATGGATAAATTTTTATTAATTAGTTAATCTAATAAATTCTAACTTAATTTAATAATATTTGTGACCCATGAGTTCTACGCCGAGTTCTTTTAACTATTAAACACGCAATTTAATGACACTTTACCACTGAAGATTAAAAGTATTTATTCAAAAGTTCGTATTTAGTGATTGGGCGACTCCAGGTATTCGTAAAAGCAGGGAAAATCTTTTTGAACTTTATGGCCTAAAGCAACATATGAATAATACAAGCTTTCATCAATATGTTGCAAAATATTCTAAAACTTTTTAAAAGTGTGTGCTAAGTTGAGCTAAACCAAAATGAAATAAAATCACCTGATGATATAATAAAAACTACCTGGAAAATAATAAATAATGAATTAGGTAGGAAAAAACAGCGTAATACTGAATTTAATTTAGAGACTTGCACATGGGCCCATCACTTCAGAGGTAGAAGTACCACAGGAATTTGAAAACTTTTTGGCTAATATTCCCCTTAAAACTACCGAAACTTTAAGTTCCTCACCCGAGCTTTCTGCTGCCTTACTTAGAAAGAATGTAAAGGTATGCCCTTTTGAGTTAAGGTTTTAGCATACAAACCCCCAGGCTGTTATAAAAACTTTTAAAGATCTTAAAATTAACTCAACAGAAGATCTATGGGGCATGTCTGTAAAAGTCTGTGGATCTGTCGTCGAAACCATTGCGTCCTATTTAGCTTTCATATTTAACACCAGTGTGGACCAAGGAGTCTTTCCGCATCTCATGAAACACAGTAAAGTAGTTCAAATCCGGAGATAGTAAAGAACCCAACAATATTATAGGCCCGTGTCAATTCTGCCATTTCTCAATAAGGTGTTTGAAAAGATGACGCTCAATCAAATGTTACGTCACTTTAATAAAAAATCCATCTTTCATGAACAACAGTACGGTTTCACTAAATGTCGTTGTACCACTGACGCCGGTTTCACCCTAATAAAGAACATTTCTAACGCCTGGGAGGAAGCACAATATGCCATTAGAATTTTTTGTGACCTCTCTAAGGCTTTCGATTGCGTTAACCGTGAGACACTTCTGCTGAAACTAGAACACTATGGGATTAGGAATACAGCTCTTGATTTACTTAGATCATACCTGAAAGATAGAAAGGTTAGAGTTCAAGTAAACAGCGAACTCTTTGGGGTCTGAAAAAGCAATGGGCATTCCTCAAGGTTCGATATTGGGTCCATTCCTCGTTTTAGTTTACATTAACGATTTACCCCAATTACTTCAAAATCAACCGGAGATGTTTGCAGATGACACGTCATTGATCTTTAAAATAGACCGATGGTCACAAAACCTTGACGACGTGAATAATTCTATTCTTCAGGTTCAAGATTGGTTTACGGTAAATAATTTGGTTATAACTTATAAAATAAGAAATAATCGGGTAAATAAGTTTTCGGGAGAATTTTACTGCCTACCTTGAATAACTCAAAAGTTGGTATACATCAATTATTATTTAAGGACAAAAACAGTAGAAAAAATAAAGAAATGAAATGTAGGACACGTATATTGAACAAGTATGTACAAAACGAAGTTGGTATATATGCTATCTTTATTATTATCCTCCGTAAAGTTGTATCAAACTGCACTCCTATCTGCTTACCACGCTTACGTTGGTTCCAACTAAGATATGGTATAATGTTTTGGGGGAATACTGCTGATAGAGAAGCTGTTTTTTTTTTTTCGACATCCACGCGGGCGAAGCCGCGGGCGAAAGCTAGTGTACAATATAATACCAATAGAATTAAAGTATGTTGTTATTTCTCAATACGAAGTATCGCTATGTAAATGAAGTGACTTTAGACCCGGTGAAGGGTGTCCGAACAAACAAAATTTTGTGATGAAAAGACTCAATGAATGTGTTACAGAGCCTTAGTAACGATTGTGTGCTACATAAAGAATAAAAGTAAACAATACTCCCCGTTTATATTCGCAGGTCGAACATCAGCTGTTCGTGATAGGTTACCGGTAACGGCGGGCAACCAAACACTGTGTTTGACTTTGTAAATTTGCAGGAAAACAATAATCTTGAGTATTTATGCAGTTATTTAACATTTATATACAATATTACACATTAATTACACTTAAAATTAAATAAAACTAATTTTAAAATACAGTACAAAATTTTGACATGTCACTTGGTCAGTGTTGCCAGTACAATCCCAAAAATTCTACATATCTACATATATATAGAGACAAGAATCTGAATCTACACGGCCTAACTCTACCGACCCTAACTTCACAAATTCTAAATATCAGTCAAAATGTATGGCTTCGCCGTTTCTGAAGTAAGTAACGAAACAGCCAAGCCATACATTTTGACTGATATTTAGAATTTGTGAAGTTAGGGTCGGTAGAGTTAGGCCGTGTAGATTCAGATTCTTGTCTCTACATGAGTCGTCGTTTTTTTGAACCCTCATAGAGTTGGTTTCCGATATACCAGATAGTTCATATTCTCAGGATATGATGCCAATAATAGACTAATTAAACATACAAAGTCTCAATTGAATAGCTCTAATACTTTACATTTTATTGATATCTAAAATACACCGATTTCGTCACTGACACACTGATGATTATCAAGATGTTTGGCTAGTACTTCCTGAAGTGCTAGAAAGCCGAAATTTGGTATGTAAACAAAGTTCAGTATACAAAAAAACACTACCGTGCCCCCAGATAAACTTATAACTTTCGCCCCCCATCCCCTAAAATTGGAAGTTTGAATGAGACTTTCACCAATTTTATGAATTAGGACATGAAAGTTTACACGGGACTGTAGACAGTAACTAAAAACCTATTATAATAAGTACTTACAAGAACCTCCGCCTTAACCAAGAGTCTCATGGTAGGTCTCAGTTATTTACGCTCTTTGACGACGAGGTGAGCAAATCGACTGTAAATATCAAGAGTCTCATGGTACATCTCAGGCAACTTACAAAAAGAACTGAAATCCCACCAAAAACATTTCATGTAAAATGTTGCCAAGACGACCACATAATGTTTGCCCTGTGAAAAAGATATCAGATCTCATGTAGAGACAAGAATCTGAATCTACACGGCCTAACTCTACCGACCCTAACTTCACAAATTCTAAATATCAGTCAAAATGTATGGCTTGGCTGTTTCGTTACTTACTTCAGAAACGGCATCGCAACGGCATCATCAGTGTGTCAGTGACGAAATCGGTGTATTTTAGATATCAATAAAATGTAAAGTATTAGAGCTATTCAATTGAGACTTTGTATGTTTAATTAGTCTATTATTGGCATCATATCCTGAGAATATGAACTATCTGGTATATCGGAAACCAACTCTATGAGGGTTCAAAAAAACGACGAAACACTTCGAGAAAAGGTAGGTAGTGCCCTTGCGCTTCGCTTGGCTCGTCTTGGCGGGGGCACTACCGCACTACTACAATCTGGGGGGATTGTCGTTGGTGCAATATTGTGAATTTGTGTGCGAGTAGTGAAAGTAACGGGGTAAGTGTTTGCGTCTATTTAACGAAGTGTAGGTTGGATGATTGGGAGATGTTTTGCAAGGCTGACTGTTTTCATTTTGTCCTCAGCTTGCGGAAACGCCCTTATCGTCCAGACATAAATTATTACGGAATAAGGTCCGGCTTCGGTTGACAAAGCATTATATTGATTAATTACTGCTTACTAATTACATCGCTGACAGAAATGCTTGGGTCAATGCTGGTCCAGCTCCACAACCACAACTAATTTATTTACATTTGAAAATAATGTTGGAGCTGATGAAGATTGTAAGACTATCTTTTCATTGTATAAACTCGAATCTCCTTTGTATTATATAATTGCATATCACAGGTGTGAGTACTATGTACAATAGAGCTACCATTTATCGGGTAATATGTCTTTCATTGACTTGAATGTGCCCGGGCGGCTGAGAGTATGTCATGCTCACTCAGATGTATCGCTGATGGTGGCGTGTGTGTTGGATCATTTAGCTCCCTTCAAAATGATTGAGCTGAATGGTGCTGATCCATGCGTCATGCTCGTGAACGGGCGCTGTCAGTTGGGACTGGCCATCTCTTAGCTGCCGCGGCTTATTTTTAATTATTTTAGTTTTGAATTGTCTTTGTTTTGTTTTTTTATCTTTTTATCACGGACGTTTCTGACGTATTGCATCGTTCTCACATGTTTAAGTTCAATATGAATGATGTAACCAATATTTCGTATCAATATCTTAATTTAAAAGAGTGTCCGTGGAATTTCTTGCCCGTTCTTCTCCATTGGAACCTACTATTTGGAATGGGCAACTAGCTTCATATTTGTAACTGACCAACTTCTTGACAATTCAAAAGTGCCTGTCAATGGTTTAATTGAAATAAATGCTGAGTTTGAGTTTGAGTTTACGAAGTACCGAACGTCATATTCGGCAAAGTAAATAAGAAGCCGGAGTTTACGAAGTACCGAACGACATATTCGGCAAAGTAAATAAGAAGCCGGCTGGGCTTGAGGCGACGCGCCGAGAGTTTGGGTTTCGAGTCATAATAGAGTTCGATCCCAGCGGCAAGGATTTATTTTTGTTTTTTTCAAGATATTTTTATTTATATAATTGTTATTTACCTTTAATTTAAACTAGTTTTTTCCGTTGTTACAAATTGTTTTCCAGTTCGGCGGTTATCAGCCAAAGAATACTTATATAGTTATTAAGGTGTTAGTGTAGTTTTCATATGGGAAAACTTTATTAATTAAAAATGGTGTAAGTAACTATGTTGTTCTTTCAATAATCAGTTCACTTAGAACCCTGGGCATCACAATATGTGTACCAAATTTCAACTTAATCGGTCCAGTAGATTCGGAGCAAATCAGCTGTGACAGACGAACAGACAGACACACGACTGATCCTATAGGGGTTCCTTTTTTACTTTTGTGGTACGGAACCTTAAAAAGCATATTATTATTATAAGATTAAAGAGTACGTTGAAGACAAGGAAGTTTGGCATTAATTCCTTCTGCAAATGTGGCTTTCCTATGGTAAAAAGGAACTCTTATGGTGAGACTAAGTCTGTCTGTCTGTCTGTCACACCTGGATATCTCAAGAACTACTAATGCTATCAACTTGAAATTTAGAATAGTTTTAGATGACGTTTGCCCAACTATTATGCAAACAAGAAAAAAATTAAAAAAAAATATACCAGTTTTGCAAAAGGGACTGAAAGAGCGCTGTTTGCACATTCTCAAACATTATTTTTTTAGGCAGCACAGTTTCCGACATTTGATGAAAAATGTAAAAAGAAATACCGTACCTCCCCCCTTATCTCCGAAGTTTGCATGGATAAAAATCTGAAATTATTCTGTGATAGAAGTTTATGTAAAGATTACAGGGAACATAAAACTATGTCTCTCAATAGAACAGTTTTTCAGAAATCATCAACATCATATATACGTACGAACCCTCGGTGCGTGAGTCGGACTCGCTCTTGACCGGTTTTTTTGTAATGTTTTGTTAATGTGAGAACGTTGTAGGCTTAATAGACTGTAGATTTGTAAAATATTTTCTATTTTGTTAAGTAATAAAATTGGTACTTATTGTCGGGCCTACACTGTCCTCCCATACCTATACTGTAACTTGAAAACATTGTAAAAGCCCATTATTAAAAAAAAAATAACCGTTTAGTTTCTTGCCGGCTCTTCTCCATAGGAAACGACCAATTGGAACCGTGCACCTAGCTTCTGACGTTTCATAAGTGCCCATGTAGGCTTATGTGAAATAAAATATTTTGATTTGATTTGATTTGAGTGAATGCTGTAATATCTTGCACTCTTTGTTCATATGAAATCGTCGTAGACCCCGTAGGTGAAGTAAAACTTATCGTTAGTAAATACCAACTCGTGCAGGAAATACTAAATATTTAGAGTTGTGCGGCAGCTGGCGCACAGTGGCGAAGCGCTGCAGTGACAAAAATATCCGAAGTTTGTATTCATATCGCGCACTAACAATAAATTAAAAGTTTAATCCGCACGTTGAGCCCACACCGCTCCGCGCCGCACCGTGCCGCACCGTGCCGCACCGTGCCGCACCGTCCCGCACCGTGCTGCGTCTCGCGGGACGACCTCGCTCAACTCGCCTTTTTAATGAGAAAGAAACACAAGTTTGCAGCTTTCTTCTGAGAGCCTCCCCGAACGGAGATAAATAAAATATCAACTTCATAACATTCATAGGTTTCGTGGCACCACGGGCCCCGCAACCTAGCCACGCGTCTGTGCACTCTGCGAACCCTGCCACCATTTAAAGACAGTAATTCTAGTGTAATTACAGCACAGTAACCGAACACATACTGGGATGTAACCTTAATAAAACAATAGTAGGCTTCAATTACATAGCTCAATACCTCATAGGTGAAGATTGCTGTAATATAATAAAGACTAATTTATGATTATAAAATTTAAAATACAATAATAACTATCTAAATATTTTATATTCAACTTTTTCATTCACATCTGTGTTCTATAGGATAGAATAGAATTGTCTTTTTTCCAGTAACTTAGACTCAATGATTAGTAAGACTTACAACTATATTAGTAAGAACTGACACTTCACAAAAACAAACAAATGGAAGTGGATCACCGTTGTGCAACCCACGTGAGACGGCACAACAGCGACCCACGAACACACAGTCTAGGCGACTTGAAATCATGCTTAGGATACGGCTGGAGCTGCCCCACACCCTGCGCACCATGACCTTTTGCGCATGGTTGTGTAGAAACAATCTACATGCGCATCCGCGAACATCCCCGACGCACTACAGAAGCGGGGCAGCCCCACCAGCATCCTAAACACGTTATTATACTGCACGCGGAGAGCATTGTACGATCTTTGCGTATACCTAGCCCACAAGCTACTCGTGTAAAAAGACGTACAATAGGTTTGAAAGAGCGTTATCTTTACGGGAAGTGAGCATCGTGCAAACCTGCGAGCCAGCATGTTCGCTCTAACCGACAACGCTCTCCGCTCCCGTTCAATGTCGTCATCGTCTTTGAGATTGGGGGTTAATATTATGACCTAAATACTTAAAGGTATGGACCCTTTTTAAAGGCGTACCACAAAGTAAAACCTTATGCGGGCTCTTACCCCCAGCCTCAACGACCTCGATATTCTAAAAGAACATACATTGTTCACTTAGCGAATAAATACATGATTAAGGTAATTGTAAAGTCCAGTAGCTATTTTGATTTTTTCTTAATGTAGGTAGGTACGATGTCGCATTTTATGTGCACGACTAGATTACGTTTTTACCCTATTAATTTTGCATTGTTAGTGACGTACTGTTTGAGTTTAGATTTAAATATGTTAAAAGAGGATGTGCTCCTGATATCTGCCGGTAGATTATTATAAAGTTGTACACCTTCTTATTTTAAATTTTTCCTGCTATATTGCGTCCGCGGAGGGTGCGTCTGTAATCGGTTGGGGTTTCTTTGGCTATACTTGGATGTTTATATGTTAAAGGATAATTGTCTGTGTATGGTTTTGTTAATAATTTTTCTAATAAGAATGCAGGAATTGAATGTGTAAAGTTGATGAATACTCATTAATTTCTTGTGTTTGTATAGTTCGGATATAGGTGTGCTATAATCGTAGTTGAATATAAGTTTAATTATTTTATTTTGTGCTACCTGTAGATCGTAGATTTGGTGGGTTATTCCCTGAGTACCCCGATCCCCGAGGCCCCCGTCCCGGAGGACCCCGATTACTTTTTATCTTGATAAACTCAATTAAAAGTCAGTTTAGCTTAAAAGTACCGTCAGCAGATGATATGTTAAATAAAATGTTATTACTAACTAAAATGATAATAAGTAAGTACTTAACTTAAGGGTTAAGAAAAAATTATAAAGTCTTGCTTGGTTAAGGTAAATATTATAATTAGAGAATACAATATAGAGTCTCCTAGAGCAATCACAGGTTCTAATTATTATCACAATAAATCCTTTTTCAGTACAGAAAATCGAAATACCTACTCTACGTGGAATATTAACATAATTTAAAAAATACGCAAAAACAGTCTCACCTTCAGGAATTATTTATTATAATGTAACATAGTTTACTCTAAAATAATCTTTTAAGGCGACCATAACAGACTTTTAATGATGTTATACTGAAGATCACGTCTAAACGAGTAGTGTTAATGATTTGAAAAAAATATATGTTAAATTAGAGCATTTTTTCAATAACTTAATATGTGAATATTTTAGATTATGTTTTTATTACATAGAGAAATTAATTTGTAAAGTTATATCTATCGCGGATATAAAACTGAGAATGGCGCAAAATCTTCCAAGCGTATTTTTCTAAAACCTTCACAAAAAAGATAATTAAATTATTGATATTTTATTATATCCGTTTTATTAAAATACCCTTTGTTTTCTGTATAATACATTAATAATGCGTCAAATTGGGGATAGCGCTCCTTGATGGGGGAGTCCTATTACTGGCTGAACGTACGACGCATTGCGTGAGCTCAGTACAGAACACGCAAGCTAAGCACTCAAGTCACTGGCATATATTTCCGTCTTAACACGCAAAGTCAGTTTTCAATTTCATATTTCTTTTTACAATACCGAAAATGCTTTTAAAAATTGATTATTAGGTAACTTTAAAGTCTCAAAACATCCAAACTACAACTATCAAAATAATCAACATTAGTAATAACTAATAACATTTTTTAAAACGTAAGTTTTGATTCCATGCCTACTAAATTAGTGCTCCTGTCATTTAAGAACTTTTTATGTCGACCGTACAAGTTGAAAACAATAGAAAAAAGAAAAAATAGAAATGTAATCATATTTATCGTATTCGGGGTCCTCCGGGACGGGGGCCTCGGGGTTCGGGTTACTCAGGGAATAACCCGATTTGGTGGCGCATCCCCAGATTTCGATTAGGGAATTTATGTGTGAGCGAACTAGAGAGTTGTAAATATTGAAGCGGATTTGTTTTGGAATGTTATTAATGTATATGCGCATTGATCCCATTATCATTAGCGATGTTATTTTTGTTTTTATGTAATCAATATGTGCTTGCCAAGTGAGTTTGTTGTCTAGCTAAAGACTTCTTGACGTTATATGCCAGGCCATGTAACCTAGCATACGCCTCACACTGGGCAACCAGTTTTCTCAACCCACAGATCGACGCGCTCAGCAGCACCATGTCGTCTGCGTAACAATAAAAACTTCTTAATGTTTTCAATTTTAATTTTTGAATTTGCCAAAAGTAAAATCACATTTTTAATTGAATCTCCAAATTTGAGATCAGTTTATTTTAATAAAACTCAGCATTATTTTTAAGTCTTCTTCTATGTGTGATACAATGACAAGACGAGGAGAGATAGTGAGATCGAATATTGAAAATATTGTTCTTTGCCAGTTGTACGAGTCAATAATTTTCATACACCAAAAGTACATTAATATTAACATATTTAGTAGGTCACTTTTCTTGTTTGTCTGACAGTCGTTTCTGGTGGAATTTAATAAACTGAATTAATACCACTCCCTCATACCCTACGGAGTTGGGTCCGCGCCCACTCTACCCGCTTAGACTCCACCCGAAGATACCAGATGTTTTACTACCAATTTAGTGCCATTTGTACAGTCAGGCAAACTGATATTAACTTATTATTCATAGAATATTTAATATTTTGTTATGATACATAATTTTTCCTGGTAGTCAGTGATTTCGTTTCAAAAATGAATCGTTATAAAGATAGCCTATATATACCTCTAGCCTGCCACTAGCTATAAGATAGTAATGATAATTAAAAATAATCTGTGATTTTTACTTTCAAAGTACAAAGCGTATACTATGTTAAAAAACCAATCAAGAGCAAGTCGGACTCGCGCACCGAGAGTTCCGTACGGGTTATGACGTTGATGATTTCTGAAAAAGTTGCTATTTACAGACATCGTTTTATTTTTCCTGTAATCTTTACATACACTTCTATCACATAGAAATAATAAGACCCTTTTGCAAAAAAGGTATTTTTTTTTAAATTTCTTTCTTGTTTGCGAAATAGTTGGGCAAACGTCATCTAAAACTATCCTAAATTTCAAGTTGATAGCATTAGTAGTTCTTGAGATATCCAGGTGTAACAGACAGACAGACAGACAGACAGACTTAGTCTCACCATAAGGGTTCCTTTTTACCATTTTGTTACGGAACCCTTAAAAGGATAAGTACTTACTTGTTTAATAATTTATTTATTTATCAAAACATTATTTAAATTTTACACTCTGTGGTGCAAGAGTTTAATCGACACTTTTCTGTCTGACTATATACTTCGACGTTTTTACGCCTATCAAAACATAAATATCCAGTGGGCTAATTGCATAACACACTATCAGTACGAATCGGTTTCATTTTGACAGTTCAACAACATACATTACGTTATTAACGTTGTTGAGCAGACACATTTTTCTAACATATGAAGCAATGGATTAGCAATATACTTCAAAATCATTCCGATTCCGATTCAAACTGTGTTACGCAATTAGGGTGCCGGTATTATTCTTCGGGTCGAGTCTAAGCGGGTCGAGTGGGCGTGGACCCACGGAGTTGAACGTAGATGGTAAACGGTGGGCCTGAATGTAATAAGTTAAGCTATGATTTCAAAAAATTGACATATGTTTTTACCTTAGAATATGAAAAGTCATCTCAATTCTCAATCTGTAAGCGGAGAAATATGAGAAAGATAGTTTTCGTGAGATTATCGTATTGAGTAATCGATTACACAATTACAAAAATAAAACCTGTGCACTAGATAATTAACTCGAAGTAATTAAATGCATTAATCTTTATTTTAATAACGTCCCACCGACCGAACGAAAATCTGTAGCCAAAAGTTTCAAATTATAAATAACTTAGCGCTTCGCTCCAAGTATCGAATTTTAAGACAAAAATGTTATTCGAATTTAATTTGCAGCACAACGGTATTCGGTAATTAGGTTTATTTCTGTTCAGTGGAACGTTTGTGGAATTTTTATTTGAGTCGATCAGTTATTGGCGATACGGAAAATGTCGTCGAAATCAATTTCATTCGACGAGTGGAAGTGGAGCGACTTCAATTTGTTTGAAGCACCGCCGAAGGGAAACACAAGCCACAAGTACTCGTCAAACCTTGCTAGTCCCGCTCGACAGTTGTGTAAGATATGCACAATGAAAATAAATAATAATTATTGATCTTGCCGGATGTGTCTAACACAGGTCGGTAGCAACTAGTGTAAGTATATTTATGTGATTAAGGTTAGTACGCGTGCGACACCCCGACTGCCCCGATTCCCCGACATCCGTCGTGTACATCTGCGACATCACTAAATCAGACATGAGGCGCGCGAGTGTTGGACAAAATGAACGTCGCACCAAACTAAAACAAAGAAGTTGTAGACCACTTCAAACTGTGATATAATGATATGGAGGATAGGATATATAATGTTTGCATAAACAACACGCACTGTTTATGCAAACATTATATTTCCTATTAGTATAATGTACGGAAGGCTTTTACTAAATAAACCCGCGGCCCGCATCCGACGTTGCATGCAGATGCAAGGTATTAATAAATCAAACCGTCCTCAAAAGCCGCCGTAAGTGATAGTGAAAGTAGACGTTCATTACAATGTACGAATAGTTGTTGAGTTAACTGCGCGGGCTGCTGAGTACATTTTAGGTTGTTAGGTTACAAATTATACACATACAGTGTGTCGGTGGTCTCGCTAACTACCGC
This sequence comes from Tiliacea aurago, assembly GCA_948098905.1. Classification (NCBI taxonomy): domain Eukaryota; kingdom Metazoa; phylum Arthropoda; class Insecta; order Lepidoptera; family Noctuidae; genus Tiliacea; species Tiliacea aurago. The sequence goes on along the minus strand of OX402588.1, from coordinate 27,718,726 downwards.
GGGCGCGGCTGACAAACGAACAATAATAGAGTGATTTTAATGCGGCCGAGCGACCCAAAAGTTGCGAGTGGTCCGCGCACGCAACGATATGGTACTGACGGCTTCTTTCAACTGCTCGAGCTGTCACGTGCTGTATACCGTGCACTTAGCGAGCTGTGAAAGGTTTGCATCATCTACATGCCAAATGTAGATGATGCAAACCTTTATCAGAATTTTTTGCTAAATACTGCACGGTGGTACGGAACTCTTCGTGTGCGAGTCCGACTCGCACTTGGCCGGTTTATTTTGTAAAAGACTGAAAATCTAGAACGAATCTCATTGAGCAAAAAATTTTCCCTTTAAGCTTAGCTTTAGTCACTTTGGGAATGTTTATTTATTTGTCGGATCGTCAGGATTTACTCTGTTAGATTCAGACATCATGTGGGCAGAAGTTGAGTTTCGTGCAATGAAAACACACTGGGTGCGGTACACAGCGTTTATTAAAATCACAAATTGACACAATCACTACAAATCACAATTACCACAATAACTGAGCACAACAAATCGAATACAGTTCCGCGTCGTCTTAACTCCGATGAGATCAGACACTGAATATTTTAGGTCCTCCTCGCCATCGGCTCAAAACATCACGACTCTTTAGAAGCACGCCAGAGGTGTGGGGGTAGATCACGCGATATCGCCAGTAGTAGCGCGCTGCGATTCGTTTCTTGGTCGTACTAATGTCCGGATCCGACATATTTATATTGAATAAACAAGTAACAATGGACTCAAATGTGTTAGTAACAATATTTCGTAACAACTGTTATTAAAATTAACCTACACACTTAACCTAACTGCCCCATAAGAGAATCCCTGCTACAAGCTCAACACCGATGTGGAAAGCAGTGATTCACACACAAGCAGTCTAGTCTGTTCCCAACTCACTGCAGTATAATGTTGAGGCTGGCCCACACCTGGCGCACCAGGGAGGCGCATATTTTTCGAACTGTAGCGTAGAAGCAATCGACACGAGCATTAGCAAACATCCCCGACGCGCTACAGAAGCGGAACATTCCCATCAATACCCGGAACCCAGTATTATATTGAATGCGATGGGCGCTGCACGACTTTTGAGTGTAATCTACCCACAGGCTGCACGTGTAAAATGCACGGTATAAAGTTCTTTTAACTACCTTTGAACAACTTGCAACCCTGCGAGCGATCATAGTAGCTCTCACCGACAGCGCCCTCCTTTCTCTGCTTTCAAGATCATCGTCATCTCAGCGGTCAAAAGATATCCCAAGTCTTTCACAAGCGATATTCCGTTCAACTTGACCGGAGGCATAGGGATCAGAACTTTGACCGTTGACGCCAAAAACCATTTTTTTTTTGTTCACGGGGTCGAAAATCCTCATGGATGTCCGGGGTGGTGTGTGGGGTGGAAAACCCATGACTTAACTTTTAGTGATGTTGTAGACCAATCCATAAAGTTAAGGATATTCTTCACAGATGGTCACCTCCTAAGACCACAAGTCGAGACGCTCAGCAGCGCCATATCATCGGCGTAACTAATGTTGTTTACACATACTCCGTCAATGTAAGTGAGAATGTCGAGGTGCTCAGCAAAGAGCGTGCCGGCTGTTAGGCTCTCTGCTGAGCACCTCGATCAGCCAATTGACATACAGATTGAAGAGCGTGGGTGAAGTCAACCCCCGCTGCCTCACCCCACATTCCAATCAATATGGCTCTGAATAAGCTCCGGCCCAGCGTACCTGATTGATCTGGCCTTCATACCAGCATTTAAAAGTGCTTATCTGCTTTGGAGGAACTCCAGCTTCCTCTGACTTCTTCCAGAGGATACTGTATGCGACCAGATCAGAAACTTTTGAGAGGTCGAGGAAGCAAGCATACGTAGGTGTTTCCCTATCTGAGTAGTACCTCACAGCAGTTACACCTCAGTTTAGACACAAGATGGCACTCTCAGTAGATAGTCCGGATCGAAACCCGAACTGTTTGTCGTGTAGCTGAACAAAGTCCTTAAATTGTCTGTCAAAAAGGCTGTCAAGCACGTTCGCGATCACCGTCGCCAGAGAAATAGGCCTGTAGTTCTCACTCGTTTTATGTTTAACTAGTTACACCCCCCGGTTTCACCCGCGTAAGTCTCGATCCCGTGGGAATATTGGGATAAAAAGTAGACTGTATGTTAATCTTGCGCTTAACTTAGTAAAATCATATTTAAATGATAGACTGCAGCAAGTTCAAATAAAAGGTGTGAATTCATTGGGTTTAATAGTCAAAATGAGGGTACCGCAGGGCTCAATATTGGGTCCGTTCCTCTTTTTAGTTTATATAAATGATTTACCTCATTTACTGAAAAACCGACCTCAAATGGTGTTATTTGCTGATGACACATCATTATTTTTTAAAGTAAGCAGACATGCACAGGAGCTTGACGACGTAAATAACGCTATTGCTTATGGTCCATAATTGGTTTACTGTAAATAATTTGGTATTAAATGGGAAGAAAACTAAATGCATAAGATTCGCCTTGCCGAATGTTAGAAGTAGTGAATACGTGACATTCACTTCTTCTAACATTCAGCAAGGCGAATCTTATGCATTTAGTTTTCTAGAAGGCCAGTCTCAACTGACGGCGCCCGTTCACGAACATGACGCGTGGATCAGCACCATCCAACTCAACCATTTTGTAGGGAACCGAATGATCCAACACACGCGCCACCATCAGCGAGCCATTTAAGTGAGCATGACATACTCTCAACTGCCACGCTTTTTTAAGTCAACATACATCTTATCATAATAAACGGCTCCATGGTACACACCATGGAGCCGTTTATTATGATAAGATGAGATTGAGACTGGTCTTCTCTTAACTGCCAGGGCTTATTTGTAATCTTTTAATCTTATATTTTGAATTGTTTTTTAAATAAACAATTTTTTTTTACATTGTTCTCACATATAATGTACCCAGGATTTTGTAATATCTTGCTTTAAAAGAGTGTCCTTGGAGTTTCTTGCCTATTCTTCTCCATAGAGATCTACGTTTTGGAATGGGCAAATAGCTTCTACTTTCTGACTAACTGACCGACTCTTTGACAATTCAAAAGTGCCTGTAATAGGTTTAATTGAAATAAATGTTTTGAGTTGGAATCCGGTTCCGTTTGGTGCCGGACGTAAAGAATAGCACCATCCCATTTCTTCCTGTGGGTGTCGTAAAAGGCGTATACGGGACTTACTAGAGAGTTTGCAGCAGCGTTCTCTATGTATTTTTAAAACCATACTGCGATCGCCAACCCGCCTGCCAAATGTGGCGATTATGGCAAATCCCCCCCCCCTTTTGAGGGAGGCCTATGTCCAGCAGTGGACGTCTTTAGGCAGAAATGATGTTGATGATGATATGTTAATCCAGTATATCAGCTACCTCCATACAAAATTTTATCAAAATTGGTCCAGCCGTTTGAGCGGAAAGAAAGAAAGAAAAAGCATTTATTGGGACTTGCACAAATCACAAATTAAAATAAAACACACTCATAAATACATAAAGAACAAAACCAAAAAAAACAAAGTAAAAATAAAAAAAAACCGAGGCCAAAACGCCCCCAGCATGATGCTGCGGCACTTAAAAATAAGTGTCAGTAGTGTGTGTGTATTATAAAAGCGAAAGTTTGTGTGTTTGTTTTAAGTACCATCCGAGGACGTGCGTATGAATACACAAGGCACGACCGAGGACCTTTTCAAAGCGAGGACCTTTTCGAGGGTCCTCGGTTTGACTTGACTAAAGATTTGTATTTTACAAGCGATTATGAGTCTTTCTGTATACTTAATACGAAAAAGTTGTCTGAACCCCGGTTTGATCAAGATTATTCATAATCTTACACAGACATTGTGTATCCACCAGGTGGCGCCACTGTCGCCTCATACACAGCCTCTTTACACTTATTTCACATTTGTTGTATTATCCGAGGACCTATGTGTTAACTTTAACACGAAAGATCTCGGTTAGGTAGCTTTTCCAGACAATGTGTAAATAAGACCTCGGTTTGCTAGATTTTCGAAACAGTGTGTATTCTAGTCCTCCTTTTGACAGTTTTCGTTGTGCGTAGGAAACGAGCTATGTGCTATCATTTAAATAAAGTTATGGAGGAGAAAGAAAAGAAGTAAAAGGTCGGGCCATCAGGCCTGGCCGCAGCGGCATGGGCACCATCCGCCTCGAGTGCCCAGTCGCCGCGGCTGTGGCCGTCCTTGCCAATGGACGGGTTGCCGTCGGCTTTAGCTCGGGTGTAGTCCGGGCACTTGCAGCAAGGCGTCTGCGCTGCTACAAGTGCCTCGGAGTCGGACACACACGGCCCCTCTGTCCGTCCGGGGTCGACAGAGGGAACACCTGTTACCGCTGTGGCAAGGACGGGCACAAGTCCGCCTCCTGCGAGGCCACCACGCCGCACTGCGCAGTGTGTGGAGTGTGGGTGGAGATGGCGGAGACCTTTTCGGACCACCGATATGTGCGCTTTGACATCTCCACCCAGAGCTCCCAGGGGATGGTCCGCTCGGGCCAATCTGCGTTCCCCCGGTGGGCTCTCACCCGCCTGGACCGAGAGGCTGCCGAGGAGGCGGCGTTCGTCCAGGACTGGCTCACGCCTCCTGTCGAGGTCCTGGACGTGGACGCCGCAGCGCTCCAGCTGAGGGGGTCCCTGACCGAGGTGTGCAACTCCAGCATGCCCCGGTCTCGCGGCGTACCTCCCCGACGCGCCGTCTATTGGTGGTCGGAGGAATTGGCGGGGCTCCGGATCGCCTGCGTAGCGGCCAGGAGGGCCTACACGCGGAGTCGGAGGCGCAGGCCCCGAGACCTAGCTGGCGAGAGGGTCCTCTATGCGTCGTACGTCGAGGCAAAGAGGGTCCTCAAGTTGGCAATGTGCGCGGCCGAAGACTCGGCGAGAGCCGAGATGCTGGAGGGTCTCGACAGAGACCCGTTCGGGAGACCGTACAAGGCGGCGCGGAGTAAACTGCGCCCCTGTGGTCCTCCGCTGACGGAGACCCTCGAGCCGGCATTGCTGGATGGGGTGGTCCGGTCCCTGTTTCCGTCCAGGACCGACTTCACCCCGCCAGTGATGGACCCCCCGCGGGAGGCAGTTCCGTCTGAGGAGGAGGTTCTCCCGGTGACAGCATCGGAGCTCTACGCGGGCACTCTGCGCCTCCGCGCGAAGAACACGGCCCCAGGGCCGGACGGTGTTCCCGCAAGGGTGGTGGCCATAGCCGCCTCTCAGATGGAGGAGAGGCTTCGGGACCTCTTTAGCGCGTGTTTCACGACTGGGAGGTTCCCGAAACCTTGGAAGGAGGGGCGGCTGTGCCTCCTCCGAAAAGAGGGACGCCCGGCGGACTCCCCCTCGGCTTACCGGCCCATCGTTTTGCTCGATGAGGTCGGTAAGATGTTCGAGGGGATTATCGCCGAACGGCTGAATAGTCTGCTGGGAACGGTGGGGCCGGACCTGTCGGACGCCCAATTCGGTTTCCGACGGGGTCGTTCGACAGTGGATGCGCTGGCCCTGCTCAAGAGCCAGGTGAAGGAGGCCGTGGAGGCGGGGGACGGAGTGCTGGCGGTGTCATTCGACATTGCCAACGCCTTCAACTCTGTCCCCCACTCGACAATCTTGGAGGCGCTCCGGTATCACGGAGTGCCTCAATACCTGCGCACACTCTTGGCCAGCTACTTGGAGGACCGGGTGGTCCTCCTCGCGGACAGGACGGCCAGAGTGAGGCAGTATGGTGCAGAGTCCGGTGTTCCACAGGGATCGGTCCTAGGACCACCGCTGTGGAACATTGGATTCGACTGGCTCCTGCGGGGGACCCTCCTCCAGGGCACGAGCATCATCTGCTACGCAGATGATACCCTCCTCGTTGCCCGGGGGAGGAACTTCAGGGAGGCGGCCATTCTGGCCTCTGCTGGCGGATCCTTAGTGGCTGGAAGGATCCGCCGCCTAGGGCTGAAGGTGGCGCTGCACAAGACGGAGGCTGTGTATTTTCACGGTCCTCGGCAGCGCATCCCACCCGACGGACACATTGTCGTGGAGGGCGTCAGGATCGAGGTCAAGGCCCAGATGAAGTACTTGGGCCTTGTACTCGACAGCAGGTGGCGCTTCGGCCCACACTTCAGCGGGCTGTCGACGCGCCTGCTGAAGGCTGCGAATGCCCTTTCCTGGCTCCTCCCGAACCTGGGAGGTCCGAAGGCGCGATGCCGGCTTTTGTATGCCGGCATCCTCAGGAGCATGGCCCTTTACGGGGCCCCGATTTGGGCGGACTCCCTCCACAGAAGGGAGAACGCCACTACCATCCGTAGGCCCCAAAGGGCCATTGCACTGCGGGTGGCGAGGGCCTACCGGTCGGTGGGCTTCTCGGCAACGTGCGCTCTGGCCGGCACCCCTCCTTGGGAGCTCGAGGCGTGGGTGCTGACCAGAGTGTACGAATGGACGGCGCGGCGTAAGGCGCTCGGGGAGCCCCCCGCCGCAGAAGAGCGGGAGGCCGTGCGGCAAGAGGCGAGGGACGCAATCGTCCATCACTGGACGGAGGACCTCGCCACTGCCGTTTTCGGCCGCCGAACTCTGGACGCGCTCGGGCCAGTCCTGAAGGATTGGCTCGAGCGGTCCCACGGTTTCCTCTCTTTCCGTCTGGTGCAGGTGTTGTCCGGCCATGGGTGTTTCGGATCGTACCTGCACCGGATCCAAAGGGAGGAGACCCCGTCGTGCCACGACTGTGGCGCGGCGGAGGACACGGCTCAGCACACCCTTGAGGTGTGCCCAGCCTAGTCCGAGCTGCGCCGCGGTCTGAGCGCAGCGGTCGGGCAAGACCTCTCGCTTCCCAGCGTCGTCAACTCGATGCTGGAGAGCGAGGGGGCCTGGACAGCGGTCGCCTCCTTCTGCGAGGACGTAATGTCGCAGAAGGAGGACGCGGAGCGCGCGCGGGAGGACGACCCTCTCGCAGCGCCGCTCCGCAGGCGAAGACGGGGCATGAGAAGGCGATTGTACGATCGTCGTCTTATGCCCCCTGGTGGTGAACAGCGGGAGACGGGTGCGGGGGGGCGCCTTCTCCTGCATTGCACAGTTCACCATCCACGTCGGGCGGGAATGACAGAGCGCTCGCGGTCATTCCTGGGCCCCTCCCCGACGGGGGGGGCGTGTCGGGCCCGCCTGCAAGGCGGGCGGTCGTCAGCGGGGGACTGGATGTTATGGCTCTGCCGGATTCCCAGTCCTCCTCCTTGCAGACGAGGTAGGAGCGCCGCTGGGTCGTTTAGTGGGTATACCGGATTTTCCGGGGAGTCCCACATACCCCTCCCATCCCCCGATGGGTGGGCATGCGTAATGCATTTTTCCCAGCGTCAAAAAAAAAAAAAAAAAAAAAAGAAAAAAAAAAAAAAAAAAAAAAGGGCTCAATATTGGGTCCGTTCCTCTTTTTAGTTTATATAAATGATTTACCTCATTTACTGAAAAACCGACCTCAAATGGTGTTATTTGCTGATGACACATCATTATTTTTTAAAGTAAGCAGACATGCACAGGAGCTTGACGACGTAAATAACGCTATTGCTTATGGTCCATAATTGGTTTACTGTAAATAATTTGGTATTAAATGGGAAGAAAACTAAATGCATAAGATTCGCCTTGCCGAATGTTAGAAGTAGTGAATACGTGACATTCACTTCTTCTAACATTCGGCAAGGCGAATCTTATGCATTTAGTTTTCTAGAAGGCCAGTCTCAACTGACGGCGCCCGTTCACGAACATGACGCGTGGATCAGCACCATCCAACTCAACCATTTTGTAGGGAACCGAATGATCCAACACACGCGCCACCATCAGCGAGCCATTTAAGTGAGCATGACATACTCTCAACTGCCACGCTTTTTTAAGTCAACATACATCTTATCATAATAAACGGCTCCATGGTACACACCATGGAGCCGTTTATTATGATAAGATGAGATTGAGACTGGTCTTCTCTTAACTGCCAGGGCTTATTTGTAATCTTTTAATCTTATATTTTGAATTGTTTTTTAAATAAACAATTTTTTTTTACATTGTTCTCACATATAATGTACCCAGGATTTTGTAATATCTTGCTTTAAAAGAGTGTCCTTGGAGTTTCTTGCCTATTCTTCTCCATAGAGATCTACGTTTTGGAATGGGCAAATAGCTTCTACTTTCTGACTAACTGACCGACTCTTTGACAATTCAAAAGTGCCTGTAATAGGTTTAATTGAAATAAATGTTTTGAGTTTGAATCCGGTTCCGTTTGGTGCCGGACGTAAAGAATAGCACCATCCCATTTCTTCCTGTGGGTGTCGTAAAAGGCGTATACGGGACTTACTAGAGAGTTTGCAGCAGCGTTCTCTATGTATTTTTAAAACCATACTGCGATCGCCAACCCGCCTGCCAAATGTGGCGATTATGGCAAATCCCCCCCCCCTTTTGAGGGAGGCCTATGTCCAGCAGTGGACGTCTTTAGGCAGAAATGATGTTGATGATGATATGTTAATCCAGTATATCAGCTACCTCCATACAAAATTTTATCAAAATTGGTCCAGCCGTTTGAGCGGAAAGAAAGAAAGAAAAAGCATTTATTGGGACTTGCACAAATCACAAATTAAAATAAAACACACTCATAAATACATAAAGAACAAAACCAAAAAAAACAAAGTAAAAATAAAAAAAAACCGAGGCCAAAACGCCCCCAGCATGATGCTGCGGCACTTAAAAATAAGTGTCAGTAGTGTGTGTGTATTATAAAAGCGAAAGTTTGTGTGTTTGTTTTAAGTACCATCCGAGGACGTGCGTATGAATACACAAGGCACGACCGAGGACCTTTTCAAAGCGAGGACCTTTTCGAGGGTCCTCGGTTTGACTTGACTAAAGATTCGTATTTTGCAAGCGATTATGAGTCTTTCTGTATACTTAATACGAAAAAGTTGTCTGAACCCCGGTTTGATCAAGATTATTCATAATCTTACACAGGCATTGTGTATCCACCAGGTGGCGCCACTGTCGCCTCATACACAGCCTCTTTACACTTATTTCACATTTGTTGTATTATCCGAGGACCTATGTGTTAACTTTAACACGAAAGATCTCGGTTAGGTAGCTTTTCCAGACAATGTGTAAATAAGACCTCGGTTTGCTAGATTTTCGAAACAGTGTGTATTCTAGTCCTCCTTTTGACAGTTTTCGTTGTGCGTAGGAAACGAGCTATGTGCTATCATTTAAATAAAGTTATGGAGGAGAAAAATTAAGGTGGCTTGAATCCTTAACAAATCGTTAGTAGCTACTAGCTGCACGAGGAATAAGGAGGCTTCTTCTACAATATGTGCTAAGTGGCTAGGTCTGCTTAGATTACACAACATTATGAGTTGCACCTTAAAATATTGTATTGTCATGGGAGCTGAATACGTGTGCTCTTCATGAAGAATCTAAAGTAGAAATGCCTTCTTAGGTGAAATGCCGGCAGCAAGGTTTGAAGCAAACAAAAAGTACAAATAATTAAAGAACGTGAATGTACTAAAGTACAAATAATTAAAGAACGTGAATGTACGAGGAAACAACATAAACTTACTTCAATAGGAGTCGGTTTATTTTAAAATGAAACAAATGATTGAAATAACTTTTATCAATGATCTACTTACTGAAATAATAATCACGTTGCAGAAACATCTGAAAATATGTTCTCCCTTATATCGATTTAGGTCACGGTCAAATCTCGAACTGTAAAAATGTAAGTTGGCTGACTATTGCTCGTTAACATGTAAAGCCTACTTAGCTGTGATACTTTACATTTTAACTTCGCTATATCTACTACTGCCATGATTTTTTTTCACATATCTATAAACAACTATTTAGCTGGCAAAGGGACACACACTTGACTCTAAAAAAAAAGTGCACTTCAAAGCTTAATATTGGCAATACATTTGTGTGCTATATTATTTCGACCTACTTGTTTGTATTGTGTATTTTAAGTGTCAAATAAATGTTTTTATTATTTTATTATTATATTACGCACACGAATCCCTGAATCAAAAAATGGGGTGCACAGACTCGCAATATTTTTGAACGGCCTATCCAACGATACCCAACACCATGGGATAGACGAGAAAAAATATCATCCCCACTTTACGTGCAAGGGATGTATGTACCCTTAGAAGATATATTATTTTACCACATTGTCGGCGTGATTAATATGTACAGTCACGAGCACTAATATGTATATGTCGGGATAGGTTCAGACATCAGAAGTAATACTCAGATATGGCAATACAGAAATATATTTCAATCGAACAATCAGTTATTTTAAATCGAGAGAATATAGAAATTAAATAGAATTAATTAAATAACTAATAATGGTAGTGGCGGTCACATAGGGCAGTACTGACTGTTAGGGACAGTGGTCCATGCACCCACCGCAATAAGGATAGTACTAATTTGTCGGAGACAGCGTTCCATATCCAATAACCGAGCAGTACTGACTGTCGAGAGACAGTGGTCCGTGCACCAAGACGCATCCGTTCAAAATGCCTACCGACTCAACAGCGTAGCTCCTTATAAAGGCGATCCGCTAGTGGGGGGTAACGTTACAATATTTCACTCAATTGACTTCAAGTGTTTTAAGTCAAATGACCGATAGAACGAATGATTGTCTATGGTGCACGTTCCACTAGCGCCATCTAGTCGCCGCCTCTCGCAGCTGTTAAACAATATGGCTTCCGTCACGGCCATTCTGATAAATCACTCGTCCTCGAGTGCATGAATTCATCCAAAAAAATTTAAAAAGGACTTTCATTAATTCACATCATCATCATCGTTACATATCAAAATACCAAATATCACTGGTCTAGGTATTTCTTTACAACAGAAAACCCCTACAGTTCAAACATGCTGGTCTAAATCGTCACCCACTAAAGCAGGTGAGATTCCTGCAGCTCACAAAGCGCTGGGCTAGGTTATCAACCCACAAAAGCAGGTGAAACCCCTTCAGCTACATATTTGCTAGTCTAAATCGACAAAGCGCTGGACTAGGTCATCAACCCACACAAGCAGGTGAGACCCTTCCAGCTACAACTGGGCTAGGCCACCACACACAACTCTTGCAACCCCTACGGTATAAACCAGTACTAGTACATTTAGTCATCCAGCAAGAGACCTTGTTCCGGTACTGGGTTATACAGAACAGAATTACAGGATTCAGAATTAATAGTTACTGTTTGTGAACCAATCGATAATGTTTTTTGGATTCTAAGACACGACTGGCATTTAAGTTTTGAGAACTATCTCTTTAAAATTTAAAATCCGTGTTAATTTCCAAGCAATTTGAAACTAAAAGTTGGAACTATCTAGTTTTGAGATTACTGAGACCAAGCACAATGATTCCATATTAAAATAATAGGTATCTCATTCATGGTCAATAACACACACAATATTCCCCACGGGAATACCGAGTCAACCCTTGACTCTATGGTCTTTGCTTCTAGGCAAAACCCGATTATACAACCCAGAGCTACCGCCTACCGCGTACCCATGGACTACTCATTGAGCACTACGATACTCTGTTGTAGTCTCCGACCCAATGAACCGAAAACATGTTACATAAACTAAAGTGATGTCAACTTATCTATTTCGTCTACAATCTCAATTGGTACTGGACATCGGGCATCTTCCGAACACGGTCATGAGCGTTTGTAAGTACGCTTGTTAACTAGAGATTTTTAAAACATACCGATCGCCATCTAATACTTCAACAATTTGAAAGGGCCTCTATACTTCATGTCAAGCTTAGTTTGATTACGCTCTTCGTTCGTTCTGGCTACAGGAGTTCACCCACACACAAGCGGAGAACTGGTGGACCTCGACACCGGGCTGCAGGCAATCCAATGAAGCCATGCCATCCCTAGATGGCAGGCTAACCAGGCGCTTACTACGCCTGGCCAGGAACGGCCTGCGCCCAGTGACGGGGACCATCACGGAACACTGATCACTTAAACAAACAATTCCACACAATATGTATAACGCACAGCCCTCTGTGTAGGGCTTACATGGAGGCTGAAGAAACCGTTTCGCATGTGCTCTTTGACTGCACAGGCGTCACCCTGATCCGAGCAGAAACCCTCGGGTCACTCAGATCCTTCACAGATATCCTATGCAGTCCAGAAGAGTTAATCAGCTTCTGGAGGTAGGTGGGCTGGTTGGAATAACACGCACAATGGTCCACATGAAGGACGAAGTGCGGAAACCAAACCCTCTAACATATAAGCACGAATTCCCCGACAGAGAACTTACTCACGCTTGCCATTGTACTATTAAAACGACTTTCATCATAACGCGTGGACTTCTCAACGCCTTCAGATGCCAATCTCCTAAAGTCATCAAGGTCTTGTCATCATTGTCGTAAGCCATTAAATGAAGTGAACATCTGATTTGTCAGAATTAAATAAAGTCAAAATTTGACAGAACTCTTTACAAGAGGCATCCACAGTGGCATGCCAGCCTCATCATAACTCAAACTATTTTAAATTAAATCTACACATACAATATAAATTATTAATGTCTAAAGAAATCAGTAAGTAGCTTTGCTATCTCGGGAGAAGGCTGCGCCAAAACTTTAACATATCTACCAATATCATATTCTTACCTTTTGCCACACTCAACAATGATTCTCTTTCCTTCTTAGTCTTAGTACACTCTTTATGTAGATGGTGAACATCTTCAACCGATCTGCATGTTTCACAATTGGGATTTACTTTGTTCATCAAATAACCAAACTTGCGGGATGGGTAGTGACCAGAGCGTAATCTATGAAACAGAACAATATGATACCTATTCATTTCCTTGATAGCAAACAATGGTATACGAGGAGGCTGATACTGTATAGTTTTATACCAGATACCCTTTTCCCTACTTCGTTCGTCAAAGTACTATTTAAACCTAACTCTTTATTTCAATTTGAATTAAACTAGAGTACCAATTACTATAAATCAATGAAAAATTAGAAGAAAATTAACATGTTATCAATAATCAGGAAATTCAAAGTCGTAGTCAAAGATTTACACATTTATCGCGCATCTCGCAAAAGACAAAATCAAACTAAACATGTGAGAGCAATTCATAAATCAGCCTTAGACCATAACTAAACACAAAATAGGAATCTTATCCGTGGCTTGTGGCTTTTCACTAAGCCCGTTCAACAAACCCCATGTTTGATTCACTGAATTCACCTGAATTCCGAGTCCCACGGACTATGGTCACTACAAGACCCGACCTCCACTAGAGCCACCGGCGCACCACGCTGCATGATGACTGATGCAAATGGGGTAGGTTCAGACATCAGAAGTAATACTCAGATATGGCAATACAGAAATATATTTCAATCGAACAATCAGTTATTTTAAATCGAGAGAATATAGAAATTAAATAGAATTAATTAAATAACTAATAATGGTAGTGGCGGTCACATAGGGCAGTACTGACTGTCAGGGACAGTGGTCCATGCACCCACCGCAATAAGGATAGTACTAATTTGTCGGAGACAGCGATCCATATCCAATAACCGAGCAGTACTGACTGTCGAGAGACAGTGGTCCGTGCACCAAGACGCATCCGTTCAAAATGCCTACCGACTCAACAGCGTAGCTCCTTATAAAGGCGATCCGCTAGTGGGGGGTAACGTTACAATATTTCACTCAATTGACTTCAAGTGTTTTAAGTCAAATGACCGATAGAACGAATGATTGTCTATGGTGCACGTTCCACTAGCGCCATCTAGTCGCCGCCTCTCGCAGCTGTTAAACAATATGGCTTCCGTCATATACACTTAGCAACTTTTAAAAGGGATTTCCTCCAACCAAATTGATTGTAATTTTATTTTAATACAAACAATTTTGGTTGACTGGTAGAAAATATCTAAGGCATTAAGTCCGCCTTTGTACATTATTGTGTGTGAGAAGTTTAAATAAATAGATAAACAATAGTATTTTGGAATCGTTATTCCACGAGAATATTGGTTTTGAATTTTGCTAAGTGTTTACATAATAGTGCTCATGACTGTACACCCGTGCCAAATTACAGCTTTTAAGTACTATAAGATTCTTTAAGCTAAATGATAAACTATTTTATTTCTGTAATTAGGTTTGCACAAACACTTTTACACGTCAATAATATTTTTTTTAAACTAGATTAGGTTGACTATCTGACAACTCTGAGAAGAAAGGCTGAAACCAACAGTACTCAGAGGTCACAGTGTCTTTTTAACCGACTTCCAAAAAGGAGAAGGTTATATGTTCGGCTGTATGTTTTTTTTTAATGTTTGTTCATCGATTGCTCCGTCAATTGTGAACCGTTTTCGAAAATTATTTTTTTGATTGAATGTGTATGCCGAGGTGGTCCCATTGTCACCAAATCAGAATCTGATGTGGGGATCCCATGGAAATCGAGGGCAATCCTCAAATTTTATAGGCACACCTATATCGATTTCAGTATTTTTTATAGTAACTCATGCATTTGCACTCGGAAAGCACCATTTGGTGAAGTGGGAGACCACAGATAGCCACCGGAACAACTTAATAATAAGTATTTCACTGTTGCGATTCGATTACACTATAATATTGTTGCAAAGCAATTTATGCTTATGCATATGGTAAAGTCACCATCAGTTCCAGTTCTCCTGGTTCTTACCAGGAGAACTCCTCAACTATTAACGCCCCTGCATCGAAAAAGCAATATTTTGTAAAAGGTAATGAGCAGTTGACATTAGGCTATTGTAACTTAGATAAATTGCAAACTGACCCACTCAAAAGTGAAAAACAAAAATCTTTAAAAAAACACTACAAAGTGAAAAATAACCTTAATTTCGGAAGTCGGTGGCAAAAAACTAAATTAGATCCAAAGACACCGACTTCCGAAATTAAGGTTATTTTTCACTTTGTAGTGTTTTTTTTTGGAAGTCAGATCATGTGAAGAACATGTAGATTGGTGTCTGAAATGGTCTTTTGATGAAAGAACCACACAGATTGAGTGGACCTGTCCAGTTAGTGCACGCATTTGTCTGTAGTCGTGCAGTTCAACTCAGAACTTAGGGAGCTCAACGATTCAACGAAAAATACCAAAGAAAGGACATTTGGGTACGCCGTAAAAATTACTCAAACTGCCAGACAATGATAAAAACTAACTGAGAAAAAATAAACAATGACCCACATAGTCTAAGCTAGCCGCAGTCAGATAGACAGTGAGACAGACAGACGGATAAAAACGATTAATGTTGTATAATCAGTATATTGTGAAAATAGACATTGAACCGTAAATTAGTAAAGTAACTCAGTGTGTCTCAGTCTCCCCTTTCTCGCTCACTGCTCAGTCGCCTCGCAAGTGTGACGTCGCGTGTAAAGAGCACGAAGCAAAGTAATATTTCAGATCCAAATGATGCCTTTGAAACGTTGTTACTAAACCAATCTTTTGAATCACTGCAATGATCCCGGAGTCTACTGCGAAGCGGTAATTCTTAGTATCGGCCGATTGTCCGGCCGTTTCTTGATTCCCAAAGTGTCCTCGTTGCCGCGGAGTCGTTTATTATTATTATTATTATTTTATTATTATAATTTATTTTATTTTCTCGGCTAGCCGGGAAGAACTGATAACACGGGCCTAAGCCAAGTGATTATCAGGTGGATTAAGTGCGGTCATGTGCAGAAAGTTGCACGGAAGATGGTTGCGTATTTATGTTTTGATGTGGGTTTTCTGATTCACATTGCAGAAACTTTCTCACGAGTCTGCATGTGTTTAGTATGGCTGCTTTCTGCAGCAGATGATACGTATTTGGAGGTAAGTTGAGAGAATTAAGGGACTGGTGAAGTTGTTTCGGTATGACTCCTGTTGTAGATAATACTATTGGTACTATTGTAACTTTTTGCAAATGCCAAAGTCGGGCGACTTCATCTTTTAATTCTGTGTATTTGCTCAGTTTCTCTGCTATTGTTGTCTGCAAGTTATGTGTATTTGGTATAGCAATATCTATTAAATATCCAGTTTTGTTTATCTTGTTTATTAGTGTAATATCTGGTCTATTGAAATGGATTGTTCGATCGGTAAGAATGGCGCGGTCAAAATATAGTTTTGTTGAAGGGTTCTCTAATACAGTTTCTGGATGGTATTTGTAGTATGGTGTAACGGAGTCTATAAGTTTGTACTGGTGTGCTAATTTTTGGTGTATGATGTTGGCTACTTGATCGTGTCTGTGTTTGTAGTCTGTTTGGGCTATTGACTTGCACGCGCCTGTGATATGCTGAATCGTTTCTGGAGAACTATTGCATTTCCTACATGTGTCATTATTTAAATTCTTTATTATAAACTTCCTATAATTTTTGGTTTCAATTACCTGGTCCTGTATAGCAAGCATAAACCCTTCAGTCTCCGGGAAGAGTTCGCCTCGATTTAACCACGCGTTCGACGCCTCTTTGTCGACATTTATGTGGCATAAGTCTTGGCGATGTCTTCCATGTAGAGATTTCTGGTTTCATTCTAAAAGCTTAATTTTGTCATCGATTATTTTCTCATTTCTCTGTTCAGATGTATCTTTTAAATTTAGGGGTGTTAAGTGTTGGTCGTT
This sequence comes from Tiliacea aurago, assembly GCA_948098905.1. Taxonomy (NCBI): domain Eukaryota; kingdom Metazoa; phylum Arthropoda; class Insecta; order Lepidoptera; family Noctuidae; genus Tiliacea; species Tiliacea aurago. The sequence goes on along the minus strand of OX402588.1, from coordinate 27,702,103 downwards.
GTGTGTTATGATTTTGTGAAGAATAGAAGTTTCGGTTTTTGAAATAAAGAATTGTCTAAGTGCTTTTATCTGTCTGTTGTGTAGGTTTAGGATGTCAATTAGTCCTCTACCTCCTTCTTTCCGCGGCAGTGTTAATCTCTGCTGACAGGATCGTGGATGGTGTTTGCGGAATTTGGTCATTGTGGTATTAATTTTTCGTTGAAGGTTTTTCAGATCAGTTTTGGTCCAATTGATTATCCCAAAAGAATATGTGAGAACGGGTATAGCGAAGGTGTTAATCGCTTTGATAGTATTTCTGGAATATAGTTGCGTTTTCAGAATTGTATTTAGCCTGTGTTGAAATTGTAGTGTTAATTTTTGTTTAGTTTCTTTATAGTGTATCTGTAGTGATTGTGTGTAGCCTAGGTATTTATAACTATCTAGTTCCTCTAATGGTTCTATCTGTTCTCCTGTTCCTAAGGTGTATTGGTGTTGGTAACTCTGTCCTGCTCTAATTGAATTTATTTTACATTTATCTATGCCGAATTCCATTTTAATATCGTTTGAGAATTGTTCTGTTAAGTTTGCTAATTCATAGAGTTGAGTCTCACTTTTGGCGTATAGTTTAATATCATCCATGTACAACAGATGATTTAATTCTATTTGTTGAACCTCAGTATGACCTTCGGTAGTTGTATTTTTTAATGGGATTCCTAAAGTAGTTGCGTTTAGTATATTAGATAGGGGATTTAGGGCAAGACAGAACCACAGTGGGCTTAAAGCATCTCCCTGAAAGATACCTCTTTGAATTTTTATTGGGCTGGTGTCTACTGTTTTAGTAGGGGAAGTTAGTCTAAGTACAGTGGTCCAGGTTGTCATCGTGACCTTCAGGAATGTTACTATTGTTGGGTGTATTTTGTATATCTCTAAGATTTTTGCAAGCCACGAATGGGGAACAGAGTCGTAAGCTTTTTTGTAGTCAATATACATGCTAAACAGATCGGTTTTCGTTTTTTGAGTTTTTTTAAGGATTACTGAGTCTATGATTAATTGTTCCTTGCAGCCTTGGCTAAATTTCCGACATCCCTTCTGTTGTTCAGTTAAGATGTTATTAGTGTCAATGTGTTGATATATTAATTCAGATATACAAGACGTGATAATTTTGTACAAGGTCTGCAAGCATGTTATAGGTCGATATTTTGCTGGGTTAGAGAGGTCATTACGATCTTTAGGTATCATAAAAGTTGTACCTGAAGTTACGTAGGATGGTATTGTTTTAGGGTCCTGGATGAATGTATTTATGTGATTATATAGAAAACTATGGATTGATGTAAATTTTTTGTACCAATAACTATGGATGTTATCGGAACCGGGTGCTTTCCAGTTATGTAAACGAGAAAGTACTTTATGGAAAATTTCTGGGGATATATGCTCAAATGTCATTGGCTGAATATTTGTGTTGCTGTTTGTCAGTTCTGTTTGTATCCAATCTGCTTGGTCATTATGTTCAATTGGTTGTTCCCAAATTCCTGCCCAGAAGTTTTGTAACGTTTCTGAGTCAGGTTTGTTATTATCATCATAATTTGGGTTGTTATCCTGAAAGTTAGATGTCGCCTGTCTAATATTGCGGTAGAAAAGTTTTTCATTGTGGGTGAATTTAGTGTTTTGTAGTTTTCTTTGGGTACATGCTTTGTATCGTTGTAGTCGGCCTGTTACGACTGACAGTTTTTGTTTAAGTGTGTCTAATGTGTGAGCTATTTGTGTATTTGGTTCTTCATGAACAGTGTGAATTCTATATTGGTCTATTATATTGTTAACGTGTTTAATTACTTTCCTACTTCTATTCCCATTAATGAAATGAGTCATTTTAGCTATCTTTGATCGTAAATCATTTAATTTTCGTTCTAATCGTGTCTCCCAATTAGGTTTATATTCTTTTTTTGCCGTTTGGGTGACTACTCTTGGTTGAAGGGTTATCTTTGCTCCGTTAGCTTTAGCTGCAGCCCATGCAGCACAATATATAGTAGTCTGTAAAGTATAGAAGTCAGTTTCTTTATTAACGTTTTCAGGTAAAATTATTTTGTTTAGGTAGCTAACTATACGGGCAAATTTTTTAGAAAGTTTTTGTTTGGGAATATAAATTCTATTTGTAGGACTAGTTTCTTTATAATATTGGAATGCTTGTTGGAAGGTCTCATCTATTAGTTGGTCCCTATCTAGGTTCACTTGTTGGTTAGGTAGAATTTCTTCTGCAGTGTTCATTTCTGTATGATTTAAAGTAAGTGAAGATTCTTTTGTGGAGTTCATGTCAATGCGATCTACAAATTGAATTTCAGAATTACTGCTGTGGTTTGGGTTTACTATCGTCGTTTCGTTAGTGAAGTTGCTAAAATTAAGATTATCTAGTCGTAATTCTTCAGATATTTCTAGTTTTATTGAATTTAATCTGTCATTAGTGATGTAATTATTGTTTATAATTGCTCTCCTCTGATCAGCTATTCGTTGTTCGTTTAGATGAGCAAGTGTAGGAAAGCTGTTGATAAAATCTTCATACATGCGTCTTCTATATACGGTTTCGTTTCTACCTAAATCTGTAACTCGATAATAAGACCGCATGATAGCTTCATTTTGTTCACTGGTCCATCTCATTTGAGTTTGTCTTCTATTTTTAGTACTATGTGTTTCTGGGGTTTTAGGTTGCATTTGGGTAGATTGTGTAGGTGTAAGTATTGGTTGTACATGGTCGATAGAGTTTTGTGACTGTTGGTTGGAATGATTATGTTGTAAACGATCTAATTCTTCTTTAACGTCGTTTCGTATCTCCTCTATAGTTTTTTGTGGTAGTAATTTATTGTTTATTATGGCTCTACGTTGGTCTCCTATTCTCTGTCGACTAACCTGCATGTCCGGGTATTTTTCTATAAATTTTAGGTGGAGCGGTTCAAGATAGGTTTTTCTGTCTGTATCTAGTGCGGTCAATTGCAGATAAGTGCGCAGTATGAACTTATTCATTTCAGGTGTCCATCGTCTGCGCGTAATTGGGGCGCTTGTAGTGGGTGCAAGCTCAGAGTCAAGGTTGACTTGACTTCCTGCACAACACTATCAAGCGTGCTGGTGGTGGACAAGCTAGCTGTTCTTCTTGTCATGTAGGAGGGGCGAGTCGAAGGGATGGATGAAAATAATGAAATAGTATCATCGCCCGTGGAATCGGCTGTGGCTTCTACGTAATGAGCCCGCCTGTTCAACTCACTACGACCAGCTGTAACAATTTTTTCGGTGGAAGCCCGCTTGCTCAACTCCTCACCGCCGATGGTTCGCATGCTGTGGCACCTAGCATCGGCTCCAGATGCGCCCCGGCGCTCCCCGGGAAGCGACCGTAAATTATATACTCTCTTATTACTCATCTCCATAAAGGGTTACCTTTCCTTGTTAGCCGCGTAAGTTTATTGTACAGTTGTACAGTACGCGTGTCCGCCCCCCACGTAGCTAGGTGTTCAGCTTGGACGTAAGGTAGGATTTTAGGGGGCTTATTATTATTATTATTATTATTTATGTACACACAGTAAAAGTAAGATTTATCTTTGGATTAGATCCCCTGATCAGTGAGTCGGTTCCGTAAAGAGTTACACACACCTTTCGTAAATTATGGGGTGTGTGACAAATTGAGATGTATATTGGCTAAATTCTCTATTATAAAATGCAAAGTTCCATATCGAACACTATTATTACTTTACAAAGCTCTGGCCGAGTCAACGATAGCCTATGGTCTGTCCAGCTGGTAGGACTTATAAGACTCACCTTGATCGAATTTACGCACTTCAACTACGTATATTAAAAGTAATTGTCCCGTGTAACATTAAGAAGAAGTACAAAAACGACTACCGTAAGTTATTTGAATTCTGTAAAATAATACCCATACACGAAAAAACTAAATTTACACTATTAAAAGAAGAATTTTTTAATGAAAATCTTTAAAAAACAAAAATAATAAATAATAATGAAATTAATACTCGTAGTGTCATCAATGCTAAGTTGTTACTTCCAAAGTACAGAAATTTACACGGCAAGAGATCGTTAAAGTATATAATACCTTACCTTATTAATCAGCTACCTATATCATTAAGGGACAAAATAACTCACAATAACATAAAGTACGAATTAAAGCAACATTTCTTACAAAATATAAATATCTAAGTAATTGAATAATAATATGTGAATGGAAATAAATGTTACAATTGAACGTTATTAAATAATAAAAAACATGATACCTATCAATATCAGCAAACAAAAATAAAGAGAAAATAATTATTGCTAAAAATATTTATACTTTTAGGAACAACCTGTATCAATCTAAGTCACATTCCTCTACCACTTTTGTTTGAAGGACGGTCAAATTGGATGTTCGCTCGTTTGTTTAATATTAGATAAATATTTCGCTAAATACCCTCGCTGTTATTTTTGTTGTTGTTTAATTTTAATTAGAAACTTAAGTTGGTTTATTCTCTAAATTATGTGGTCGATGATTTTGGTGCACGGTAAAACTCTAATGAGTTTATGTTTGCGCCAATTTTTAAGTATCAAATAGTGTTTCGGATCATTGCAGTGATCCAGATGTAAATTTAGCAATCGCAAAAATGGTACAATTTGCTGACACCTAAACCACAATCCTTCACTTTTGAGTAATACGGCTAAATACCGATATTGAACAATATTTTTCTCCCTTCTGTTTACGTTAAAAGCAACATACAATAAAATCACGTGTATTTAACAAAAATGTAGATGCTGCTTTCGGCTCTCTTTGAAAATCCATTAGAAGCGCCAACGAACGTTTGGACATCGACTCGTCCTCGTTTGGAAGTTCATTAAAAAAAATGTGTGTAAGAAATAAATTGGAACATATTAATAAAGTTTGTCTTACACGTAAATTATTTTAAGTAGGTAGATTTTCCATGTCCTCGCTTTGTACAAGTTCTACGCGAAAAACTGTCCTCGGTTTTGTGCTAGAAAGTCTAACACAGTGTCCGCACTTTGTACAAGACAAGAAATATTGTGTAAAAATACGTCCTCGGAAGGGCGTCGCAGGGCTTATATAAGGAGTCCTCGGTTGGCCTACATAAAGTCCTCGTATGTGCATCGCTCGTCACATTTAGCTGTGTATTTCAGGTCCTCGGTATGATAGCCGCAATTCATACAGAAAAACGTTGAGATAGCATTATCCCAATAAGCTCATCACTATAGATTTACTCACCTGTCCTTTTCTATCTTATTCAAAAAGGCCAACGAGGTATTTAAACCAGTTTTTTGGAGGGTCGTCGGTTCGGTCAAGAACTAACAAGGTCCTCGTAAGGGCGGTGAGTGTGTGTGTGTGTGTGTGTATGGGGGGGGGGGTGTGTGTGAAGAAGTAACAAACACACTCACAAACTTTCGCTTTTATAATATAGTAGTGTGATTATTTTAAAACTAAGATTTCTCCTCAGATATTAATTGAAATCAAATTTTGTCAAGGGCAATTTTGTTCAAAATTATATAGTTGTGATGAATAACTTATTTATTTGGAAAAGGATTAATATCATGGTTAAAGAAATAATGCATTATTTTAGAGCAAATTTGATTACCATAAAAACGTTATAGCGAATCAACCTCGTGATTATAATATTAATATGTACTTAGATCTGTTTTGTGTAATGTTTACCTTCGAGTTTAATCTCTGTAATACAGGCTCTCTGTTTTTTACTCTGTGCCTCGGTCACTCGTATTTGCCCGAATCGCTTATGTTGACGACAGTAGTACCCATTGTTAAGAACAAGACGGGCGACACGTCCGATATAAATAACTATCGACCCATCTCACTCGCCACCACCATGGCTAAGGTGCTTGACGGTGTGTTGAATGGCTGCCTTTCAGAACATGTTGAAATGCATGATGCTCAGTTCGGGTTTAGGGCGGGCCTGTCCACGGAGAGCGCCATACTTAGCTTGAAACACACAGTCAAGTACTATACCTCGAGGGTCTACGCGTGTTTCCTCGACTTGTCGAAAGCTTTCGATCTGGTTGCCTATGATGTGCTGTGGGACAAGTTGAGGGGCGCGGGCGTGCCGGCGGAATACACAGCGCTCCTCAGATACTGGTATGCTCACCAGACAAACAGGGTGAGATGGGCCGGTACTCTGTCGGATGAGTACAGAATTGAGTGTGGTGTAAGGGTTAAGCTCACCTCTGTTATTTAATGTTTATATGAACCAGCTTATTGAGCGACTGAGCAGCACCCATGTCGGCTGTCACATAGACGACACTTGTGTCAATAACTTAAGTTACGCGGATGACATGGTGCTGCTCAGTCCATCGATGAGTGGGTTGAGACAGCTATTATTGATCTGCGAGGCGTATGCGGAGGTGCACGGCCTTAAGTACAACTCTAAAAAGAGTGAAATTCTGGTGTTTAAAACACAAAAACAACAGCCCCGCCGTGTACCTCCGCTATATCTCAATGGCGTGGTACTAAATGTGGTTGAGAGTTTTAAATATTTAGCCCACATTGTCACTAGTGACCTACTTACGCGATGACAGCGATATAGAGAGGGAGCGCAGGGCGTTGGCGGTGAGGAGCAATATGCTCGCCCGCAGGTTTGCTCGCTGCACGGCAGACGTCAAGGTGACCTTATTTAAAGCGTTCTGTCAGTCCTTTTATTCGAGCGGCCTGTGGGTGTCATATACAAGCCGAGCCTACAACGTCCTGCGCGTTCAATATAATAACGCCTTCAGGATGCTGTTGCGGCTGCCGCGGCGTTGTAGTGCTTCGGCTATGCTTGCCGAAGCTCACACAGACGGATTTCACGCTATCATGCGTAAAAAGGCGGCTTCCTTGCTACAGCGCTTGCGTAACACTCGGAACGGCATCCTGAAAATGATTGTTAACAGGCCAGACTGTCCTATACAACGGCACTGGGTGGAAGTAGCTATAGGTACGCGTAGATAAGTTGGTTCATCACATTACGTCCGCTGTGATTCCCGCTGTACCTGTGGTGCTACCACACTGAGCCTCGAGAGCGGGCGCAGGCAATTTAGCTGTGATTGTGTCCCTACTAACAATACTAATATAGACTATAAGTACTTTCTGTTACTAACACGTCACTAAACAATCTATGGACTGTTCATGTACCTATACGTGTTAATGTCTGAAATAAAGTTTTTTTTTTTTTTTTATTTACCTACAGCAGACACCAGTCTCTATTAAGACATTGACTTTGTACTGCGTTTGTGATTATGAGAAAACAATAAAGAATATTACATATCATGTGTATGCTTTTTCTGTGACAAATAAAATTATTTTTCTTTCTTTTCTTTCTTTTATAACCTTAAAAGATAGACATTATTATGTTGTCGCGGACTTTTTTTTAGAACTTCTAAAGGGGAACAATTCCGTCATACATGATTTTTGCATTACTTTAATCGTTTACGCAGCGTACGCAACGGAAGCTTTCAAAAGCATTATTTTTCCGTTTTGGGAACATGTTTCATTGATTTTCCGCTTCTATTGGTTATAGCGTGATTTTATAAAGCCAATAGTCTTCCTCGATAAATAGACTATCCAACAAAAACATTTTTTTCAATTCGAACCAGTAGTTCCTGAGATTAGCGCGTTAAACCAAACAAACTCTTCAGCTTATATAAGTATAAGTAAGATAACGGGCACTACAAGTTTTAAGTCATATGATAAGGTAAATACGCATGACTCACATAAAAGTTGTAAAACATTGCTAAATTGGTAAATGAGGGCCCGCGAACTTGAGGTGCGCGATGCTCAGTGACCTGGAGACCTGCCTCTTAAACCTAAATAATTTACAAATAAACACAAATATAACTAAATTTATGACATTTGCACACATAATAATAAAAAAATATAACCGACACACTTGACACACGTATAAAATATAAAAATTACAGAATTGAAAAAGTAATTACTATAAAATTCTTAGGAATACATTTTGACAATTTCTGCAACTGGAAATCACTTGTAGACATGGTGTTTAAGAAATTAAATAAATTTATATACGCGCTACGGAAAATAAAACAGTTAACGACTGTAGAAACAGCTCTAATGGTATACCGCAGCCACGTGTGCTCTGTACTACGATATGGGATAATCGTCTGGGGAAACTCCACGGACTCCCAAAAAGCATTCATAGTCCAGAAAAAATGCCTCAGATCGATCTATAACCTTAAATGGACGGATTCCTGCCGACCCGTGGTTACTAGCAAAAAAACTGCTTACACTCCCATCCTTATACATTCTAGAAATGTGTATGTTCGTTAGAAATCACCTTTCGCTTTTTTTTGAAAAGGATGAAAAAGCTCCTTTAAAAAGTAAGGTAGCACAAAAGCCACTGATAGTCCCTCGAAATCGACTAAAAGTCTGCGACACGAACTGCTACAGTATGGCTGTTAAGATATATAACAAGCTAGCGGAAAAATGAGAAAACTAAATGAATTAGAATTCAGTAGAGCCTTATTTAATTGGCTGTGCGACAGATGTTTTTATTCAATAGATGACTCTATGAATTTGAAATACTTTTGACATTGTATGTACTGTATTTGACATGGTGATTATTTTATTATTTTATTTAATATTATTGTTAGTTTTTAGGGTTCCGTAGGAAACAAGGAACCCTTATAGTTTCGCCATGTCCGTCTGTCTGTCTGTCTGTCTGTCTGTCTGTCCGTCCGTCCGTCTGTCGCCAGCTTAGCTCAGAGTCGCTTAGTCCTAGAAAGCTGTAATTTGGCATGGGTATACATATTAATAATGCCAAAAAAATGGTAAAATAAAATTATGAAAAACATTTTTTTTTAGGGTACCTCCCTTACACGTGAAATGGGGATGATATTTTGTTTTCTCGTCTATTCCATGGTGTGGGATATCGTTGGATAGGCCGTTCAAAAATATTGTGGGTTTGGCAAAACCATTTTTCAATTAAGGGATCCGTTTGCGTAATATTAAGCTTTAAAGTGCTAGTTTTTGTTAGAGTCAAGTGTCCCCCCCCCTGCCAGCTAAATGGTTGGTTTTGGATATGTGAAAAAATTCATGGCAATAGTATATATAACGAAATTAAAAGGAAAACTATCACAGCTAAGTAGGCTTCACAAGTTAACGAGTAATAGTCGACCAACTTAAATTTGCAGTTGGAGAATTGACCGTAACGTATATCGATGTATGGGAGAGCATGTTTTTCAACTACAATGTTAAGTTTGTTTTTGGGATAAATTCATCCCAACCATGGAACCCTTCATTGTGCGTGGTCCGACATGCAATTGGCCGGTTTTAATTTTATTTTTTGTGTTAATAATGTAAGAAGACCAACATTTTATTTTATTTTAATAAGTTACTTAAAAATTTGCACGACTAGAAAGTCGAATATACTCTTAATAATACGTTTATCGTCCTTAAGTTTGAATCTCGTTCCTCGTTCACCATGGTCAACAACATCCCAGGGACCCAGTAGTGACTTTATCCTAAAGTGGTCCTTATAGAGAGGTCAGCAAAGCCTACGGGATCACTCTTGCCATTGACCGACATAGGGAGGCCAGGCTTACTGCTCAGCCTGTTCATGCGTTATTTTTGGTCGTAGACCATTTAAGGTTTTATAATAATTTAATAGCATTTTAGAAGCTGGAGAGACACCCATTCAATGGTTAGAATCCTACATAATCTTAATCTACAAAAAAGGCAATCCAAACGACATTGGAAACTATAGACCAATAAGCTTGCTACCATGTCTTTCAAGCTCTTTTCCTCAATAATAAATAACAGAATTAGTAAAACTTTAGAAGCAAGTCATCCAGTAGTACAAGCGGGCTTCAGAAAGGTTATTCTACAATCGAACATATATATACGTTACAGCTTCTCATAGAGAAATATCAAGAGATGAGGAAACCACTCTACATTGCCTATATTGACTACCAGAAAGCTTTAGACACCGTATCACATAACAGCTTAGGGAATTCATTAACAACCCAGATGGTGGAAGAAAAATACATACAAGTTATTAAAATTAAATACAGCGACAGTAAGAGCAGAGTAAAACTAGAGTCAGCTGGCCCATGGCTTCCCATTAAAAGAGGGGTTAGATAGGGAGACCCACTGTCTCCAAAGCTTTTCATAGCTATATTGGAATCAATCATTAATCAACTTGATTGGAAGAAATATTATGGTCTAAGGATTAATAATGAGTAACCTACGATTCGCAGAAGACCTAGTACTGCTATGTGAGTCAGGTTCAGAACTACAATCTATGATTGAATCACTAAACGAAGACGAACGAACGAACGAACGACGCAAGTAAGGGAGTCGGGTGAGAAATGAATCTATCTAAGACAATGTTAATGACGACGAGCACGTAACAGAAAATAACAGCAGGCAGTGTGCCTCTTAAATATACAGAACAATACCTATATCTGGGGAAACAAATTGGCTTCGATCGAATAAATAATGACCTAGAAGTAGAACGCAGGGTACAGTTAACTTAGGGCACGCCACAATTGTGGCGATAAGTCCCCTCTTTGAGGAGTGGCTAGAGAGGCGCCACGGCGTCCTCACCTTCCGCCTGACGCAGGTCCTCACCGGACACGGTTGTTTCGGGAGGTTCCTGTTCAGGATAAAGCGGGAGGAAACGCCCGGGTGTCACCACTGTGTGGATCGCCCGGAGGACACGGTGGAGCATACGGTGGAGGTCTGCTCGGCTTGGGCGGAGCACCGCCGTGTCCTCACGGAGGCGATCGGCGGCAGCGATCTCTCGCGTCCGGCCCTGGTTCAGGCCATGGTTCGGAGCGAGAGTGCATGGGAGGCCGTCACCTCCTTCTGCGAAGCAGTAATGCTCGCGAAGGAGGAGGCGGAACGCGTGAGGGTAAGGCAGGGTTCACGCCCTCACGCCCTTAGCCGCCGCAGGAGACGCCCCGGGTGTCGGGAGTCACAAGCTGATTTCCGGCCACCATAGGCGCGGGCCTGCGGACGGTGAGCGATGGGTAGCTCGCCGTCCGATAAGGACCAGGCCCGGGTCGACGGCGCGTTGTGTTTCACGCGCGCCTCAAAGAGATGTCAGCACCAACTGACGGGGTCCGTTAGGGCCAATGCCTGCCAGGGTTGCGAGTTTGTCCGAAAGGGATATCGTGGCCCCGGCACACAGGCAACGGAAGGAACACGGGTGGGTTTTAGTCAGTAAAAGTCTGACACGCCCTCCCGCTCAGCCCAGAGCGGGAGAAGTTATTTGATAATCTCCCACCCAAAAAAAAAAAAAAAGGGTACAGTTAACTTGGAACAAATATTGGGGCTTGCACAATGCCAATCAACATTAAAACAAAACTCCTGAACACTTGTCTTCTGCCATGCTTAATATATGCATGCCAGACATGGTTTAATAAAAAAATAAATAACAAGATAATGACATGCCAACGAGGAATTGAGCGCAGCATGTTGAATGTAAAGAAAATTCAAAAGATAATAAGGCACATAAACATTAGAAAAATAACGAAATACAGGGATGGGCTAGTCCAAGCCCTAACACTAAAATGGAAATGGGCTGGACATGAAGCGCGGCTATAAGACCAGAGGTGGACGTGAAGCGCGGCTATAAGACCAGAGGTGGACGAAAAAGGCCCCCAAGGAACACGCACGAAAGGGAGACTCTACGAAATGAAATGAAATCGTTTATTCTGTAAATAGGATATTAGAATCACTTTTACACGTCATATAAAAAACAAATAATCTAGATGTAGCCAATATTTCTTAACTGACTACCCCTGAGAAGAAATGGCGAAACAAACTCAGGGGTCAAAGTCTCTTTTAAAGTCCAGACATAATCTTGGTCAGATCATGTGAGGACCATGTAGATCCGTGTCTGAAACGGTCTTTTGAGGAAAGAACCACACAAATTTGAGTGGACCTGTCCAATCAGTGTAAGCATTTGTCAGTAATCGTGCAGCTCAACGCCAGATGGGAAAACGACATTAAAAAGATAGCTGGAATAAATTGGATAGAAACAGCCCAGTCTAGAGAAGACTGTATACCTTTGGAGGAGGCCCTCACCTGTCGAGGGGTTCTTGCAGAATAAATTAATTATTATAGGGTACTTAGAAATAAAATAAAAATACTTTAACATATAGCTTAGAATATAATTAATTACTAACATCTAGTTTAAGTTTTTTTCTTTACTTTTATTTTATTACTAGCGGCCCGCCCCGGCTTCGCACGGGTTTTAACAAAAATTACAAAATTAAAAATTATAATACACACAGATAAACCCTTCTATTTGCGTCAGATGACTAAAAAAATAAAATTATAAAGAAAGTTTGAATATTATTATTTTAATAAACTTTTATTTTTATTTAATGTTTTTTTTGTTTTTTTTTTTTGGTTATTTTTTAATACTTAATATTTGTTTTTTTGTTGTTAATTTTTTATAAGTTTTTTTTTTTCTAATTTTTGTAGAAAGATCGTTTATACAAATCAAAAGCGATTTAATTTATTGAGTCAGAGCTGTAACCGATATTTGACGTTGTTTTATTTTGTGGCAGCAAAATAAATTGATTTCCAGTCCAGAAGGGTTTATACAATTTAAAAACTCCTGTGGGTAATGAACTGCGTCTTCGATATTACTTAGTTACAGTGTCGATCGATTTGATTTTTTTTATTTGGCCGGCGACTTTTTGAATAATTAAATTGTTTATTTCGTTGACCGTATCATTCCTAGGTGTCACTACTGCTCTAGAACACAACCAGCGAAAGTCCTTTTCGTGCAAGTTTTCAATGCCAGGGTATTCTGCATTTATTAAAATTTCTAAATTATGGACTATTTGGCCTAGAGACTCATCCAAAACGATATCAAGATTTCTGTTTAAATTTGGAGTGGGAAAAATTCTTTCCCCAAGCTTCAGTAGTTCTTGTGGGAAATCACTATCTGTGATTCCATGAAGATGAGCTTAATATTAATATTCGTCCGTAATTTTTAATTTTCAATCGAAGTCAATTCAGGGAGACGATTTCAAGCATGCTTTAATGATATCTGCTCGCGTACCTGTGTTAATGACAGGAAGAGTCTGCCGAACATCTCCACCAAATACAAAGTAATCCCGCCCATGAGAGCAGAGGAGTTTCTAATATCTTTTAAGGTTCTGTCCACGGCCTCTATATGTGCTCTATGGCTCTTGGTGCATTCTTATATCCCACATAATCAATGAGACGTCTTGTAGTAATTTACCAAGATGCCCGTTTTTGCGGATGGAACTTATTGATTGTTGCTCAAGATTTACAGATAGCGGAAGATTAAACGTAGAATGAGCAGTTTCCCCATCCGTTAAGAGAGTTGCAGCAATTCCTGACGAAGCAACTGCTATCGCTATCTTTCCTGATAGTCTTATCTTAGCAAGTTTCAAATTTGCAAGAAACGTCTTCCCAGTGCCACCTGGCACACCTATTTTTTTTTCTTTTGTCTTTATTTACGCTATCAACAGTTTGTTAAATCTCAAAGGCGTGTCTTTGATATGGGACTAACTTTGGCAGATTTCCATTGATAAAAGCGGTCAAATTATTTGTATTATAGTGATGTACCATTGTATCTTTTGCATTGTTTTCTGTACGAACTGGAGATGGTAATCCAAAATCACTTACGCTTTGCAATAGTTTATTTTCTATTTGTATCAAACCTTCATTGTGGCATAACTATAATAGTTAGACATAAGCTATCCCGACACTTTTTAGGGTTCCGTACCCAAAGGGTAAAACGGGAACCCTATTACTAAGGCTCCGCCGCGGCCATCTGTCTGTCTGTCACCAGGCTGTATCTCATAAACCGCGATAGTTAGACAGTTGAAATTTTCACAGATGATGTATTTCTGTTGCCACTAAAAACAACAAATACTAAAAAACAGAATAAAATAAATATTTAAGGGGGCTCCCATACAACAAACGTGATTTTTTTTACTCGTTTTGCTCTATATCGATAACGGTAACAGGTAAACGCTTGAAATATTCACAGAATATTTAGTTATATATTCACTTTAAAAATAAATAATTAAATTAAAATATAACAAATATTTAAGGGGAGCTCCCATAAAAAAAACGTGTTTTTTGCCATTTTTATAGATAATGGTACGGAACCCTTCGTGCTCGAGTCCGACTCGCACTTGGCCGGTTTTTTTGCAAAGTCGTAGATGAAAAGAACGCGCGACGCGATGTAAAGAATATTTTAGGTAATTTTTTTACACATTGGGTTACATTATTGGAGTTTTAGTAAGGATCCCTAACTTTTTTGAAAATATAATATAGCCTATGTCACCCGGGGATAGTGTAGCTTCCCAACAGTCAAATAATTTTTCAAATCGGTTCAGTACTTTCGGAGCCTATTCAATGCAAACAAACAAACAATCAAATCTTTCCTCTTTATAATATTAGTATAGATAGTATAGATGAAAATAATACATAAAAAAAATGCAGCACAGAAAGAGAAAACCAGCCAAGTGCGTGTCGTAGGTTGAAGCTTGGGTACCGTGATGGGTACAAGCAGCAAGTGCAGCAGCCGGTAAGCAAGGACGTTTGTCGATGTGTGTGATCGGATCATTGTTATAAATTGATTCTGTCTTCCCCCGGCCTTAGTCGGCGAAGTTGCGCCACTTATCATGATATTGTTTCGTTCGACCACATCTAAAACTGCTACGCAGTCAGAGAATCCCGTCGCAATGTCTAGCGGCTGGTTGTGTGTAAGGTGTGCGCGCGCGGCTACGTTCTACAGTCTACTTGCTGACAGATGACGTAGTGCCTTAACTCACACTGATATTATTGTTATTTTTTAGGAAATCATATATATTTTTTAAAAATTTTGTAAATATGTGAGCACCATGTTCTATCACCTAATATCTGTCATTGCTTCATTCTTAACTCTTTTTATTACCTATTGTGGTATAGTACTTTTATTCTAGGTGCATCGTCTTCACATATAATTATATAATTAATGTACCTATAAAAATATTGTACAAGATTTTAAAAGAGTACCGGTGGAGTTTCTTGCCCATTCTTCTCCATACGAAACTACATTTTGGAAGGGGCGACTAGAATCAATTCTATTTTTTTTTTGTAAATATTGACGTTCAAAAGTGCCTTTTATGTGCCTATTTGAAATAAACAATTTGACTTTGACTTTGACTTTGTGCCGCCGCGGGACGTAGTAATGTACGCGATTACAGCCTACTGACAGCACCCTATCAATTATATTAGACGAAAGAACGCAGGCGCTGATGGTCACTGAAATACAGCTGTGTTTAGCATAAAATAGCACAACAAAACATTGAACGTTAGTGCACATCAATGATTACTTTATTTGATATTAATTAATAAAGAATAGAGTATTATAGTAAAGCTATGCATTACTTAGGTATATTTAGAAAGTAGAGCTCGTCCAGGTTTTTGTAGCACACATCTGTCATGTCATGTCTGGTTGAAGAGGTTTCTTACCGAGCACCTTAGGTGTACTGTAGTCTTTATGGAAAGGATGTGTACCTGCAACAAACATACATAATTATTACTTCATAAACAGTAACATTTGAACAGAAAAAAAAACTCGACGTAGGTACAGGGTAGCCCGTGAAACGACGTCCGAAGAATAATTTCAAATGCCTCTTTCCAAAGTATTCCCAAAGCACCCCGTGTATGTTCAGCGATTTATAGTATAGGAGCTAGATGGTTTTTATTTTTTATTTGGGAAATTCTCACTTGACTCCCGACTTTATTATTGCTAAATTTCAGCGTAATTGGATGCTAAAAAGAGCATTTAAAATGGATTACTCAAAGCGGAAGCACATACAATACATACTTGAATACTACCAAGTGTGAATAAACACATACAATACATACTTGAATACTACCAAGTGTAATACTACCGAGTGTGAATAAAATAGTTTGTTCTTTATGTTTCTATGAGTGTGTTTTATTTTAATTTGTGATCTGTGCAAGTTCCAATAAATGCTTTTTCTTTCTTTCTTTTCTTTCTTTAGGAAGGTACCTAGGCGCTTGAGACGTTAGGGCGTCGGTATCATCAATAAATTTTGCTTAAAATTTTTGTGTGAGTCGTTTGCTCATAGCGCGCCTTCTCACGGGTTAAGTTTGTTTTTGGTATAAATTCATCCCAACTACGGAACCCTTCATTGTGTGTGGCACTTGGCCGCTTTTCTCTTTCTGTGCCACATTATTTTAATGTTCTATTTTTATTATAAATCGTTAAATGGTCGACGATCGAAAATAAAACATACTATAATATGTCTATACATCCCCAAAGTGACTAAAACGGAACATTTTTGCAAGATTCGTTCTAGATTTGCAGCCTTTAAAAAAAGAAAAATAAGGGCAGGTGCGAGTCGGCTTGCACACGAAGAGTTTTCTTTAATTTTTAACTTTTTTTTTAGAGCGGTAATAGAAATACATAATTTGTGAAAATGTTAACTGTCTACCAGTTACATTTCATGAGATAAGTACAGCCCACTGACAGACAAACAACAACAACGGTGCCTAACGGAACCCTAAAAACAAGAGTGACAATAACCGCAAAGTACTTTTAAAAACTTTCAGAAACCTTCAGCTTTCCAAAGCAATAAAAATAACAAGTACTTTACGGGACATTATTTGGTGAAATCGAACGGTAAGGCGAAAACAGCAATTTTTTTTCGCGTTTTCAGGTTTGGTCCCATAGTAAAATATTTTCATAATGATGAGACAATGAACCCTTAAGAGGATGTGCGTTAATTCTGGGACATGTATATATAAAAGGAAAGCGTGACTAACTGGTAGGTATATCTACCCACAGCTCAAACCGCTGAACGGATTGGGCTGGAATTTCGCACACAGATAATTATTATGACATAGGCATTCGCTAAGAACGAATTTTTGAAAATTCAACCCCTAAAGGCGTGTATGGGGGTTCAAAATTTGTATGGAGGAATCCTATATTATAAGACAGATGTATCAATTCGAAAATTCGCAGGATCACTCCTGTCAACAAATAAACGTGTTTCATGCTTTTTCAAAAACAACCCCTTCAAGGTTGTAAAGAGTTAAATAGTCTAAAAATTAACATGAATGTCATTTTCAACGTTTTTACGAGAGGTACACTTGAACAACAAAAAAAATCTAAAACTCTAATTTATAAAAAGTCCTAATTTATTAGTACCTATTTTACAATATCTAAATAATGATTATATATATAGATATATATAAATGGAGAAACCAAATCAAATCAACGCACAACCCAAACTACTGACACTAGGGACGTGAAATTATGCACCAAGGTTTTTTTTATTATTATTTCTTTTATTTAATGATTTACATATAAATTATATTTTTAAATATTAGAATATAAAAAGTATATAAAAACATTTAAAAATATAAAAAAATAGTTGTCCGCCGGTAGCGGGATTAGGGTCCAAGATACCGGTGGTTAGGGCTCCAGAGATAGGAACCTCCTCACGATGCGAGCCGTATCGAGGAGTACTGCCTTCTGAATCAGGCCCTTGATCCAACAACCTAACGAGAGCCTCGAGAGATGTTGATCGAGGCTCTCAGCCATCAGGCCATTGGCCGTACGACAATCGGCACAATGATAGCCGAGCTCACATTCCACATGTCAACAACCTCGTGTGCTAAGTCGAGATATTGATTTGTTTCTCTTTCTCAACTTTCACGAGCTTCTCGTCATGTGGAATGGTAACATTGATAATCATTGCACGGCGCGCTAATCGATCTATCACCACTATATCAGGCTTATTAGCGACAATAGTCCTGTCAGTGATGATAGACCGATCCCAGTACAACGTGACATGGTCTTTTTCGAGAACTGGATCGAGTTTATATTTCAAAGCAAGTTGCTGGTGAACAATCCTAGCTACTTGGTTATGCCTGTGCAAGTACTCCCCGTTAGCCAGACGAGAATAACCAGAGATAATATGTCTGATGGACTCACCCGGACGGTGGCATGCCCGACACACGTCAACCGTCCCATCCTTCATAATATGTCTCCGGTAGTTAATCGTCAAGATAACTTCGTCCATAATTGCACAGACAAAACCTTCGGTCTCCCCGAAAAGGTAACCAAAACGTAGCCAGCATACGGACGCTAAGAAATTTACACCTGGCTCATGAAGAGCCCGATAGAAGCGCCCGTGAAGCGCCTTGCCTTGCCATATCTCCTTGCGGTCATCGGTAGTAAGTATTACAGGATTGGCCAGTTCTCTTTAGCCATGGAAAATGGGGTGAGCCCCTTGTCCACTGCGACCACATCACTGAGATACAATACGATACAATAGAGAAGAAGTAACTTATATAACGCACAACCTCATAAGGGGTCATTGTCAACAATCTTTTATACTTAAAATTAAACTTGAATAAGATTGTATTAAATTAAATTGAAAATTGAAATTGAAATTGTACTCATCATTATGAAGAACTTTTACTATGGGACCAAACCCGAAATCGCGAAAAAAAAACATATGTTCCCTACATTCATGTTCTCTTATCTTGTCAAAATGTAGGGAACAGCAAATTTGTTTTTCGCGATTTCAGGTTTGGTCCCATAGTAAAAGTTCTTCATAATGATGAGTACAATGACCCCTTATGAGGTTGTGCGTTGTATAAGTTACACCTTGTATATAGATAAATCTTTGTTTACTTAAATTTTAAATTCGCTATATACGCAGTCGGGTTTTTTTCATTTTTTTTATTTAGGTACTTAGTCATACTAAAATAATACCTTAGGTGTTCGTTTGGCGAAGTAATGACAATGTGGTTTTCACAACTCAATGGAACGTTATCAGAGGGATCAGCGTGCGACGTGCGTGCCGACGAGACATAAAGGCGCGACAGACGCGCGGTGCAATAGCAGCGTGGTGAACACATTCACTGGCTCCGCGAGCTAGTAAATACCCGACGAGTTGGGCAACTAGTCGGTGAACTATCGGACTTCCCATACAACTATATACTAGCGGTGAATTTCAGGAATAGGCTTCTCGGAATCGCACAATGGTGTCATAGTTTTCCCACCAAAAACGTATGATAGTCATTTTATGGCGTTGAGTCCCGACATAGGTATTATTTTGAGAAGTGTTTTTATTAGAGGCATGGAACCGTTGATATTAAGTAAACAGAGTAGATTAAAGTACTTACTCTTCCCTGTTGCATAATTTTACGCAGACGCATAGTTAATACTAAGTTCTGAACTTCACAGTGAGACTCAACACACGTTTGTGACTACATATTTCATATTCTCGAGCAAGATGCGTACGTGTCGCATTATAAACAGAAGTCACTAATAACTTTATACAGGCCATTGTTGCATGCATCAGCTCGACCACTCATTGCGGACATTTAGTAAGTATAGCTAAAAATATCACACTTTCCCTGAAGCGTCACCCAGCGTCGCTCATTCATCAGTCGATCACCCCCCCCACCCCCCAGTCGCGCACGTCCGCGCCGTTCCGCGCTCCATTCATCAACAACTCTCAAGTTACGCTCTCGTGCCGCTAGTTCCCGCTGCGACGCTATTACCGAATTGCGACATTTATAACTTTTCTGACCTTTGCTTTGGGCCAAATTTTTTATCATTACCAAAATTCTTTGACTTGTGCGTACAACGAAATAAAACATACAAATCACAAACATTATTGTGAATGGCCTTCTTATGTACCAATTTTTGTTGTCCCTATAACTGAGAGTGTAATTTGTGTAGATACAATAAACATAAACCGAATTTGAATGACAAATTCAAAATTGCTTTCTCTTTAAATCTAAGGAGATAGGTTTTTAAATGATAAATGATTTATTTCTGTAAGTAGGTTTGTACACACTAACACTTTTAAACGTCAATCATATTATAAAAACCGGTCAAGAGCGAGTCGGACTCTCGCACCGAGGGTTCCGTACGTATATTATGATGTTGCTGATTTCTGAAAAACTGTGCTATTTAGAGACATCGTTTTATTTTGCCTGTAATGTTTCACTTCTATCACATAGAATAATTTCAGATTTTTATCCATGCATTTTTTTTTTATTTTCATCAAAAGTCGGAAATAGCTTCCGACTTTTGACCAAAACATAAAAAAAATTGTTTGAGAATGTCCAAACAGCGCCACATGCCCTAGTTTAGTGGTATGAGGAACAGGGTGTAAAGTTCACTCATCCACCATAGAAAAGGGAGGATCCTCCGACCAGACGGGTGTTGTGTCTGGTGGGCAACTGCCCGACGGTTGATGTCGGGATGTTGTATATATGCTAGTTGCGTAGTAAACTCTGATTGAGCGATGCAGGATTCGCGTGACGTCAGTGTGACGCGTTGTTCGTATGTGGCGATGTTGATGCCGCTACATCACTCCCCTCCGGAGACCGGAGGTCGATAGTGGGCTGAGTCGTGTATCTTGCAATACTTGCCAGTGCCAGTTGAGGGTTCCAGTGAGTCGGAACCTGGTGCCGCATAGTTCTCGGTGAGTCGGAACTGTCTGCGGTGATTCCCCAGTGAGTCGGGGTGGCGCTGCGGTATGCTCCAGTGCGTCGGATGTAGTACAGCGCCGGGTTGTGGCTGGCTGCTGGCGTCGACCAGGAGAGGCATGTTCTCTGCTTGTGGACCGGCCGAAAGTGCAGTGTGCTGTGCCAAGGTTGCTGATGAGGCTGTGGGTGATGACCAGGAATGCGCGTCCGCTACATGCTGGTGGTCAGGATACCCGTTGAAGCCGTGGGTGCTGGCTGGCTGTGTGACTCGCCGCTCGAAAGCTTGAGGAAGTGATGATGATGATGATGATGACGTCACGCTGAAGTAGTTGCACGAAGGCTGCGCTGACGTTCATACTCGGGGTCACCAGTTTAGTGGTATGAGAAACAGGGTGTAAAGTTCACTCATCCACCATAGAAAAGGGAGGATCCTCCGACCAGACGGGTGTTGTGTCTGGTGGGCAACTGCCCGACGATTGATGTCGGGATGTTGTATATATGCTAGTTGCGTAGTAAACTCTGATTGCGCGATGCAGGATTCGCGTGACGTCAGTGTGACGCGTTGTTCGTATGTGGCGATGTTGATGCCGCTACACTAGTAGCCCCACTTAAAATTTTTAAGACACTTTTGCAAAAAAAAAAAAAAAAAAACATGTTTGCTAAATAGTAGGGCAAACGTCATCTCAAACTATTCTAAATTTCAAGTTGATAGCATTAGTAGTTCTTGAGATATCCAGGTGTGACAGACAGACTTAGTCTCACCATAAGGGTTCCTTTTTACCATTTTGGTACGGAACCCTAATAACTAGATGAGGTCGGCGTTTCGTATCTGACTACTCTGAGAAGTAACGCCGAAACAAACTCAGAGGTCTCAGTCTTTTTTAAAGTCCAGACTTAATCTTGGTCAGATCATGTGAAGACCATGCAGATTGCTGCCTGAAATGATCTTTTGATGAAAGAATCACACAGATTCAGGGGACCTGTCCAGTCAGTGCACGCATTTGTTAGTTATCGTGCGGCTCAACTCAAAACTTGAGGAGCTCAACGATTCAACGAACAATACCAAAGAAAGAACATTCGGGTAGGCCGCATAAATTACTCAAACTGCCAGACAATGATGAAAACTAACTGAGTAAAAACAAAAATAAACAATAACCCACATAGTCTTCACATTTACAATACTTAATTAAAACAATATAATACTTTACGAAGTAAATATTCATGTCATTGTTAATGTAAAATTATATATAAAAAAAGAAAAATATAAACAGTTGGCAAAAAAATTTATAAATAAAATCAAGATTCACTGTTTATTGGAGCAGCTCAATCCCAAGCCTTTTTGTCCTCAAAATAGTCTTTAACAGTATAAAAGGGTTTCTGGCACAGTTTCCGCTTTATAAAAACATTTGAATTTATTAAGGCTTAATTCTTGAATATGGCTAGGAAGTTTATTATATTTAAACTGAATACTTAACACATTAACATACATGACACTTCTCTTCAAAATTGTACTCGTCATCAGAACAAAGTTAAAAATGTTACAATTCATTAAACAAATTGCGCCGACACTCGTGTCGAGGTCACGTAGCACCGTAGCGTGCGGCGTAGCACTGAACATACGGCGTGGGACGTAGTACGTAGGACCCTAAATTTATTTATTAAAAGTCCACTTGCTATGGCGATCGTAGTCGCTACGGCGGGCCGCGGCGCGCGGCGTAGCTGTACAAAATCGTCGCAGATCACATGCGATTTTTTAAACTAAACTGAGAGCTATAAAAAACATGGTCCTCAAATGAACTGACAATGATTATATCCGTATTTTATATACACATTGACATTGATGAATTTTATATATACTATGACATGAATATTTACTTTGTTAAGTATTATATTGTTTTAATTAAGTATTGTAAATGTGAAGACTATGTGGGTTATTGTTTATTTTTGTTTTTACTCAGTTAGTTTTCATCATTGTCTGGCAGTTTGAGTAATTTATGCGGCCTACCCGAATGTCCTTTCTTTGGTATTGTTCGTTGAATCGATGAGCTCCTCAAGTTCTGAGTTGAGCTGCACGACTACTGACAAATGCGTGCACTGACTGGACAGGTCCCCTCAATCTGTGTGATTCTTTCATCAAAAGATAATTTCAGGCACCAATCAAATGG
The DNA here is from genome assembly GCA_948098905.1 of Tiliacea aurago. Taxonomy (NCBI): domain Eukaryota; kingdom Metazoa; phylum Arthropoda; class Insecta; order Lepidoptera; family Noctuidae; genus Tiliacea; species Tiliacea aurago. The sequence continues at coordinate 27,679,450 of OX402588.1, read as the reverse complement.
TCTTCACATGATTTGACCAAGATTATGTTTGGACTTTAAAAGAGACTGTGACCTCTGTTTGTTTCGGCCTTTCTTCTCAGAGTAGTCAGATAGGAAACGCCGACCTCATCTAGTTTTTTTTTGTTTTTTTAAATATGTTTGACGTGTAAAAGTGTTTGTACAAACTTACTTACAGAAAATAAATCATTTATCATTTATCATTACATAATTACTAACTGCTCGCGTCCGGCACGGCAGTTGCCCGACACGCACGAGCACGACGCGCTACAAAAACGCTAAGCGAAAACGTAGTAGTAGTGCGGGGGCAGTCGATGCGATGCGACGGGGTGGGTCGGGGTGACAAGAAATTTGACGCGGACGAAGTCGCGTGCAGAAGCTAGTGTTTGATAAAGGTAAATCACTTTTCTTCTGGAAAGTACACATGTTGTTATAACATGGGATTCAATGGAAATAGCAAACCGGACCCATCGTTAATACCTAAAAAATGGGACTCAAAAATAGGATCCATCGAAAATAAATCCAAACGACCATTAGACCTTACCATTTTTAGTTCTAAAACTTGGCGAAAGGTAATTTTCTTACAAAGGTTTGAACTCTTATTTTCTTTACGACTTCGAGAGGAAAATATAACAAAAGTTATCATCGGCGATCAAGTGGATATGATGACCGACGACGCCTGCGGATTAATGAAACTTATGTAAGAGGAAAACTCAATTTCCTGCACGCTTACAAAGCGAAGATTTTCGGTACCTAATGGTAAGGCAATACAGGAAATTTTAAATGTAACATCAACACTTTCGAAACTCTTGTCCTTGCAACCACGACAACTTCTACTGAAAGAGGTACTGAAAAATCTCTCATCATTACGAATACACGTTGCATTATTGTTACGACCGCGGCACCGGCGCGCGGCGCTGCTCCGGCTCGGCCGCCACACTAAGAGCTGGTTCACATTAGGTCGGACCGGTAGCTTTATCGGACCGACAAAAGTGTCAGATGCATATTGGCATATGTATTTCAATAGCGCCGTTCACATTAGGGCGACCCGATAAAACTAACGGAGACCACACATTTACCGGACGTTCAGCCACGATTTCTGTCGGATCGGACATAATATTGGCGTACTGGCAAGTATGCCCGTACCCCCTCCCAACCCGCACGTTCCCTGCTCTCGGCACTCGCGCGAGTAGTTTCGTCGTCGGCGTGACAGGGAAGACACGTTTGAACATGGAGAGCGAAATTAATATAGAACTTTTGATTGAACTTCCATCGTATACAAAAGCCACAACTGCTTTGTGAAGGCATGCGGCAGTGGTAACACGACGGATGACGGTGCTGTTCACATTAGGTCGGATCGGCAGCTTTAGTGTGAACAGCAACACCCGACAGTCGGTCAACGGTAAAACTGTCGGTCCGACCCAACGATTATTATTTATTAATATTGTAACCACCGCGGCACCGGCGCGCAGCGGCCGGTTCCGGCTCCGGCTCGGCCGCTAGACTGGGCCGACGATATATTATATTTGATCGACGTCTTATTTGCCGGGAAACCGCATTTTCTGAATGCCTTTCGAGAGCCCGCGTACCCGCAGCCGTATATTACAAAAGGCTACACGTTTGCGATATTTTGCTGAGGCACGGCACAATGCCCGTGGAAATCCAATCCACCTGTCAATAGCAGACGCAGGTCCCTGCGACCTTACAACGCCTTAAATAAGGGTGATATTCGCGAGTATATCGTCGTCTTGACGCCGCATTTGCGCGATGTCTGCGTCATACTTTTGCATCTGCAGATGTTATGATACCGGCGTCGCACTTCATTTCGCAGATTTACTGACAGTTTTCGTCGCTGTTCCCGCAGAGTACGATCTTGTGAGTTCGAAGGGCACGAACGTGTTTGTTGTAAGATTGTATTTCACCTTTGAAAAGCAGAAAGATAATTCCCGTATTTATAGGAACTTTCGCATTGTAATCTCAGTCTCATTCTGTCAAAAACCTCTAATTTCGCTACATTTTTGACATTGATTGACGTTTTCTGTGTATGAGAATTGACCTTCAGGAGGATACAACTAATGTTTGTAGTCTCACTCCACTCCAAAAAAATCATGGAGCCATGAGAGGTGGTGTCAATGTTAGGCGAGCATGAATCAGAATGCCTACTTAGACACCAGAATAGTGAAGACACCAGTAGTATAGTGCGAGTAGCAACAAGTGAAAGCATGTATTTACGAAGGCGTCTAAAAGTGCTTTTTTTGAAGTTCTGGTTGTACTTTCTCGGGACCTATTTTGATTTATGCTATTTTAACTTAATTTTTTTTCATGTTTGCCTTTATGATTTAGTTGTTTTCAAAATGATCACAATTATTTTCTTTTGGTGGAAATCAGTTTGAAAAAATGAACCTCATAGTCCAATCATTTGGCAGTTTTACCTGGAAAGTTTTCCGTGAGTTTTGAAAATTAGTGTTTTTTTTTTATTTCGACGTACTCTTTTCGAACTTTCACTTTTTCACCTCGTATCTTTGCCGCTCTCACCGCCATATTGGAAAAATGGCGCCCTTAAATACGTTTTAAGCAATATTTCCTTACCGACTCATTTTACGATGAAAATAGTTTTAAAATAAATTAAGCTACGGAAAATTGCCTATAACTTAAGACAAACTATTTTTTTAATGAAAAGTATTAGCGTCCTTGCGCCGCAAAGTCTACTCATTTTCACAACACCATGATGTAAAATAACTGGCGCGTTTTTTTCTGTGGTATCCCCAGTAGGTCTAGTCCACATGAATGCAATACTGCAACATTTAGCGCATTCTCCTTCACTTCGCTATTTTTGATAGGATAAGACAAGATCATATTTGTGTTTTTTTTTGTGTTAAGGACCAGGTTTTGCGAGTACAGTAAAACGGGGTTACTTTGAGACCTGGCTGTGGTAACTTTGATGATAGCTAAGCTTGGTACGTCGTTTGCTATGGAGAAGAGCCGGCAAGAAACTCCACGGTACTCTTTTAAAAATAATGGGTTTTTACAGTGTTTTCGAGTTACAGTGTTAGTAGGTAAGGGAGGACAGTGTAGGCCCGTCAACAAGTACCAGGTTGGACAGTCTCATCAACCGTACATTTACTTTGCGAACGCAGCAACCAACTTGGATGGAAAGCGTTTCAAGCAATTCATATCGAGTCAACAAATAACTGTGGAACTAACCACTGGTCAAGAGAAAAAATCGCTACCACTGTAACTTATTAACCTTCTACTTGTTAATGTAACGTTAAACTAAACTTGTGGTTATTTCTGTGTACTCCATAACTAATCCAACATTAATAAAGTGATAGTATACGGTGCCTACAACCATTAGCTACTACATTAAATGGTACTTCAAGCCGGATATTTATTGAGTGTAGTGTCTCCATTAACGATAGCAAATCGGTTCTACTGGTCTCCCAGAAGCGGGTCGCCCCAGTTGGATTGAGAAGGCGCATAATATCGTACATAGAGTGCGAACTTAATAAATAGAAACAAACGACAATTTCAAGACGCTAAGGATTGCGCAAATCAACTACAACTACGAGAACGGATCTGTGGAGACTTGTAAGAAGAAGTCTACAAACTGTGGTCTTCGTGTCGTGAACTAACATCAAGCTATACGTCCGTCACCGTCAACTACGTGCTGGACTACTGAGATACATACATCAAACTAAACTTACCTCTTTTCTGCAACTAGAGAAGAGAACTCACTATGGAGAAGCTACAACTGAGGAGTACTTAATCAAACGCCTAGAATCTCTCGAAGCATAGTGGAATGACTTCGAGGAACGACATGCGATTCTAGAGCAAACCTTAGAAGACAAAAACATCAACTACTTCGTGGATAACGTGTACAGCAAAACTCAAGCTCAATACGAATCTACAAAAGGAGACATGCTTAGCTTACTGGAACAACTACAGGAGAAAAAAGTTGTGCAGTTCGACTTAACTGGGATGCTGGATCGAGATACTGACGATACCACCAAAACATTGCTGATTAAACAAGAGTGCACTTTATAGCCCTCGTAAGATTTGGTCGACAATGCACTATGAAAAGTCGGCTCGAAAAATTGAGGTTCCTGAATTTTCGGGTAGCTATACTCAATAGATTTTTTTCAAGGATATCTTCATGGAAACCATTCACAACAACCCGATGATTAACAAAGCGCAAAAGATGCAGCATCTAAAAAGGAGGTTGAGAGGCGAAGCTGAAATATTGGTGCAACATCTCAGTATTGGCGTAAACTACACATCCCGTTGGGAAATACTGACTCAGCGTTTCGACAATCGAATGCTGCAATTTACGTCATTCTTAAACACCATGCTCAGCCTGTCATTCAACAACCCGACACCTTCAACCTCAAGAAGATGCATGACGGTTTTAGCGATAAGACCAACCATTGTGTCACCATATTATAATGTAAAATTTAAATATTTATATCTGTAACTTTTATGGTGTACATAATAAAGATCTATTCTATTCTATTCCATGACGTCATAACTGAATGTACGAACGGACTATCAAACATTGGTTTAGACATCGCAACTTGGGACCCAATTATCGTACACTTGATGTCGCAGAAACTTGACACGACTACCTACAGCGAGTACATAAGGAACTGCGAGATCCTAGAGATGTACCAAACTTGAACGAGCTATTATAATTCTTGGAAAACAAGTTCATGGCGCATGAAACCATGAAAAATTAAGTGCCTAACCAGCAGAAGCAAGTCTCGTCCAAGTTGTGTAACAAACCTCATTCTGTAAACCTGCATGACTACGAGCGACAAGAATCTTTCAAGAGAACTTATCATACAGCATTATAAGGACACTGCCCACACTGAGACGGAATCATATTATCAGAAGGCCTATTCACCACATGAAAGATGATCATAGCTTTTGTGAGACGATCCCAGGCACAACAACTTGTAAAACTAAAACTACCTCGTGCAAGAATGACTGGAGAGAGTTAACATCAGAAACCAAATATTATTATTTATGTTGCAATGAATGTAACGTCAAATTTCTGTGTGAAAATCGTTAAGGTAGTTAGGTTTATCAGGTGCTGGTCTGTTGCGTGTTGGGGAAGGCTGTTTAGGAAAAACAGAAGATTTTATGGTGTATTCAAACAAAAATTTGTCTAGTAAAATTATTACGACGACAAAGATTATCTCGCCAGAAATATCACCAATCAATAAAATAATCTCAATATTCTCACTATAATCTCGATAAGCAACTTATCTCATGAATGAATGAATCTATGCTATGAATCTTGTTATTGGTGGCAGCTTACTGTTTCAAATGTTGGCGGCAAAGGCAACGTAAAGGAAATAGTTCCACTTCTACAGCAGAGCGGTCGACAGCCTCTGCGGCGACTGCGTTGCCATCTCCAAACACCGTTAAGACTTCTACATACCGGCGCGACTTGTCGCGCAACGCGACCCGACACAAAGGCACCGCTCGTCTCGCGACACGTGGGGCCCTTGTGTCGCGTCCCACCGGTATATAGAAGCCTTTACAGAAAGTGTTGTGATTTAGTGTAGTGAAATTAGGGAAAAAGGACAATCTAGTAGTAAATCACTGAAAAGTGATCCTAAGCGACTAGCTCTATCTAGTGAGTGCTTACAAAAAAGGAAGATAGAGGTTCTTCACCGATCTTTCGCGTGTTTTTTTTTCTTCCTGATTTACACTGTAGCGAATCTGTTTAATTTGTAATGTTACTTTTTGTCATCTTTTAACATAAGTAACCCTACATAGTAGTCCCGTGTGGTGCCGGACGTAAAGAGTAGCACCATCCCATTTCTTCCCGTGGGTGTCATAAAAGGCGACTAAGGGAATTACTAGAGAATGGGCAGCAGCGTTCTCTATGCATTTAAACACCATACGGCGATCACCAACCCGCCTGCCAAGCGTGGAGATTATGGCAAAGCCCCCCTTTGGTGGAGGTTTATGTCCAGCAGTGGACGTCTTTCGGCTGAAACGATGATGTGATGATCCCTACATAACTACTTTCGTATTATTTGAACATTGTCTTCTCCGTGTTAATATTAATTTCTTTACCCATTTACTAACCTCCTCTTTTTCTCCCTCGGGAGCATGTTCAGGTCAATCAGCGAACAATAATAAACATGTCAGCGTAATTGCGACACCGCGCTCTATGCCTTGAATATTTTATGTATTACCAAGTAATATAATATATATTATAGTCAGTACGTATTCGGATAGCATATCGGGCGCGACTCATCCTCATCTCATTAACCTCATTAGTTTTAATCGTTATAATTAGTACTACTAAAATATACGAGTAGCTATCTTTATAATCTTTAATCTTAGTTTATCTTAAACTCACCCCAACCCCGAACATAAGTCTTGGTCTGGATTTAAATACTTTGACAACATACTAAGGCAGAGACTACGCTGACGCCAAGAGGACCATCCTCTTCATTACCTGAGTGACCTGCACTGCCTGTGATCCTCACGTTTAAACTGGGAAGCGGATCTTTACGCCTCAGAGCTGACTAGACCTGACGTCTAACCTGGCCTGACGCCGTTTCAAGTTATAATTTATAAATCTTCTCCTACTTCTTTCACTTACACTCTCAGTGCTAGGTAGATTTGGTATCTTTTTTAATCAATATTGTATTTTTTTACATTCTTCTAAATGATATGATGTACACGTACACGATATGATGTACATGTACACGATATGATGTACACGTACACAATATGATGTACATGTACACGATATGATGTACACGTACACGATATGATGTACATGTACACGATATGATGTACACGTACACGGCTACTTTCCCCTTTTTATTTTAGTAGGTTAGTAGACTCATTTCAAGTTACAGAAATCATAAATTTGTTTAAAGTATATTCTGGGATTTTAGCTTAATGTTATAATTCTAAAGTTCAAGGAATTAGTTAGAATAATTATAATTAACTTCTGATAACAGATTAGAGTAAATGGGCGCGTGTTGTCGAGCTTCCAAGCTTCACAGCAATTCCATACAAAATAGCGCTGACTCACAAGATTTTTTTTGTGAAGCGAGGTATTTTGCTATGAAGATTTAAAATTCAGCGTAATATTTTCTGTGGATGGAGTTCAACAGAATCAGCCTTTGAGTCCCAGCGCATATGGGTAAAATAAATCTTGATTTACGGCTGTTGAAGAACAGGTTATCGAATAGATTATTGGCTTAACTGGTGACTGTTCTGTAAAGCTATAGAAATAATCAATTTGTTTATAGTAGTCTCTGGGATCCTAGGTTAATGTAAAATTGATTCTAAAGTTCCAGAAACTAGTTAGAACAAAAATATATTGTCGTCTGACAGCAGCTCACAGCAATGCCATGTAAAATAAACAACTAAACAAAACCTTGAAATATATGGAAAGATCTCACCAGGTTAGCTCGCTCAGGGATGCGAGCCGAGCGATGCCGCTGGTGGCGCTGTGTTCATGAGAATGCGATTGTTCGCTTGAGATCAGGAACGCACGTATGTTATGCATACGGAGGTATATGTTTAGCCCACCACTATGAATTTTCCACGATAATCCACGACAACCAAATCGAAACAAAATAAACACCAAATGGAAACCGACGAGTAACTCCAGTAGTATCGAACATTGATTGCCGAAAAAACTGGGGCCACTAGCTGTCAACGAAAACGTTTTCCAAGTTCTTCATTAAGCGCCGCTCATTGGAAAGCTGAGCGTGTTTGTAGAGCGCCCGCATGCCCGCAATTCGCAGCTAAACAGCTGAATATGTTTCACACACTTATAAAAAAGGCATCTTTGATAGTATTACATATCAAAAATGCCTTTTTATAAGTGTTACAAGCTGAGTTTAGTCACTATGCGATTACATTCAACGTCAAAGCTTTTTAAGACTTACATTTATCACAAATGTTGAATTTAGGAAAAAACATGTGGCTACGCGTGACGAACGTACTTAGGTACTACATATGTCCGGTGTTTAGCAGATCCCGAGACGTCGTGATGCCGTTCCGAAGCTGATAAGTGTGCGTTGCAGTATGGAGTTTAATAAAAACGATTGCTGAACGGCTCGAGTTCAGACCACGCCGATGCAGTGCCGAGCTGATATGTGTACGTTGACCGTTAGTTGGTCTGCTGTACTATAGCACTACATCACATAGGATAATTATTACAGTAGGTTTCTGTATATACATGCACACTCTCCGGCATCCCTCGCGGCATGTTATTGCATCATAACGCAGTCCTGGATCGCATTATGATGTAATAACATGCATCTCGAGGCGCGCAGCCGGAGACTCGCCGGAACATTCAGCGATTATATAAATTAATATCTTACGGTGTTTAAGAGCCACTTTTGTTCGATCACATTATTACTGGGTTCTGACCATTTCGATAAACATTAAACATTTTATGTTGAGGACATTGAACGTTGTAGAAGTTGCGAGTGTCTCGAGCAGGGTAGCGTACCTCGTAGTGAAACTAACTGAGAGGTTGCCTCGAGGTTGTTCAGGTTTACGCACCGACCTCGGCACACTCGCATGACGAAGTGGAGGAAATGTTCGAGGACATCTCCAAGGCCTTGCATTGCACTACTAGGGCCCACTACAGCGTTCTCATGGGGGATTCTAACGCTAAAGTGGGAGTACAGAACTGCAGCGTATCGGTAGTAGGATCCTAAAATGACGTTGAAAATGAAACCACAAATGACGTTGACCAGGCGCTCGACCAAGTGGCGGAAATCCTCAGGGAGGAAAGCACGCGGTTTTGTAAAATGCGGCGTACGGGTAGGAGGTCCAAACTTTCGAAAGAGACTCCGAAGCTCATGACAGAACGACGTGAAAACCCACCATCACTTCGTCGGAGCAACGGGCACTCAACAAAAATATTAGAACACTGGTAGGTACTACGCGACCTCCGACACCCCAATACGCGCTCTATAGAGAAAGCAATTGAGCAAAATTAGCTTGTTAGCTTGTTTTAATTTATTAACACAGCTTTATTTAAATACTTGAGCGCCATTGCCGCCGACTAGGGGGAACGCTCACACCAAAAATCCATTTTCACTATTTTAAAACCTTTTTACATCAACCCGTATCAACGGCACGGTTGGCGCAGTGGTAAAGCGATTGACTGCTGCACTGCGTGTCGCGGGTTCGATTCCCGCACGGAACAAATAATTTTATGACCTACAAGTTCCGGGTCTGGCTGTTTGTGTATGTCGTTTAAATGTTTGTAAACGCACCCACAATACAGGAAAAATACCTAGTGTGGGGCAAAGTTTAAAAAAATAATAATTAGAAAGTACAATTACTAATTCCATGTCACCGCATCCGTGTTCGTCCAGTCACTTGGGAGGAGCCACCCGACGAAGTTGACCAAATCTATTGGGGTTGTCGTCGTTTCGAAGCCGGAGATCCTTTCGGAAGTAGAAAACTTTTACGGCCAATTATACGCATCGCACGCATCTCGACCTGATCCCAAAAAGGAGGATTCCAGAGCCACTTTAACCCGCCATTTCACGGAAGACCTGCCAGAAATCCGCCAAGATGAAATCGAGGCGGCTCTTAAACAGCTTAAAAATGGAAAAGCCCCATGGGAGGACGGGATTACGACCGAGCTCCTGAAAGCGGGAGGAATTCTTGTAATGAAAGAGCTTCGGGAGCGCTGCAGCTCTGTCCTGTTCTCTGAGAGAACTCCAGAAGCGTGGCGAAGGAGCGTGGTCATTCTGTTTTTTTAAGAAAGGTGATAAAACACTTTTGAAAAACTACAGACCCATTCCGCTCCTTAGTCACGTATATAAGATGTTTTTGAGGGTCTTTACGAATCGTCTAGCGAGAAGACTCGACGAGTTTCAGCCACCGGAGGTTTCGAAGAGGATACAGTACCATTGACCACATCCACAAAGTACCACAAATTATACAAAAGTCCGAAGAGTATAATCTGCCCCTATATCTTGCATTTGTGGACTATAACAAGGTTTTTGACTCTATCGAGACCTGGTCTGTTTTGGAGTCTCTGCAGCGATGCCAAGTCGACTGACGATACATCCAAGTGCTGAGATGTCTTTATGACAACGCGACTATGACCGTCCAAACTCAGGATCGGCGAACTGAGCATATCCCCCTGCGTCAAGGGGTGAGACAAGGGGACGTAATTTCCCCGAAATTGTTCTCTAACGCATTGGAGGATGTGTTTAAGACGCTAAACTGGGAAGGACGGGGCTTCAACATTAACGGCGAGTACATCTCACACTTGAGATTTACAGATGACATCGTCTTAATGGCTGCATCGCTGCATGACTTGCAGCAGATGCTGAACGGCCTAGTTGATTCTTCTGTACGCATTGGTCTCCGGATGAACTTGGACAAAACCAAGGTTATGTTCAACGAACACGTCACTCCGGGACCGATTGCTGTTAATGGCGGTGCTCTCGAGGCTGTTCGAAAATACGTTTACCTCGGGCAAACTTTGCAATTTGGTAAAAACAACTTTGAGAGGGAGGTTAACAGAAGAATTCAGCTGGGCTGGGCAGCATTAGGGAAGCTTCGTCGAGTCTTCTCGTTGGGTGCGTCTCATAACGTATAAACTCATTCCGTCTTATTACAAAACAAGATTTATATTTTGACATGGCTTAAACCATGGAGCCAGCTTTTGTAAAAAGAACGTAACTGTGATTGAAATACCGTTCTTTATACAAAACTGAAAACTTAGTTCGGTACTAAGTTGTCAGTTTTGTATTAGGAACTTTACCATAGACGGAAACAAGTTCGAAATTCAATAATGGCTCCATGTTTTAAACCTGGGTCTGAAGATAAACCTTGTTTTGTAATAAGGCGGATTTGGTCTAATTTCATTTTATTATCGTTCACAAGCTATAATAAACGAGAGTTATACCAACTGTTGATATTATTTCTTTGGATATAAAATTTATTTATTCTAAAACTTATTTCGTATAACGTTGTTTGATATCGACACCCAATATGAATAACATTGTAACTTTAGTTACACGTAGGTACAACTATGTGTCATATGAATTCAGCAAGTACAGACTTTTATTTCTGTCTTTGAACCGTATTTCTATGACGATAAGAACTACTTTGGTGAAATGGAATAATTTCATTGTAATTGAAAATGTACCATGTTTCTATTGATGTATACTTGTAGATCAAGTTACAATACACAAAAGTTTTGGTAGCAAGGGTTTTTTTGTGATATATTCATTGCAAATTGACATACAATGTTATTCATTTAAAATTTTTGACTATACATTTTTTAACCACATTTTTATTTTAAATTACAATGGTTTTCTTCTAAAATCTAAACATTTATTTTCAATGTTATCATTGTAAAGAAAGATGCGGTGTTGATAACGAGACTAAGTTTATAGTTCGTCATTTGAATATAATAGTATCAGCATATCCAATGTTATTGTTAGCGAGCAATATTTTTATTCGAAAACATAACCGCCATTACTGTCTGGTTTCTTCTCAGTTGACGTTGTACTCCAGTGACAGTGACTGTTTGTGGGTGAAATTATTGTGATAATGGTGTCTCGTGGGAGGCATATGGTGAATCTCGTTTGCAAAAAAGATGTCTCAGTTGTGGAATCAATAGGTAAGTAATAAACATGGATATTTCGCGCCTTTGTCATAATTATAACCTTAAAGTTTCAATTGTTTTGATTATTTTATGTTTACTTTTGTCACTTCGCTAGTTAGACTCGAATTAGGCACCTAAACCTAATGAATAATGAACATTTAATTAGTTTAAGATTACTTATTCGATTCACAGAAAGGACGGCTACTTCAAATGACGAGACCTCAAATCAAATAGACATCTTTAAGAAACGCAACAGAGATCAATTTGAATTACTCAACGGTTGGTTTTATTGTTGTTAAAATAGTTAATACCTGCAGTTATTATGTATCTAGTAATAACTCATGATAGTAATAATTTACTTTAACTATCCTTTTTTGTAGGTGCCGAATTAATAAACTTTAAAAGAAAACTAAGACGTCGCTATCGTCCTATTCTTTACGCCTGTTCAGAAGACGAAAACGATGGTGATTTTTCAGCTGATGAATTATCAGACGAATATCTACCCCCTAAGCCACAAAGTCGAACAGGTCAGTATAGTGGTTCGTAAAAATTTGAAAGTTTAACTATCTACAAATAATAATTTTATTAGTTAGGTACATTGAATTCTACTTACCTTTTACGTTTAATCTATTGACAGATTTTTAGATATCTACTAATATTAATATTAAGTACCTACTTAAATTTAGTTTGATCTATTCAAATGTTGTTTTTTTTTTCAGATTCTGATTGCTCTGAAATACTTAGTAATTGTCAAGTACTAGCAGAGGAAAATAATGTGGAAATGGAAACTGAAATACTTAGTAATTGTCAAGTACCAGCAGAGAAAGATAATGTGGAAATTAATTCACTAATTACTCCTAGTGATTTGGGTATAGGACTAGCTTCAAGACCTATACACCAACATAGCTACTTTTGTTTAGGTAGTTTCATCACCTTCGTATCAAGTTATAGTTTGCACTTTTTACCTGCTTCTGTATTCTACTTCAGTTAAAAATATTAATTTTCAGATTCTGATATTACTGCCGCGGTTCGAGTGGTTAGAGACAATAATATGGAAACGACTTATAGTGATTTGAATGTGGGACCAACATCGCCAGCTAAACATCCGTATAGCTTGTGTTTAGGTAATTTTATCGCCTTTTTAAGTGAATAGTAGTGTCAATTCTAGTAAGCAGCTAAATCTAAATCTAAATTAAAGTTTAGAATTCACATTTTAATTAAAAAAATAAGTATGTGATGTGAAATGGGATGTGAAATTAGGCTGATGCTTGTCACACACAGAAAATTCTGAGCTTTATGAACTATTACTATATAGTTTAGTTGGCAAGTTGAAACATCTCATCTTAAAATGCAGTTAATTCAGTGAGTGAACCTAATTTGACAACATTAAAATTCGTGCCAAGCTAAAAAGAGCTTTTTAGCTTTAACATTGGGAAAGGGTTGGCACGAATTTTGATATTGTCAAATTAAGTTCACTCATTGAATTAACTGCATATTAAAAGTTAATTTAGTATAGACAGCTGCCTGCCAAAATTTTTACCAGTGTTTACTTCTTAGCTACTTGTTCCTTGAACATTATACTTAATTAAATAAATGTAAAAATTTTAGATTCTGATCGTGCTGCAATTCAAGTTGTAAGTTCAGTTAATATAACTCCAGCCATGATTGAAACTTTGCACCAAGAGCCAGCCTTAGCTGACATACTCACCTATGAAGACCCGTCAGGTAGCCGGGAAAGGCGGGCACCAGAGATACCAACAGATCCATGTTCGATCGGCTCCTCGCATCAAAATGTGTCTCCGCCTAGTAGTTCAAGTAACTTAGAAGCTAAAGTTATGACTGAAACATTGCACCAGGAGCCAGCTTTACCTGGTATACCCTCCAATGATGATCCGATGTCTCCGCCTTGTAGTTCCAGTAACTTAGAAGCTCCAGTTATGACTGAAACATTGCACCAGGAGCCAGTTTTGCCTGGTATACTCTCCAATGATGATCCCTCGTCTCCGCCTAGTAATTTCAGCAATTTAGAAGCTCCAGCTATGATCGAAACTTTCAATCCGTCGTGCAGCCCAGAAAGGCACGAACTAGAGACATCAACAGCTCTTTGTCCAATCGGCTCTTTGTATAAAAATGAGTCTCTTCCTGGTACATCTAGCAATCATGAAAACGATACGCCAATAAAGAGAGTATACCCAAAAAAAAATTGTTTGGGTAGGAAAAGGCAAAGAGATCCACAAAATTGGAAAATGAATAAATTGAAAATACTTCGTAATTCAGGATTAGAATATACTAACAAACAAGGTAAATTGGTTAAAGAAAGAGCATTGGGGCCCGGATGTAACACAGATAAACATTGCAACCGAAAATGTCACGCAAATATTTCGAATGATCACCGAAAACAAATATTCACACAATTTTGGCAAATGGGTAATCATGATAAACAAGTGGATTATTTATCTAAATTTATAACTAGAGTCCAACGTAAAACAGTACAACTAAACAACATTAATTCCAGACGCCATTGTACTTATGAGTATTACTTACCTGGTCTTGGAGAAAAACTAAGAGTATGTAAAAAAATGTTTTTAGATTCATTCAATATTACAGATATGTGGGTAACGACGATGTTCAAAAAAATTGATGAAAATAGTGAAGAAGTAATTGCGAACGATAGGCGTGGTAAGCATTGCAATAGGGGGAACGCAATAAATGAAAATATTAAGATTTCAGTACGCCAACATATTAATTCAATTCCAGTTAAAGAATCACACTACGTAAGACAGCGAACATCTAAACTTTATTTTGAAGAATCACTTACCTTTCCTAAATTGTACTCTCTTTATGTCGAATGGATGACTAAACCAAGTGATGCCAAAGCTACCCAAGAACAGTACAGGCAGATATTTTATAAAGAATTTAATATAGATTTCTTTAAGCCAAAGAAAGACCAATGTTTGAAATGTGAGGTTCATGAAAAAGCTTCAGAGTTAGAAAAAGAAATCACTGCACCTGATTACGCATTACATATAGCAAATAAATGCATTATACGTCAAATAAAAGACAGGGATAAGGAAGAAGCCAAAAAATCAAAAAGAACATTGATAACCGCATGTTTTGACTTACAAAAAATTTTAACTACTCCTCAATCTGACGTGTCAACCTTCTATTATAAAAGAAAATTCCATGTTTTCAATTTTACAATTTTCGACATCGGATCTGCTGAAGGTCACTGTTATGTGTGGGATGAATGCATTGGAAAAAAAGGCCCTAACGAAATTGCCAGCTTCCTATTCGATTTTATAAAAACGAAGGCTGCAGAAGGTATAAAAGAATTTCGATTCTATTCAGACTGCTGTGGGGGCCAGAATAGAAACAGAATTATGTTCTTAATGTATGCTTACGCCTCAAAAACATTTGGTGTAGATATTGCACACAACTTCTTTGAAGTTGGTCACTCTCAATCAGAAGGGGACTCAATGCATGCTCTTATAGAGAGACGTAAGAAAAACCAAGTTGTTTATGTTCCACAACAATGGTATACACTCATACGTTGTGCTAAAATTACAGGCAAACCATACGCCGTGAACGAGGTCACTCAAAACGACATACTTGATTTCAAGTCGTTGCTAAATTTAGTTCCCAATTGGGAATTGGACAATAATAAAAAAAAAATGATGTGGTCAAAAGTTAACCATATTCAAATTAATGTCGATAAGCCAAACATTATAAACTTTCAAAATGATTTTTACAGCGATCGACTAAATTGGATAGATTTGGACTACCACAAAGTCAAGACCAGAAGTCTGAATAGAAATAAATCTTTGGCTGCGTTGTGGGGTCATAATTTACCTATAGCCTATCAAAGTTTACACCCAATCACGCAAAGCAAATACAAGGACTTGAACAGCTTATGCTCCAGCGGTGCAATTCCGGAACAATACAGATTTTTTTTTACAAACTTGCCACATTCTAACACCATTTCTAATAATTCCGACGTTGAAGACTAGATAAGTTGTTGTAATCTATGCTGGCGGCCTATAAAGTAAATTAAAAATAATTATTATAAAGCGAGTTTTATTGTCTTCCATATTACTTACCATATCTTTTTATCCGAGTGTAACATTAATACACATTGTAATTGTTGCTTACAATAATATTCATCAAAGATTTTCCTTTTGTCAGTATAATTCGTAATTGTATATCATGATACAATAATATTCACAGAAAAAAACTTTCAAATATTTTCACGACCCCATTGTAAAAGTAGTTACAATGTTTTTCATATAAAAAATGCTTAAAACCTGTACATTGTAACATTGCAAAAATCATACTTGCCGTAGTTTTATCGAAACAGCATCTAAACCATTTGAAAGAGCAATTAAAATTAGTATCATGAAACCTACAATTGTACAGAACAACCAAAGACTGCAGCTGCAAATAAATAAAAAACTTTGCAAAAAAATTAAAATAGCTGTATTGAAAACCACGTCATATTGAGTTACAATGTTATTCATATTGGGTGTCGATATAACGTTTATGTAATCGAAAATCATTAGGACTATCGTTTAAAATATATAATATTGCGATTAATTTGTTTGGCGTGCTGCGGAAGCGGCGTGACAGAAACGAATCGCTGCAAAATCGACTCTACGTAGTCTTGTCTGCCCTACCCCTAGAGTGTAATTTAAAATCGCGTAGGCGCGTAGGGGCGAGGCGGCCCGCGAGCTGAGGAGCAGGTGGTTTCACCGCTTGCTGCCGAAGCCTCGGTGGTGAGCGTGAAACACATCTGTGACGATAAGCTCGCAGGGGACCGCTGGAGCCCTGCAGCGCCAGAGCCGTGACAGAAAACATGCCTGCCTGCTGCATGTTGCATGCTTGCTGCATGCTTGCTTGCTGCATGCTTGCTTGCTGCATGCTTGCTTGCACGTTTTATCATATTAGACTATATAGGTTTTATGTCTTTTGAGTGGTATATCAAACGATGTTATATTCAATGTATGTTATGCTTATAAAAAATAGTTGCTTTAAAATTATATCATCGTTTATTATATTAACTGATCATTATATCAAATAAAATTATATATTCAGTTGTTATATCTTGTAAATATTAGAGATTTTGTTATTATATCAAATATTACTTACCCCTTCTCGTTGCGTATTCCACAGAGCCTAAAGACGAAGGTCTATAATCAGTGCGTCCTACCTGTTATGACTTACGGAGCCGAAACGTGAACACTCACGGTACGGCTGGTCCATAAATCCAAGGTCGCTCAGCAAGCTATGGAACGGGCTATGCTTGGAGTCTCTCTGAGGGATCGAATCCTGAAGGAGGTGATCCGGCAGAGAACCTAAGTTGTCGACATAGCCCACAGAATAAGCAAGCTGAAGTGGCAATGAGCCAGCAGAACCGATGACCGTTGGGGTAAACGTGTTCTTGAGTGGAGACTGGGAATCGGCAAACGTAAGGTAGGACGCCCTCAGGCTAGGTGGAGCGACGATCTTCGCAGGGTGGCTGGTGGCAGCTGGATGAGAGTTGCCGAGAATCGAGCTGAATGGCGTGCAATTCGAGAGGCCTATGTCCAGCAGTAGACTGCTATGAGCTGATGATGATGATAACATTGGACGCTCATGTATGGAGCACGAGCATGACATCGAACGTCATACAAGGTACTGAAAACAAGTTCTTAAAGCAGTTAAATATTACCTCTTACAACTGCAACGTAAAATAATGTAATGATCTTTAAATTGGTGGAGTACACCTTGTCCTAATGAAATAACAAATTATAATAGAATCTCATATCTTTAGACTATTTCGTTAATACTCGCACGGACACAAACACGCTACTCACATTGGATACTGTACAAGTAATGTGCCTCTTGCGGGCTGCAAGTGTGTTAGACTGTCAGCCTGTTCGTGCAGCGATCGCCGAACTTTTTGAATAACCACCGAATTGTCTATTAGCGAGGCGCGCTCTCGATTTGTTTGCAGAGCTAAAAACTCGCACCCTCACCGTCAATGCTGCAAATGAATAACCACTTTACTTACATGAATTAAAGCCCAAATTCGCTTTGTGAAAATAAAGACATCGCGGAAAGCGGCCATACGAGGCACCTTCAGGATACTTAATTTCAAAAATTGTTCCGCGAACTTCCTCGCTCCACGGGAAATGTCTTTATAGCACTCGCACTGTTTGGTTGCAGCTGTGAGAATATTGTTTCAAGCTGTTGTAACTAAGAGATCAATAAATCTATTTGTGCTATCTCCTCCTCTGCGGTTGGTAATGACAATCTCTGCTCAAGAATGATTTCTCCTATCCTCCCCACATTACTTCCCATCTTGACCCACATTTTCAATGTATCCTTGTTTTCTTGTACTATTCCTGAGGCCTGGAAACAAGCCCATATCATCCCCTTACCCAAGATTCCTACCCCGGTCTTTCCGACCGATTTCCGACCCATTTCTATCCTCCCAACTCTTCTAAGGTTCTTGAGCACATTGTTCATCAGCAACTTTCTGCCTTTCTACTTTCGAATGAACTTCTTAGTTCTTTTCAATCTGGTTTTCAACCTAGTCATAGGTAGCACAGTAATGGCTCTTTTGAAGGTTACTGACGAAATCCGCTGGGCTATGGACCATAATTGAGATAGAGCATTTTTTTATGGAGAAATGTTACTAACATAGTTTTCTAAGCGTTCCTAACAACAATATGAATCATGTGTTCGAATTAAATAAATAAATCTCTCACTTTGCTTGTACTTCTGGACTTTAGCAGTGCCTTTAACTCTGTCGATTTCGACATCCTTCTAGGGATGGCACTACACACCCTCACTCTTCACACTCTCACCCATACTCACACATATCACACGTATTCACGCGTTTTGGCCCTGTTCTAGGCATAACACTCATTCATTTACAGTGCTGTATGTATAATTTTAAGTTACCTTTTATTATTAGTTTAGCATACATTGTCTACATTCCAATTGCCTAAGATAATGATAATTGGAGGGTAAGTAATATTTGATATAATTATAAAATCTCTAATATTTACAAAATATAATCTATAATTTTATTTGATATAATGATCAGTTAATACTCAGATTATAGAAAGAAGCAGATAGACCGCGCGGAACAATAAAGTGAGGCCCGTTTGTAGACGTGTGCGTTACAGCCACGTGACAGCACTATAAGAACAGGTGCCTCTATGTGTGTGTACGGTTGCCAGGATAATGAAAAAAATTGCCATTATATTTCATTTCATGAACAAAAAAAGTTTTTCTTTTTCTTAAATCAGTTGTTTTTATTAACAGTATACGTCAAATTAACAATACCCATATAAACGATACATTTGCGATATATTTTTATTTTGAGACACCAACATTATTGTTTTTGGTAGCTATATTTATTTTATGGTGACGTCATATAACCAAATAGCATAACCGATATAGCAAATCTACTGATGTAATAAGTATTTTAAAATCCATTAACTAGTTACACTTACGAAGACACATACATACTTATTTATTTATAAACATACCAACTTCTATATTTGACTTAAAATTTATAACATCACTATTTGTATTGACATTAGATTATATATTTGACATTTATGTAATATTGGAATCTTTTATTTGTTTTAGTAATATTCTTAGATTTATTTTTTGACATTTAACGTAATATCAGGGAATTGCAAATGTTTTAATTTTTAATTTCTAATTTGTATACTGTTTTAAATAATGATTTATATTGTAATTCTTTTCATTTTTAATTGTTATAATTTTGTGTAAAATTTCAATACAATGTTAAAATTGTTACAGAAATAAATAAATAAATAAAACCAGAAAAGGCGATAAATAAAACACTATTATCAAAATAAATATTTTTGTAAATCGATACTCCTGTATCCTATACTTATTTCCTAACTTAGGGGTAAATGTTTCAATATAAACTAGCAACACCGAATGATTTTTGTTAAGGTTTTGTGTTTCAAGATGTCACTAACAATAAACACGTAAAATAAATCCAAATAGACAAATAATAAATATTTTACCTATGAACGATACTCCATCTTCTTTCTTTTGTTTTTGGGAACAGTTTTTACAATGTTTATGCCCGCTCTGTTAGAGCCCGTGACGTACTAACGATGCGACGCTGTGCTTTACTGAATCGAGATTGTATTCGCTTTTGAATTTGTATTTGCTTTGTTGGCCGCACTCTCGGTGTTCCGCGCGGTCTATCTGCTTCTTTCTATAATCTGAGAGTTAATATAATAAACGATTGATATAATTTTAAAGCAACTAATTTTATATGCATATCATACATTGAATATCTATATATATGAAATTCAAAGTCCTGACTGACTGACTGACTGATATATCAACGCACAGCCTAAACCGCTGATCCTAGAAACATGAAATTTGGAGGGTGTGTTCTTTGTGAAGATTAGGTATCCACTAAGAAAGGGTTTTTTGGAAATTTCACCCCTAAGAGGGTGAAATAGGGGATGGAAGTTTATATGAAAGTCCGTCAGTTTTGAAGTTAGGATCTTCAAATTTGGTGTATAGGCTGACAATTGAAAATTAATTTATACGTGTCTCAGCGTTTTTGATAATTCCACCCCCGAAGGGTTAAAAAGGCGGATGAAGTTGTGTATCAAAGTCCTTAATTTTGGAAGTAAAAAACACTAAATATATTATCTAGGGTTATGGTTGGAAGCTAATGCAGCGGTGTTGTTAGAATTTCAATCCTTAAGGGGTGAAAAAAGGGATAAAAATTTATTTTTAATGAAAGTTCTTTTTAAGTTAACATTAGTAATATTTGGGCTTATTGGTTGGAAACTATAGGCGCCTTCTGAATCTGATCATAAAATGTGGTTTTAAAGCAGTGTATCTCTTAAACCGTAAATAATTTTTCTGAAACAAAAACAGTATGATATTTTCAAGTCTTTTGTGCTTATGGTGATGGAACTCAAAACATAATTAAACATAATTTAATACTTCAAAAAAATCTTCAAGGACAACTCTTAATTATTTTGAAAGCCTTTTTTATTCCAGTTTATACCTTCGTTAACAGTTATAATTATAATTATAAGTAAGTATACCATACAATTGCAAATGCCCAACTGCATCCGGTGATGGATTAATTTTTATTCATTAGTTAATGTAATAAATTCTAAGTTAATTTAATAATATTTGTGACCCATGAGTTCTTGAGTTTTACGCAAAGTTCTTTTCACTATTAAACACGTAATTTAATGACAGTTTACCACTGAAGACTAAAAGTATTTACTCAAAGTTCGTAATTAGTGATTGGGCGACTCCAGGTATTCGTAAAAGCAGGTAAAATCTTTTTGAACTTTATGGCTTAAAGCAACATATGAATAATACAAGCTTTCATCAATATGTTGCAAAATATTCTAAAACTTTTAAAAGTGTGTGCAAAATAGCTAAACCTCTTTATAATAGCAATAAAATAAAATCAGCTGATGATAAAATAAAAACTACCTGGCAAATAATAAATAATGAATCAGGTAGGAAAAAACAGCGTAATACTGAATTTAATTTAGAGACTGCACATGGGCCCATCAATTCAGAGGTAGAAATAGCTCAGGAAATTGAAAACTTTCTGCTAATATTCCCCTTAAAAATACCGAAACTTTAAGTTCCTCACCCGCGCTTTCTGCTGCCTTACTTAGAAAGAATGTAAAAGTATGCCCTTTGGAGTTAAGGTTTCAGCATACAAACCCCCAGGCTGTTATAAAAACTTTTAAAGATCTTAAAATTAAATCAACAGAAGATCTATGGGGCATGTCTGTAAAAGTCTGTAGATCTGTCATCAAAACCATTGCACCCTATTTAGCTTTCATATTTAACACCAGTGTGGACCAAGGAGTCTTTCTGGATCTCATGAAACACACTAAAGTAGTTCCTTTGTTCAAATCCGGAGATAGTAAAGAACCCAACAATATTATAGGCCCCTGTCAATTCTGCCAGTTCTCAGTAAGGTGTTTGAAAAGTTGATGCTCAATCAAATGTTACGTCACTTCAATAAAAATTCCATCTTTCATGAACAACAATACGGTAATTAAAAAATAAGAAAAAGAAATAATCGGGTAAATAAGTTTTCGGGAGAATTTTACTTCGTACCTTGAATAACTCAAAAGTTGGTATACATCAATTATTATTAAAGAACAAAAACAGTAGAAAAAATAAACAAATGAAATGGAGGACATTTATATTGAAAAAGTATGTACAAAACGAAGTTGGTCTTTATATGCTACCTTTATTATTATCTTTCGTAAAGTTGTAAATCAAACTGCACTCCTATCTGCTTACCACGCTTACGTTGGTTCCAACTAAGATATGGTATAATGTTTTGGGGGAATACTGCTGATAGAGAAGCTGTTTTGTTTTCGACATCCACGCGGGCGAAGCCGCGGGCGAAAGCTAGTTGAATATAAAATCGTTTGATATACCACTCAAAAGACATAAAAATGATGTTTTATTAAATAAACGTTATATCCAATAACTTTATACGAAATAAGTTTTAGAAAAAATTAATGTTATATGTAAAGGAATTATATCAACAGTTGGTATATCTCACGTTGACTATATCTTATGAAAGATAATAAAATGAAATTAGACCAGATGAGTTTATACGTTATGAGACGCACCCAGCGCGGAGTCTCCTAACACAAGCTATGAAAAAAATATTTTTTAATTTTTTTAATATGTATGTTGACTTCAAAAAGCGTGGCAGTTGAGAGTATGTCATGCTCACTTAAATTTCTCGCTGATGGTGGCGCGTGTGTTGGATCTTTCGGTTCCCTAAAAATGGTTGAGCTGGATGGTGCTGATCCACGCGACATGTTCGTGAACGGGCGCCGTCAGTTGATACTAGTCTTCTCATAACTGCCAAAGCTTATTTGTAATCTTTTAATCTTATATTATGTATTGCTTTTTAAATAAGTTTTTTTTTTTAAGTATTTCATTGTTCTCTTAAACAGAAGCAACAAGAATAATGTACCCAGGATTTTGTAATTATCTTGATTTAAAAGCGTGTCCTTGGAGTTTCCTGCCTGTTCTTTTCCATAGAGATCTACGTTTTGGAATGGGCAAATAGTTTCAACTTTCTGACTAAATGACCGACTCTTTGACAGTTCAAAAGAGCCTGTAATAGGTTTCATTGAAATAAATAATAATGTAACAGCGCGGCCTCTGTCACATCTCAGCATACTGCGCAAAGTGGTACATAATGTAATACAGCTACCGAGGACCACAACGATAATGTAACAGCGCGGCCTCTGTCATATCTCAGCATATCGCGAAAGTTGGTACATAATGTAGCACACCTACCGAGGACAGGTGACAATACACAATGATAATATCGCCGGACTCTTGTTTGTATCTACTGGTGCAATGAGCTTGACTTCATTCTGGTGTTCCTATTTGAGTTTGTGGGTAGATCGGACACATCCGCACATCAGGTGGCACAGCGGCACTCGGCCGGGTATTATTTTATGCAAACGACTCGTCCCCGCCAACTTCACAATTTGTCCAAACAGATTATTTTCAGAGCAAAATGCAATTCAAATTGATCGTTTGCGTCTCTGGGCGCGCACATAATGAAAGGGGCTTAATACGGTATCGGTAAACATTAGCATAAAGTATTCGCAAAAATTGCGTTCCGGGGTTGTGGCAGGCGGCGCGGAATCTTAATATCATCCCCTCCCGCTGCCCGCGACCCGCACTGCCGCACCTCTCCTGGGCCCGGCCGCCCCTCACCGCAACGTGTCGTCTGCGGTGACTACAACGAGGCAGACACAGATAGGATAGAAGGACCACAACATGATTATGCAAGAATCTTGAAAATAAGGGCGCCGACTGCGCTGGTCACTGTCGTGTATTGAAACACGCCTCTGCACCGCATACTGACACCATATACTATCAGTTTTCGCGCATGTTCCAGTTGATTGCCGTGTGTGTCGTAAAAGGCGACTAAGGGACTTACTAGAGAATGGGCAGCAGCGTTCTCTATGCATTTTTAAAACCATACTGCGATCGCAAACCCGCCTGCCAAGCGTGGCGATTATGGCAAATCCCCACCCCCCCTTAATGGGATTGTGCGACCAATGATTGTGACTGAATTAAGCAATTGTAGTATTGGCGGGCTATTGAACAGAAAAGAGCGCAATGTATGGGTGCATTTAAGTAAATGGGATTGAAGCACTAGGTGTTATTTTATTTATTCACTGTAGCAGCTTTTAATCTATAGGGTAGATTGCATTCGTATGTTATTAGGATTGGGTCTTCTGTCCCTCTGTCTGTCGCGTGTCGGGCACTTGAGAGCGGTCGCGATTATGTGCAATTTTGTCAATGGGTTCTGAATGTCGCGGCATTTATCAACAGAGTGTACCGTTGAACTTCATCGTTTTCAACGATAATGCATGCAGAGCACTGAACGGCTTACTTTAATACATAACACAGAATGCTACAGCGCTAATGCAGAGCTACCATAGCAACAGATATACGACTGTAAAGCTGGGAAACTCGTATAGCGACATGAAATTAACAACAAAAGGCACGGCACAGGGGTCAATAATCGGGCCTACTGAATACCTACTTTATGTCAACGACATGTGCAATACTATAGAGGTAGGCTCTGTATACCAGTTTGCCGATGATACCTGCATTGTGGTGGCTGATGAAGATACTGAAGAGTACTCACGATTTTCGGCACTATTACTCACTTCCTTACGACCTTAGTCGTCTGCAGCTTGCTTGCTGCTGATTGTTACTCCTACCTCCGAACCTCCTGCAACTGGATTCGGTATTGCTGTTTCCCTCTCTCACCAGGAGCGTATGAGGGTTGATGCTTCTCCGTCCAATTAGGAGAAGACACCTGAAATCGCTGGGACAGCCCTTGCCTGGCGTCCGACTCGAAGGACCACGAATAACCCTCGACTTCGGGGGTTAGTAGACTGGGGGTTGGAATCAAAAATAATGTTCACTTATTTACTTGGGAGTGCGGAAGCTGACCAGTATTACCGACACTAAGCCTCAAGTTTGGTTTATTCGTAGATGCAGTGATTACACCTTGAATTTCAAAATGGTTCAACAAAAAATTCTTAATCCTAACTATACTCTATTGGTGGAGAATCTTAACACCGCGATGTAGAAATTGATCGAAATGGTACAACGCCATCTAGTGACGAGTAGCTAAACTATTTTTGAACAGTTGATATTTCTACATCGCGGCGATTTCACATATTGTCTCTGTGTGGCTAAACAACAACGAATCCTCAAAAATATTGTACCACTTAAAATTAAAACCAAATACCAAAATGATTACTCTGAACTATTTAATTATTGCAACATATTGCCAATACAAAACATGACCAGACTCTCAATACTAAAAGACGAATGTATCAATATAAATAGTTTAATTAGGAGAACACGTCATCCTAAATTAAGAACTTTAAATAGTAAACGAACTTCCTGCGGACGTGCAAAATAAATACCTCTGTGACCCTAAAAAAGCAAAATGTTTATTAAAAAAGCATTTTCTGCAAACTACAAACTATGAATATGCACTTTAGTTGATATACTTACTACCATATTTCATTGTGTTGTTATTGTATTATTTAAGAACAAGGATCGGAGTATCGGTGTATTCAATAACATTTTAATTTTTCAATATTTTTAAAATCAAGAATAATATCCTTCTACATGCGGCCCTGGTGGCCTAGATTCCGATCTCTGATAATAATTAAGTAAACTCACAAGCTTACAGAATAGATTGTTACTTTGTAGTACCTATATTATAGATATTAAGTATAAATATAATTTCCGAACTCACTAGCCATGTATAAGCCATCAAAGGCTTCTGTGGTTTTTAGCATAATTATTAACTCTGCGATATATATTTTTTGAACATTAATAAAAAAAAATTAAAAAAATATTATGTGTATTGGCAAACATTTGTGTATTTTCTAAGTCTGTCAGTATTACGCTATTTTGTCTAAATAATAATAGTAAAATGGAGTGTTATTGAGTGGCAGTATGAAGCAAATGTGTTAATGAGTGGTAGTATGGAGCAAATGTGTTAGTGAGTGGCAGTATGGAGCAAATGTGTTAGTGAGTGGCAGTATGGAGCAAATTTGTTAGTGAGTGGCAGTATGGAGCAAATGTGTTAGTGAGTGCAAATATAAGAAAGAAAGAAGAAAGAAAAAAAAATTATTCGTCACAGAAACACGTGCTTAGGAAAACATAGACTCGAGCAAGTAAACATTAAAGAAAAAAAAAAACCTATCTACATTAAAATCACGAGCACAAAAATAACAAATAGTCTGCAACTAAGCGATTGACTACTGCGCTGCGTGTCGCGGGTTCGATTCCCGCACGGAACAAATATTTGTATATAATAATAATATTATATAATCTTTTTTTATTATCCAAAAACATACACCACCTTATTACAAAACAAGATTTATATTTTGACATGGCTTAAACCATGGAGCCAGTTTTTGTAATAAGAACGTAACAGTGATTGAAATACCGTTCTTTATACAAAACTGAAAACTTAGTTCGGTACTAAGTTGTCAGTTTTGTGTTTAGGAACTTTACCATAGTCGGAATAAAGTTCGAAATTCAATAATGGCTCCATGTTTTAAACCTGGGTCTGAAGATAAACCTTGTTTTGTAATAAGGGGGACAGAGTTTGAAATACAGTTTCATATTTGGTTTATTAATACATTTATAGGTAGTTTATGTTACAAAATCTGTATAAGAATAATACTCTACCTCTTAAGCTAAGCTAGGGCTAGCTAAGCTAGCCTAAAAGGGGATACCTGTATTGTCACAGAATAAGTAATTGGTATTGTATGACCTACAAGTGTAAATGTTTGTAAACGCACCCACAATACAGGTGAAATTCCTAGTGCAGGGCAACGATAAAAAAAAAAAAACAAGACAGACTTTTGCAATTACACATAACCTACATAGGTTTTCGTCTCTAACATAGGTCTGTAGGTCGGCTCGATGGAGCCTATTTACAGACCTGTGTAAAAGTAGGTGGAATGTGGTGGAAAGTAAATGTAATGTGTGTGAGTACAATCCACGATTATTATATACTAGCTGTACCCGCGCGGTTTCACTCGCGTGTTTCATACGTTGGTGTTTATGAGATTTAGTGTGAAAGTTTAAATTAGCCAACGGAATTAAAACATCAAAATGACCTTCACTAAAGTTTCCTGAGAATCGGATTATTTTGACTCCCTGCCGTGCTTCCCCAAAAACCAGCAATAAAAGTATTATCCTGAAACACCTGGAACTGAAATGGGAATAGTTCTCCCGCTGCCACGAGTTCACAGGTGGTTCCGTAGGTGCCATGGCAAGACATTTCAGCAACGTATTTACGCTTCGAACCATAAACAGCTCCTGACCGCTCCTGGGTGAAAGGTTGAAACCTTTCCCAGTTGTTAGACACGTGGCGCACAATGCTGGCTTGAAATTGAGAAGCCATGGCCACGTTACCGTTCACCAAATAGGATAAAGATGAAAATAAGCATGCACCATCACCAGGTAAGTATATTTACTATTTTGCACTTCTCGACACAATCAATGGTAGTGAATTGGGACTGGGATTGTGAATTCAACTGCACACATTCCGCTGATTCAGTGAAAGTCGGTGATTCTTCAACTTTGCCGGCATGAGAGGTCAAAAGATCATTTTGATTATTTAAATTGGCTAACGGAATTAAAACATCAAAATGACCTTCATTGAAGTTTCCTGAGAAACGGATTATTTTTACTCCCTGTTGTGCTTCCCCAAAACCAGCAATAAAACTACCATCTTGAAACACCTGGAACTCAAGTGGGAATAGTTCTCCCGCTGCCATGAGTTCACAGGTGGTTCCGTAGGTGCAATTCCAAGACATTTCAGCGACGTATTCACGCTTTGAACCATAAATAACTCCTGACCGATCCTGGGTGAAAGGTTGGAATCTTTCCCAGTGGTTAGACACGTGGTGCACAATGCTGTCTCGAATTTGAGAAGCCATGGCCACGTTACTGTTCACCAAATAGGACAGAGATGAAAATAAACATGCGCCATCGCCAGGGATTCACTATTTGGCAAAGAATTTGCACTCCATTAGAAGTGATAATTTGACTAACCATTTTTAATTAAACAATGCTTACGACCAGGAGGCCTAAAATGGACGCTTTGGCAGAATCATATTATGATCTGCGTACAATACATACATCCCGCAATTCATCTGTTTGACAGCTGATATTTGACATTAGACTTCACTTTATCAATTCATAGTTTGTGGACCATTATATGAAACTCCATACAAAACTGTCAAACAGATGAATTGCGGGATATCAATTGTACGTATGATTCTGCCAAAGCGTCCATTTTAGGCCCTCAGTAAGTAACGTGAAAAATATTACTTGAACGTAATTTTCCTTATAGAGAGCTACCTTTTTACAACCCTTACAACACCAGCCTAAACCAACGATACTCAATCAATCAATCAACTCAGCCTTTATCAGTCCACTACTGGACATAGGCCTCTCCCAGGCAGCGCCACAACACCCTGTCCTCCGCCTTCCGCATCCAGTCTGTCCCAGCCACCTTTTTAAGGTCGTCGGCAACCAAAGATATTGAACAAAAAAATTATAAAATACGAACGTAGGTATTCAAGGACACTTTTTCTAGTAAGAACGACTAATACTAAAAACTATTATAGTAATACCACAGTGTGAAATACCTACACAATAAGTAATTCACAAAGAAATAGAAATAACAAAATTACAACCCGGCAATAGGTCAATTATAGCAAACACAATTATTATCCTCCAATTTAAAATTAGGATGCGAAACAAACCAAAACGAAGACATAGGACCCAGATATATGCCAGTGACCTTGAGTGGTTTGCTTGCGTGTTTTGTACTGAGCTCACGCAACGGCTCGTACGTTCAGCCAGTAATAGGACTCGCCCATCAAGGAGCGCTGTCCCCAATTTGACGCATTATTAATTTATTATACACAAAACAAAAGGTATTTAAAAAAAAACGCGTATACTAAAAGATCAATAATTAAATTATCTTTAAATTGGTGAAGATTTCAGAAAAATACGCTTGGTAGATTTTGCGCCATTCTCAGTTTTTTATCCGCGTTAGACATAACTTTACAAATTAATTTCACTATGTAAACATAATCTAAAATATTCACATATTAAATTATTGAAAAAATGCTCTAATTTAACATAATTATATTTTTTTCAAATCATTAACACTACTCGTTCAGACGTGAAAAAAAAGTATAAAATCATTAAAAGTCGGTTATCGTCGCCTTAAACCAAACGACGATGAAAAATATTTCAAAGCAAATTAGTAGTAATAACAAAATATCGCAGAACAGATATTTGGGTATTAATAGCTTGAACGTGTATCACTTAGGTAACCTCGGGTTTTACAGTATTCTGTATTCTGTGATTGATACATGACTTCGTTTTTTGAAACGATCGGCTTGCAAGCCGCGACATTGTGAAGTTTTCCCCTTGGCATTCTTGACTTTATTGCTATAACAGCAACGTTCATTTTACCTGAATACCAATTAGAACCTCATTTCATTATCTTTTAGCAGACGCCTGCATACTGAAAAATACTGGCCACCTGTAAATTGGCATAAAAACTTTAGAACGTTATCAGCCTGCATATTATTGAAACATAGGTACTGGCCGCCTATAAATTGGCATAAAAACTAAAGATAAACCTCAAGGAACTTCCAAAAATTCTTATTTCAATGTAAAATATGCATTAACGCGTTGTCGTAAAATTCAATTTGGATCTTTATTGGCCGCCGAATTCTAATTTCAATGTAAAGTATGCAATAACGCGTTGCCGTAAGATTCAATTTGGATCTTAACTGGATGTGGTAATTTTTTCATACAAACATTAAACACCCTTATTTACACCCTTAAGAGCCGAATTTTGTAAAATCCTTTCTTAGTGAGCACCTAGAAGCCGAAAGGAACAATCAGGCCAACATTCATGTCTCTAACTTTAAAAACATAGGACTTTCATACAAACTTTGACACCTCTTTTCAACCCCTTAAGGTGCGAATTTATAAAAATCCTTTCTTAGTGCGCGCCTGCACCCCAAAGAGAGTGCTTGTGCCAAATTTTAGACCTCAAGACCCAGTAGTTTCCGAGATTTCGTGATGAGTGGTCAGTGAGTGGACTTCTCTTTTATCTATATATATAAAATTCAAAGTCCTGACTGACTGACTGACTGATTGACTGACTGACTGATATATCAACGCACAGCCTAAACCGCTGGTCCTAGAGACATGGAATTTGGAGGGTGTGTTCTTTGTAAAGAGTAGGTATCCACTAAGAAAGGATGTTTTGAAATTCCACCCATAAGAGGGTGAAATAGGGGATGGAAGTTTATATGAAAGTCCGTCAGTTTTGAAGTTAGGATCTTCAAATTTGGTGTATAGGCTGACGATTAAAAATTAATTTATACGTGTCTCAGCGTTTTTGATAATTCTACCCCCGAAGGTTTAAAAAGGGGGATTAAGTTGTGTATTAAAGTCTTTAATTTTCGAAGTAAATAACACTAAATATATTATCTAGGGTTATGGTTGGAAGCTAATGCAACGGTGTTGTTAGAATTTCAACCCTTAAGGGGTGAAAAAGGGGATACAATTTTATTTTTAAAGAAAGTTCTTTTTAAGTTAAAATCACTAATATTTCGGCATATTGTTGGAAACTATAGGCAGGCATCCGCTAAGTAAGGATTTTTCGAAATTCGACCTTTAAGGGGTGAAAAAGGGGAATAAAAATTATTCCTTGAGTTAATAAACCTGAAACTTGGCACGAATACTAACCTAAGTAAATTATAAAGTGTGACATTTTTTGTTTTTAGGGTTCCGTACAAAAATGGTAAAATTATATTTTTATTATTAGCCCTTATGGTGAGACTAAGTCCGTCTGTCTGTCTGTCTGTCACACCTGGATATCTCAAGAACTGCTAATGCTATCAACTTGAAATTTATAATAGTTTTAGATGACGTTTGCCTAACAATTTTGCAAACAAGAAAGAAATTTAAAAAAAATATATCTTTTTTGCAAAAGGGACTGAAAGGGTGTCTTAAATATTTGAAGTGGGGCTACTAGGGCATGTGGGGTATCATATAAAAGAACACTATTTGCACATTCTCAAATGTTTTATTTTTTATTTTAGACAGCATAGTTTCCGACTTTTGATGAAAAATGTAAAAAAAAATACAGTTCTCCCTTATCTCCAAAGTTTGCATAGATAAAAATCTGAAATTATTCTATGTGATAGAAGTTTATGTAAAGATTACCTACAGGAAAAATAAAACGATGTCTTTAAATAGCACAGTTTTTCAGAAATAATCAAAATCATATATATACGTACGGAGCCCTCGGTGCGCGAGTCCGACTCGCTCTTGACCGGTTTTTTTTTACACTTCTCTTTAAGGCGGAGATTTTTATAAATGGTCAAAAAGGTGGTTTTTAAAGCAGTGTATCTCTTAAACCGTAAATATTTAATCCAAAACAAAAACAGTATGATATTTACAAGTCTTTTGTGCATAAGGTGATGGAACTCAAAACATAATTAAACATCATTTAATACCTACTTCAAAAAAATCTTCAAAGGTAACTTAATTATTTTGAAAGCCTTTTTATTCCAGTTTATACCTTCGTTAACAGTTACAATCATAATTATAAGTATACCATAAAATTGCAAATGCCCAACTGCATCCGGTGATGGATAATTTTTTATTAATTAGTTAATCTAATAAATTCTAAGTTAATTTAATAATATTTGTGACCCATGAGTTCTACGCCGAGTTCTTTTAACTATTAAACACGCAATTTAATGACACTTTACCACTGAAGACTAAAAGTATTTACTCAAAGTTCGTATTTAGTGATTGGGCGACTCCAGGTATTCGTAAAAGCAGGGAAAATCTTTTTGAACTTTATGGCCTAAAGCAACATAATATGAATAATACAAGCTTTCATCAATATGTTGCAAAATAGTCTAAAACTTTTAAAAGTATGTGCAAAATAGCTAAACCTCTTTATATTAGCAATAAAATAAAATCAGCTGATGATAAAATAAAAAATACCTGGCAAATAATAAATAATGAATTAGGTAGGAAAAAACAGCGTAATACTGAATTTAATTTAGAGACTACACATGGGCCCATCACTTCAGAGGTAGAAATAGCTCAGGAATTTGAAAATTTTTTTGCTAATATTCCCCTTAAAAATACCGAAACTTTAAGTTCCTCACCCGCGTATCTGCTGCCTTACTTAGAAAAAATGTAAAAGTATGCCCTTTGGAGTTAAGGTTTCAGCATACAAACCCCCAAGCTGTTATATTTTTTTTTAAAGATCTTAAAATTAAATCAACAGAAGATTTATGGGGCATGTCTGTAAAAGTCTGTTGATTTGTCATCGAAACCATTGCGCCCTATTAAGCTTTCATATTTAACACCAGTGTGGACCAAGGAGTCTTTCCGGATCTCCTGAAACACAGTAAAGTAGTTCCTTTGTTCAAATCCGGAGATAGTAAAGAACCCAACAATATTATAGGCCCGTGTCAATTCTGCCAGTTCTCAGTAAGGTGTTTGAAAAGTTGATGCTCAATCAAATGTTACGTCACTTCAATAAAAATCCATCTTTCATGAACAACAGTACAGTTTCACTAAAGGTCGTTGTACCACTGAAGCCGCTGTCACCTTAATAAAGAACATTCCTAACGCCTGGGAGGAAGCACAAGATGCCATTGGAATTTTTTGTGACCTCTCTAAGGCTTTGGATTGCGTAAAGCATGAAAAACTTCTGCTGAAACTAGAACACTATGGGATTAGGAATACAGCTCTTGATTTACTTAGATCATACCTAAAAGATAGAAAGGTTAGAGTTCAAGTAAACGGCGTGAACTCTTTGGGGTCTGAAAAAGCAATGGGCGTTCCTCAAGGTTCGATATTGGGTCCATTCCTCTTTTTAGTTTACATTAACGATTTACCCCAATTACTTCAAAATCAACCGGAGATGGTGTTATTTGCAGATGACACGTCATTGATCTTTTAAATAGACCGACGGTCACAAAACCTTGACGACGTGAATAATTATATTCTTCAGGTCCAAGATTGGTTTACGGTAAATAATTTGGTTATAACTTATAAAATAAGAAATAATCGGGTAAATAAGATTTCGGGAGAATTTTACTAAGTACCTTGAATAACTCAAAAGTTGGTATAAATCAATTATTATTTAAGAACAAAAACAGTAAAAAAAATAAACAAATGAAATGGAGGACACGTATATTGAACAAGTATGTAAAAAACGAAGTTGGTATTTATATGCTATCTTTATTATTAACTTCCGTGAAGTTGTAAATCAAACTGCACTCCTATCTGCTTACCACGCTTACGTTGGTTCCAACTAAGATATAGTATAATGTTTTGTGGGAATACTGCTGATAGAGAAGCTGTTTTTTTTTCGACATCCACGCGGGCGAAGCCGCGGGCGAAAGCTAGTATATATATAGATTTCCGCCCTCCCGCGCATTCAGCCCTAGTGGTGCCCCGGCCGGCGGCCATTCGGCAGCGATGCGGTAAGCAGTCACGCGCTTTGTCTCGGTACAATACAAACAGATCCGAAAACATTTACATTTCTTCAACTG
Organism: Tiliacea aurago; assembly: GCA_948098905.1. Taxonomy (NCBI): domain Eukaryota; kingdom Metazoa; phylum Arthropoda; class Insecta; order Lepidoptera; family Noctuidae; genus Tiliacea; species Tiliacea aurago. Next base: position 27,646,090 of record OX402588.1, on the reverse strand, counting down.
TTAAAACCAAAGAGAATTAAACTATATAGTCATTGGTTAAAACCAATGCCTTCCCCGCACCGTGCGCTCAGTGTTGATGTTTGCTTGTGACGTTATTGTGCGCACCCTCATAAAATTTACGAGTCGCTCTCGGCGGCGGCGGGCGGCGCGGCGCGGAGAATCACAAGCAGTCGGAATATTAAGTGCGAGGGACATGTTCACGTTGTCACAGCCGCGACCATGCAGCACATTTTGATAACCACCGAACATCAAAGTGGGAGTACACAGTACTCTGTTCTGTGCATCTGAAGTATTATTGTGGGCTGCTTGCTGACATTTACTTGTGGATTCTTAATCCGGACAAGTGCGAGTTATACTCGCGTGAAGAGGGTTCCGTATGATGAAAGAACAAACTAATCTCTAACTTCAAGGCGACTACTTAAACTTGGTTAAGAAAAAAAATAGCGTTGCTGCTTTTGTTTCCAAACCGCTATTATACAAAAGAAATATCGGCAGACGTATCATTCAAGAACGACGACTTACTTGTTTACTGTCAACACTTGGATAACGTCCACAGTGATTCGAGGATGTGTTAAACATGGACATACCAGACTGGGTTTTGGATCCTACTTCAAATGTCCACTAATAGAACAGACACAAATGAGGAATTAAAAATTAAATTTAAGAATGGCTATCAAGAATTTTGGCCGCAGAAGCCGATTTCACTACCTGAGCATTTCTCAAAATTTTTGACCATAATTTTAAAAATCGTCTTAAAAAATAATATGTATATTTAGGACATATTATGTTAAATACAGCTAGCTAAATCTAGACAGATTCTGAATTTCTAATTGTTTTTTTGTTTTATTAGAGTTTTTATACAAAAAACCTATAAAATATAAGTTAAGGACGAAATAAAAATTCTTATTTTGTTACTTGGAAAGGAGTGAAAACCATAAAAAAACATGCAGACTGTATTATAAATTTATGTTTTTCTATGTAGATCATAAATTAAACAACATCTTAAAAAAGTAAAAATTGCGAAAAATATAATAAATTAAATTGTTTTTAGCAATACTGAGTATTTTTTGTTACCATTTGAATACTTTCCAAGAAAAAGTTTAGTTTTCCTTTATGATAGGAAAGGAAGGATGCTATATTTTCTATTTATTATAATAATATTTATCATAAAATTGTTTTAAATGATTGATTATTGCGTTTCATTTGAAAGAAAAAGAAATATCTATCTTATTTATCAGCATAATTTTGGGACAGTATCAAAACAAGAAGCTTGGGTAACAAAATTGGAAATGTAAGGCTTAGCATACACACTTGACACTTTATCATAAAATGAAAACAAAATAAGTTAAAATCAAAACAAAAATTAAAAATTTATTGCAAAGCTTTCAGTAAGGAAACAAATAAAAACTAATCAGTTGAGTCTTCATACAGTCTTAATTCTCTTTGGTTAAAATCAACATTTTTAATAATACCTATAAACAAAACAACATATTTTTTTAATGTCACGAAAACTAATAATTATTCGAATACATAAAATAAGTACGTAAAAAACAACGCCCTTGCAGAGCTAAATACTTATAAATATTTAAAATAAAGTTAAAAATTAGACATTACAAAATACACACTCATCCTCAGGGTAGTGGTCGTAGACACTGAAACTTTTGCATGCCTTACACCAGAATAAATTACTGTCTAGTAACAGTCTGATCTGTTCAGTATTCATTGCTACTACAAAATGTGGAAAAACACTATGCAATATATTATTAGTTGCACTTCCACATCCAAAACATTTTTCTGATAGTACGAAATGTGTGACTGACCAGGGCCATACAATATTATCTTCGAAAAAAGCAAGAAAGTCTGTCTTCTTCAGAAACTTATCAATATCAAGGTAAATCACCATTTTTGAGACACACCTTGAGGTGATTTTCCTGAAAAATTAAAAAAAATAATCAGAAATCAGGATAAAAACCGCTGCTTAGCCGTTAATCCTGTGATAAAATTTTCAAAAGCAATATAAACATAACAAAATATAACATTATGAAAATTGAGGTTAAACGAATATAGTCAATACTATAGTCTATACTTAGCTTTAAAAACTCCTTTTTTGTTACCCTTCGTTCTGGTTATACGTTACCACGCGAAAGTAACAAAATCAGAAGTAACGAAAGGATGGTTATAGATTTTCAAAAAAATACATATTCTTTAAAACTCAATAGTTAAAACAGTATTTTACATCAAATTGTAGTCCATAAAACTAACTATTTATCCATTTTAATAAGAATATTCAGTATAGTTGAACTTACCTTCACACAGTATAACAAAATCCGGAACGAATTCGTCGCAGTGCAGGGCACAACGTTAAGTCGCGGCTGTTGTCGACACCGAAATGACATCACAATCAAAATGGCGATGTGAAATGTCGTCAATAGTATTGCCAAAAGAAAAAACACTACCTAAATTAGTAGTTTAAAAAATCTTTCGACACAAAAATCGGTAACAAAAACTGAATTTCCGTTTTGGAATTTTTTATGGGACAATATTATTTTCCGAAAACTGATTAACTAACGACGTATTTCACTATATACTAAATAAAACATGTATTCAAATACTCTAAGTAGTGTTTTAAGACTATAACATATATTCAGTTTCTTAGAATGTAATGAAATAAATGAGTTCAAAATCACTCCGGTCACAATGGGACAACTTATTTTCCATACTACGAAAATTTTGGTATTTTAGATTATTAATTATTTATTGTAGTTAGTGTGGTTTATTTATAGTTTTGATATTTTTTCTGATAATTTAGTAATATCAATGAAGTTACGACAGTCATGTATATTATTTATGTTATCGTAGTAAAAAAATAATCAAAGACCAAAACATGGGACATCCACATTGCGGCTACGGTCAAAAAATTTGAGAAATGCTCACCTGCACCCAGGATTATAGGCTGTTTCTTAGTGAAATCGTGCCTCATATTGACAAACTATTTTTGTGTGAAAATCTTAATGCGGTTCACAGAATACATCTACTTACAGTGGTACCCAATTGATAAGGCGCGTCGTGAATCTTCGTTCGCACAGAAAAGAAAGTATGTCCCCGAAGATTAACGAAAGAATGCTTCAAACTTACAATCAACCTTAGATCACTATTATAAGGTTCATAATACACTGGAGCAGCTAGCGTGCACTCGATCAGCAGTATGGCGGCTGACAAACATGCCACGCGGCGCGCGCTAACATGGCGGCAGCTGCCGACCAATAGCGGTACAGGAAAAAGAACCGCGGTGCGTGGAGCGTGCCGATTGGTCAATAGCATTTCCCGCACTTTTATTTAAAATTCACCTTCTGCGCAGGTACATCGGTAAGCCATATCAATTGGGTACTGCTGTACCAAGTTTCAATAGTATAGTTCTTATAGTTTCGGAAAAAAGTGGCTGTGACATACGGACGGACAGACAGACATGACGAATCTATAAGGGTTCCGTTTTTGCCATTTGGCTACGGAACCCTAAAAAACTACACAATTCGGTTAAAAATCGATGTTTGCAAAAAATGGGACATCGGACCAGATGGTTGTGATGTCGAGTAAAGGCTTCTACAGACCGGCGTGACACGCGACGCGACACATCGGACCAGATGGTTGTGATGTCGAACTAAGGCTTCCACAGACCGGCGCGACACATTGGACCAGATGGTTGTGATGTCGAGTTAAGGCTTCTACAGACCAGCGCAACACGCGACACGACACATCGGACCAGATGGTTGTGATGTCGAGTTAAGGCTTCTACAAACCGGCGCGACACGCGACGCGACACATCGGACCATATGGTTGTGATGTCGAGTTAAGGCTTCTACAAACCGGCGCGACACGCGACGCGACACATCGGACCAGATGGTTGTGATGTCGAGTTAAGGCTTCTACAGACCGGCGCGACACGCGACGCGACACATCGGACCAGATGGTTGTGATGTCGAGTTAAGGCTGCTACAGACCGGCGCGACACGCGACGTGACACATCGGACCAGATGGTTGTGATATCGAGTTGAGGCTCCTACAGACCGGCACGACACGCGAAACGACACATCGGACCAGACAGTTGTGATGTCGAGTTAAGGCTTCTACAAACCGGCGCGACACATGACGCGACACATCGGACCAGATGGTTGTGATGTCGAGTTAAGGTTTCTACAGACCGGCGCGGCACGCGACGCGACATATCGGACCAGATGGTTGTGATCTCGAGTTAAGGCTGCTACAGACCGGCGCGACACGCGACGTGACACATCGGACCAGATGGTTGTGATATCGAGTTAAGGCTCCTACAGACCGGCACGACACGCGAAACGACACATCGGACCAGACAGTTGTGATGTCGAGTTAATGCTTCTACATACCGGCGCGACTTGTCGCGCGACGCGACGCGACACAAAGGCACCGGTCCTCCCGCGACACGCGGGGCATTTGTGCCGCATCGCGCCGGTATGTAGAAGCCTTTATTGTGTATCAGAAATGTTTATTACAAATATATTATTCCGCTTCAACGTAATAAGAGATAAGAGATTAAAATCACTTATTATTTTCATGTCTTCAACATTTGTCTGCCTATTGCAGTAATATAGGTAATAATACAATTCCGATAACCCATCTGCTTATGTGAGTACATTGCTAAAACAGCTACTTAGCAGGTACGTAGATACAGTTTTAATCGAATCATAATAAGAATTGTTCCGGTAAACACTGTGTGAGAGTAACGAGCGTGAAGCGAGAATGTCGAGGTGGAACATTCAGAGACAGCTTAGAAAGGAGTTCAGGACATTCAATCCTTGGTTGTGTTATTTTCTCTAGGAACCGTATGTCAGACATATTTCTCCGAGTTACAAGTGGAAGTAAGTGCTCACACACCTACACGAGCGGCACGGCCGTCGCCAACGGTAGAGGTGCAGTTACCTCTACCGTTGGCTATGTGCCGCTCGTGTTTATGAGCTCAAATACACGATCGGCGCGCGGGTCGATCTGACGTCGACGAGCCTACGGCTGCCGGCGACGGGTTGCAGCCGTTGCAGACTTTTTTTTTTTTTTTTTTTTTTTCTGGCTTCGCACGGTTTGTGCATTTAGCCAATGTCAAGTTTTAGTTCTTGTGTGTGTTCTTGTGTATTGATGAAATTAATTATAAATGCTTGATGATGATATCCCCGCCCACTCCCCTTGAGTTTCAGTAAAGATGTGGCACTTTACTGAGTCCTCACGCGGACTTCTTGGGAGAACTTGAAGCGAAGTTGCACTGTTTTGTTTCATTTGCCTACACTAATGCACGTTCACAAACACTTAATGGTTAGTAATCCACCATTATTACACATTAATATTCGGCTAAACACTAATTTTGGAAAATTAAACAAACTGCTGAACATGACGCTTCACTTTCCCGCCAAGAAGTCCCCCGTTGCAGACTTGCAGTCGCCTGCGCCGTTGGAAACGTGCCGCTCGTATGTGAGTACTAAGTGGAAGCAAGCGCATCGTTCATTGCAGCTTAGATAAGGGATTTAGTAATTAGTTTTTAATAGTGACTGGTATTATTTTTAACTGACTTCCAATAAAAACTTTTTTACAAAAAAAAACAACCGACTTCCAAAAAATAACACTAAAAAGTGAAAAATAACTTTAATTTTCGTATGCACATAACATAACATCACGCCTTGTTTCCCCGATGGGTTGGGCAGAGGTGTGCCTGTAGGGCACCCACATTTAATATTATATTTAATTTAATTTTGGAAGTCGGTGTCATTGGTTCTGTATTTTCGTTTTTTGTCATACCCTCATAATCATACATTTTTTTAATGACAATTCCAATAAGACCAAACACGGGTAGGATACTTTATTTTATAACGGAGTTCCAGTGCCTACCTTCCGGCTTCATCATCAGATCAGTTGAGAACCTCCTCTTTTTTTGAAGTCGGTTAAAAATCATTTATAGCCTGAGTGCATCTCATGACAATTCCAATAAGACCAAACACGGGTAGGATACATTGTTTTATAACGGAGTTCCAGTGCCTACCTTCCGGCTTCATCATCAGATCAGTTTGATGGTACCATTTTGATCAGAACTATTTATTTAAATTTGCTTCGCTTAACTATCTTTATCCAGATATCTCATCGCCACCCGTGAAATACGTATCATTGAGAAGTTCCGGTGGCCATCTGTGGCCTTCTTCATCAGTTCCACTTCACCAAATTATACTTTCGGAATGCAAATGATTGACTTGTTTATGAAAATATAAAAATCCCTATATGTATGCCTATAATATTTGAGGAGTTCCCTCAATTACTCATGGATCCCAACATCATAACTGGATTTTGAAAAAAATGGGACCAATCTGGAAGTATATCCTCTCAATTAAAAAAAGAATTTTCCAAATCGGTTCATAAACGACGGAGTTCTGAGGTAACAAACATAAAAAAAAAAACACACGACTTGAGAACCTCCTCCTTTTTGTAAAGTCGGTTAAAAAGAAGGAGGTTATGTTCGGCTGTATGTTTATTTTTTTTATTTTTGTTCACCGATATCTCCGTCATTTATGGACCGATTTTGAATATTATTTTTTTGTTTGAAAGGGTATGCTCCCGAGGTGGTCTCATTGCCACCAAATCAGAATCTAATGAGGGGATCACAGATGGCCACCGGAACAACATAATAATAAGAATTTAACGGGTTGCGGTTCGATTAGGTACTTTAATATGGTTGCTAAGCAATTAATGCTCGTCACAATGCATAATATGGTGAGTGGCAGTTCTCCTGGTTCTTACCAGGAGAACTCCTCAACAATTAACGTCCCAGCATCGGGAAAAGCAATATTTTGTATAAGGTGATGAGCAGTTGACTTAATGTATGTGATAATAATGTACTAGTAGGTATTTGACATGTTGTAAGTAGGTCATGCAGCCATCATCCGAGTCTGTAAGTAGGTCATGCAGCCATCATCCGAGTCTGTAAGTAGGTCATGCAGCCATCATCCGAGTCTGTAAGTAGGTCATGCAGCCATCATCCGAGTCTGCGCTGCTAATATTATAAAGTAATTACTTAATTGAGTGGGTGCCTAATTTTGTGCGTCCACCAACGTTATGGGCGGTATAAAGCATCACTCGACTGCTTTTAATTATAAAAATAAAGCTCCTTTAAAACACTTTGAAAATTTGTTCAGAAAGAACTTATTATTTAGTTTTTCTCATTAATAATTACTATTACTGAAGCTTGTTAGCATAATAAGCAACTTCCGCGCTGCGGTAGGGAGGGGAGAGGTCGCGGCCGGGTTAACTAGAGAAGCAGCCCCATACATCACGAACGCGACCAATCATTAATATTAGATGTAGTGTCGCACGACGCGCAATTAATGTCATCTCGCTGCAGGACGCAAACGGAAACAAAAATGTTCAAACAAATTAAAGTGGGCTTTAAGATAATCCGGTAAGGTTTAAATTCTGGCGTTAACTAAAGGAACGTGCGCGCGTATCTCCGGGCTGGCGCCGTGCCAGACGCGCGGTGCCGCGGCATGGCGAAAAATAGTGAAATGCCGCTAAAGGCTCTCCACACTGCGTCACGCACTCAATATTAACTACAGAAGCTCCACTTCATAATTATAACAATAATTCTCTGCATCCTCGCTGCGTCTGACGTCGTTCTGTAAATGCTAGCTCAGCTGGTCGTGATGTGAGAACCCGGCTAAGCACAGGCTTACACACAGTTCTCTGATTGTACAAACCCGTATCCGTATTACTGTCGTGACCATATTTCCTTGTAATCGACTATTGCTGTAATAACTTATGTTAAAATACTTCACAAATAAGTGGTGGTCTGTAGGCAGCCAGTAACTAATACTATATAATAATAATAATATAGATATAATGATGTTAGACACGCAAAGTTCACTTCGTAATAGGATGTTTTAGTCGCTGATATAAAGACCTCGTCAACTATGAGTCTAGGCAGTTCAGACGAGGGACGAGACCAGTCGAGGGAATCTGTGCAGCGCAACTTCACACCCAGGTACGGTAGCCCGCATGTCAGTGGGAACACAAACAGTGTACTGTGGCCTATGTCCAGCAGTGGACGTCATTCGGTTACGTAGTGAACTGTGAGCTATGTCCAGCAGTGGACGTCATTCGGTTACGTAGTGTACTGTGAGCTATGTCCAGCAGTGGACGTCATTCGGTTACGTATTGTACTGTGAGCTATGTCCAGCAGTGGACGTCATTCGGTTACGTAGTGTACTGTGGCCTATGTCCAGCAGTGGACGTCATTCGGCTGAAATGATGATGACAATGATCAGTAGTGTTCTCTAAATCTAGCTGTGCTTGTCAGCAATATAAATAAAAAACTTAAAAGCTACCGATCTAAAACCTTAAAGGAGGTTTTAGTTTTGTTATCTTTCAATAGCTACAAGTACACCCACTTTATAGGAGAGCTCTATTTCCGTTTCATCTCATCCACTTTTCTCATCCCAACCGTAAATTAATAAGTCGACTCTTCATCAAGCTTCTATGGGAAGTTATTTAAATCTTGTGACCGTCATGAAATTATAACAGCTTCGATTATTAATACACCTCACTAGGCGGTCCTTTTCTTCACACTAACTCATGTAGTTTTGTACAAGCGATTTCATACATAGCGTGAGTGTCGTGTGTCGGTGACGTCACGTGAGTGGCGGGTGTCGGTGACGTCACGTGAGAGGCGCGTGTCGGTGACGTCATGTGAGTGGCGCGTGTCGGTGACGTCAGGTGAGTGGCGCGTGTCGGTGACGTCAGGTGAGTGGCGCGTGTCGGTGACGTCACGTGAGTGGCGCGTGTCGGTGACGTCACGTGAGTGGCGCGTGTCGGTGACGTCACGTGAGTGGCGCGTGTCGGTGACGTCACGTGAGTGGCGCGTGTCGGTGACGTCACGTGAGTGGCGCGTGTCGGTGACGTCACGTGAGTGGCGTGTGTCGGCGACGTCACGTGAGCGACACAGTGCCGCTAATTAGACGCGCGGCTATTTGTCACCTCGCACATAAGAGTTACATTTTACGAGAAGTTAAGTACGGAAGTCGAACAAATTAATCTTTTAGTAATTCCTCATATTTTAGGTATAATAGAACGGACGGAGGACGCTCCGCCACGGAAACATCATTAATCTAATTCCAGATGATAATTATGCAGTGTGTAGTCGGTCTGCGTTACGTCAGCTAAATGTTACAGCGAAGATGACGCATGACGCGCCACGGCATGTCACACGACGAGACTCGCGTGACAAGCGATGACACGCGCCGAGGTGAGCGCGGGTCCTTTACTCCGCATACGTATCACGCGAGAATCGCGCACTCGCGCTGCACACGCCTTGTGCCCGCAGTTCGGCTAGTGCCGTATTGACTGTGATCAAGGGCGTTTTTTGATTAAATAATAAGAAGTAAAAGCGGGTGCGAGGCGGGCACGTGGCATGCGAGGAGCGGGCGCGGAGTAAATGCGGGTGCAAGGCGGATCCAACGCGTGTGCGGGGCGTGCGCGTGGTCCGCGCGGGTTATCTGAACACGGCCTTAGAACGGCCCTTTGTGCATGTTTGATCTGGAGCATTGATGTTTTTGTCGCACCACCCCATACAGTTATGCATTACGAGATTAGCGATGGGCATAACGCAAACTACTAACTACTAATCTCAACGAGCCAGTGTCCGCAATTTGACGAAGATTTTTAAACACAAATATTAGTTACGGATTCTAGTGGAAAGGATCTATGTGCGGATGAAAACTTAGTGTGTTATCTAGCATGACGCCCAAGTACTTTATTGAATCCGTTTGAAGACTTCTACGAGTACATACCAGCGCGACTTGTCGCGCGACGCGACACGGCACAAAGGCCCCGCGCGTCGCAGGTTGAGCGGAGCCTTTGTGTCGCGTCACGTCGCGCGACAAGTCGCCCCGGTATGTAGAAGCCTTTATGAAAGTGGGAACATAAGCAATAAACACCATGAGTCAAAATGCAAGAAGATGAATGTTTGGTAATTTTGAAATTATCGAGTGAACAGGTGGGTTTTTTTTATGTAGAAAGAAATATACTTTGTCTTATCAACATTTAGAGCGAGTCTATTATTAGCCAGCCATGACAACACCAAGTTCAACCCCAATTGATCAGGTGTGTTGGCGTCAAAAAAAAGTGCTGTGTCATCAGCGAAAGTTATGATCCTTCCGCTCTATTGAGCTCACAGAGTTCGTCAATGAAAGTCAGAAATAGTGGAGACTGAGGATACTGATCTGTGGGACGCCTTGTACTACGAGAAGATCAGTACTAGTACACTCGTCTACTTTAAGTCTCTGGAATCGGTTGGTGATGTAGTCGGAAAAAAGCTTTAGTTATCCCTTACACCAATGCTCTCCAATTTCTTCACCAACAGTGAGACGGAGACCACGTCAAGGCATGCCTTGGCAAGGTCCATAAAGATTACTGTCATCCATGATTGGTTGTAAAAAAATATTTACATAGAGAAGTCTTTTTACGTGCAATAAAGTAATACATCATTTTCTACTTTTAACTGTTATACTAGTTATTGTCCGCGAATTCGTCTGCGATCCAGGATCAAAGTAATAGCCTATATCCTTCTCCAGGTCCCACTATAGCTAGTCTCTCAAATTTCATCCAAATCCGTTTAGCTGTTTTAGCGTGAAAGCGTAACGAACAAACAAACTCACATTGGCATTTATAATATCAGTTAGGATGTCAGGTATGGTCCAGTGTATGTTACTTAGTGCGTCGTGTTTGCGTCACGTGGTAGTAGTTGAAGGGGCGCCCTTTTGCGTGAGTAAATTGCTGACCGCGAAGAATTTAATATATCGCCCCGCGGAGCGACCCGCCGCCGCCGAGCGAGCAAGATTGTTGTTTGTTTATGTACAACAATGCCAATTGATGCTTCAAGATAATACAGTAAATTATTAATTGTTTTTTAGGTAGGGAGTAAGGGTTACTCCCTAATAGGTACTTAATTATTATCTGCCAGTCTACTTTTTGAAATTGTAGCTTTACTTCAGAAGAGTCATTTGTGATGTGAATGTGATACATTATATCGAAGTGGGATAAAGATAAATCTAATGATCATCTGGATTATTTATTGTAGGTAAGTACTACATCACTAATTAATATAGTAGCAATTGGCATGTCGACCAGTGGTAAAACAAGTTCTAACAAGCAATGAACTCAATCACAAACAAGTCCGACATTAACATAAACACAACGCCAACAAAATCCATCCCACTTGGCAAACGATAACACAGTTACACAGCAGCGGACTTTATTAATACAACGACAAAATCGATCAAAGTGATCCGTATTAATGGACGCATAATTATAAAACAAAGGGTTGCGTTGAAAAAATATGAAAATGTGCGGAACATCCCGCAGTAACTTATCTTTAATGTGCGCGAGCGAGCGGTCCGGCCGGGACTCACCGCGGGTGATACCAAGTTAGTGATCCAATTAAGCGGCGCGTCGCACTTCACAATAAAATAGGGCGCGATTCCAAAAATCCGGCGCGAATTAAATCCATATGGCGCACAGTTTACGATTTGACAAAACTAGGTGGACAAAAATCGGAAATGCAAGTAAACGATAATAAATGACTATAACTTATTGGTGGAGAGGGTAATAATAAAATTAAAACCAACTGTGATTTTTTATAACAATATTTATTTGCTTTTTAGTAAAAAAAATTAAATCTTTATTTATTATTTATTTAACAGTTTATGTACACACATATATACAGACAAGAAAAAAAAGGAACAGAAAAATACGTACAAAGGTGATGCTTATTTCTAAAGAAATCTCTTCCAGCATACCTGCGACAAGGAAAGTAGACGAAGAGATGTAGACAACGTGTGTAAGATTAAAATATTCTTTGTGTTTCTTGTATGTGTTTTTTTGTGGCAGTTTCCTTAATAAAGTTATATATGAAAGAAAGAAGAAAGAAAATACGTTTATTTGCGGTAAACATGACGCAACAAAGAACATAAACACAAAAATAAGAAAAGGTTGGGGGAAACATGCGTCACATCCACGCAAAACGGCTATCGCTCAGCATTATACTGCGACCCTATGCAAGACAGAGCCCCAGCGCTGGTTTTCAGCGACAGCCGGCGCCGACGTATGACGTCGTACGGTGCAGCAAACAATTAATAGGATCATAGATAAAGAAAAATAATATAATAATAAAAATAAGTGGTAGAATAAACTAAACAGAAATATTAATAAAAATAGACATACATGCTATGAGAATATCATCCTCCTTTTACGTTTTACGCTTTATGTAGTGGCAACATTTCGAAAGTTCACATCTCCGTTAGGAGTTTATGTGTTCTGTGCATTTGACGAGTACTACGTAATCTGTGATTTGACCTAAGTACTTCCTACATAATAATTATGATGTAAGGAATTACAAAATGGCCAATGATATAATACTATGTGTTGTTATTATGCAAAAGTTATTTGTCAGTGCTTTATACGTTTATGAGTGAATGTGAAAGATAAGATGGACCCAATATAATGACAAAACCTTGGAAACTATATGGGTCAGATGACATCAGCATATACTTGATTAAATCGTAATTCGTTCTGTGACGCGAAGTTTTTAATGTGTGGCCCAATCGCACTTTTCTGATCTCTTTATTCTTGGCTTCTGAAGCCTCCTCAGACATTTGGCCTAGAGGTATGATTGAATGTCTCATAATGTCTGCGCCATGTACTAAGATCTTGTGTACAGTCACTGGCATGTTATACCAAAAGTAAAAATTTAAATATATGTCGCGAGTTTGTTTACAGTATGCTTGAAACTTGGCTGGAATTTCGTAGCCAGAAGCGATGACTGCAAGAATAGTCCCCAAACGTTCGATGAGGTTCTCATCTAGACCTGTGATACGCGCTGTTTCAGAACAATTGTAAAAGAAACCCGTGCAGTATTTCCATCGTTACTTGTACCGAATCCGCTTGATGCGGGCCCCTACAACAAAAATAAAAAAAAAGTAGATTAGCGCAAAAAAACGCAGAATTTAATGATTTACCCAAGAAAAAAGGATAAATAAGGAATCTGTTAAGACTATAACCATGATCTTGCCGCATATTGCAACATACTTTATGCTTAAGAATACTTTTGAATACGGGAAAAGTATGTAATTAAAACTGTGATTTTTAAAAGCCTGACATTATTATCTAAATTAAGCAATACATGATAAAATTATAACTTAATAGAAAGATTTATTACCTCCGATTGAAGATTCCATCACTAAAAAATTTTCGATACCACACAAAACACTCAGAAACATACAAACACGATGACGTTACCGGTCGCACTGAGCGCGCACTCGACTACCTGCTATCGGAAGGGTAACTTTGGCTATTGTTATCGAAAGGGTCACCGTGTTCAGGAATGAATGCTTTGTGTTATGTGTTGCCAGTGTTATTCAAGATTAAGAAACAAGTGATAAAATGTATTTATTTAGAAATTTTACTTTTATGTTTTTGTCCACCTAGAATAATCAGATCGTAAACTGTGCGGCGGCATGCAACTTGTACACGGATTTGTGACGCGCCCATCACCGCGTACTGTCGTGGTTTAGGAAAGTATTAATAAGTCACAGTTTGTGACTCGTCCACGTTCTAATGTTACGGTTTCTATCAGATGCGGATGGAATTTTCCATTCCGTTTGTTTTAAAACTTTTCATATTGTAAAAACTTTTTACAAAAAAATAATAACCGACTACCAAAAATAACACTACAAAGTGAAAAATAACTTTAATTTCGGAAGTCGGTGTCTTTGGATCTGTATTTGAGTTTTTTGCCACCGACTTCCGAAATTAAAGTTATTTTTCACTTTGTAATGTTATTTTTGAAAGTCGGTTATTATTTTTTTGTAAAAAGTTTTTTAATTTTCACTTTTTAGTGAGTCAGTTTTGAATTTATCTAAGTTACAATAGCCTAATGTTAACTGCTCATCACCTTTTACGAAATATTGCTTTTCCCGATGCTGGAACGTTGATTGTTGAGGAGGTCTCCTGGGAAGAACCAGGAGAACTGCCACTCACCATATGCATAGTGACGAGCATAAATTGCTTAATCGCAACCCGTTAAATAGGTACTCATTATTATATTGTTCCGGTGGCCATCTGTGGTCTCCATCATCAGTTCCACTTCACCAAATAGTGCTTTCCGTGAGCAAATGCCTAGTGTCCTAACACAGGCAATTTTTGTCTAAAAGGTCACTTCAACCACTAGATTTAGTACATAAATCCATAAAAAATACCCAAATCGCTATAGGTTTGCGTATAAAATTTGAGGGTTTCCCTGGATTTCCATTGGATCCCCTCATCAGGTTCTGATTTGGTGGCAATGGGACCACCTCGGGAGTATACCCTTTTAAACAAAAAAAGAATTTTCAAAATCGGTTCATAATTGACGGAGTAATCGCGTAACAAAAATACAACAAAAAAAAAAACATACAGCCGAATTGAGAACCTCCTCCTTTTTGGAAGTCGGTTAAAAATTGTGTGTGCAGGTTCCCATTCTTAATTATCAAAAAGAACAAATACCTATGAGGTGCAATAGGTAAACAAACCAACTGACTTAAAAACGACGTTCAATAAGGATGCGTCCACACGAGCGATTGCGCGACCCTCGTCGAGCGACGCGACAAAAAGTTTTTCAATTAGTTGACCAAAACCACGCGCCCCTACACTACTGCTATCGCCTGATATGTCCGACTCCATCCACTTTTATACTCCAAATTAAATTAGTTTTCCACCATACGAATACCTACCCACTTATTCTATTGGTTTTGTCCGTATACTCTGCTATTTGATCTGATAAAAGCATTTTAAACTTTCCAGCGGAGTGTATCACGCTTTTATTATTATTTTTTTTTTGGGTGGGAAATTATCAAATAACTTCTCCTGCTCTGGGCGGAGCGGGAGGGCGTGTCAGACTTTTACTGACTAAAACCCACCCGTATTCCTTCATTTGCCTGTATGCCAGGGCCACGATATCTCTTTCGGACAAACTCGCAACCCTGGCATGCATTGGCCCTAACGGACCCCGTCAGTTGCTGCTGACAACTCTTTGAAGCGCGCGTGGAATACAACGCGCCGTCGACCCGGGCCTGGTCCTTATCAGACGGTGAGCTACCCATCGCTCATCGTCCGCAAGCCCGCGCCTACGGTGGCCGGAAATCGGCTTGCGACTCCCGACGCCCGGGGCGTCTCCTGCGGCGACTAGGGGCGCGAGGGCGCGAACCTTGCCTCTCCCTCACGCGTTCCGCTTCCTCTTTCGCAAGAATTACTGCTTCGCAGAAGGAGGTGACGGCCTCCCATGCACTCTCGCTTTGAACCATGGCCCGAACCAGGGCCGGACGCGAGAGATCGCCGTCACCGATCGCCTCTGTGAGGACACGGCGGCGCTCCACCCAAGCCGGGCAGACCTCCACCATATGCTCCACCGTGTCCTCCGGGCGATCCACACAGTGGTGACACACGGGCGTTTCCTCCCGCTTTATCCTGAACAGGAACCTCCCGAAACAACCATGTCCGGTGAGGACCTGCGTCAGGCGGAAGGTGAGGACGCCGTGGCGCCTCTCTAGCCACTCCTCAAAGAGGGGACTTATCGCCACGATTGTGGCGTGCCCAGTGCTGGGTTGCGACAATCGCACTCTCCATGCCGCCATAAGATCCCGCCGGAGCTCTTTCCGCTGTGCCGTAATTTTTCGCGGCAGCGGAGTTTCACCCCGGCGTTTCGCCTCCTCGCGCCACTCCCAGATGTGCGCAAGGACTTTTGCCTCCAGATTCCATGGCGGTAGTCCGGCAAGGAGGCCCGCCGCCTCACGGGAGACCGTGCGGTAACCCCGTACCAGCCTGATGGCCATGACCCTTTGGGACGCGTTTAATTGGCGGGCTGGTCGCAGCCATAAGGAACGCGCCCACACCGGTGCCCCGTAAAGGGCCATGGACCGCACGATCCCCGCGTAGAGCCTCCAGCAGGAGGCTTTGGACCCCCTAGGTTGGGCAGGAGCCGCTTTAAGGCAGCCCCGGCCCGCTCTAGTCTGGGAGCCAAACGTCGAAAATGCTCCACGAAGTTCCAACAGATGTCGAGGACGAGTCCCAGGTACTTCATCGTCGACTCGACGCCAATGTGAACCCCTCCTGCCGTTATCTGGGAACCCGACAGTGGCGCATTCCGAGGACCATAAAAACACATGGCCTCAGGCTTGTGCAAAGCCACCTCGAGGCCCAATTGCCGGATCCTATTGACGATTGTCGCAACCCCACGTGCCGCCAGTTCGGCCGCCGCCTGATGCGACCTCCCTTGCGCCAGGACCAGCGTATCGTCAGCGTAGCAGACTACGTTGATCTGAGACGACGCCGTGCCGCGATCTGCAGCGGTTTGACCAAATGTGTGCAGCGAGTGGACTCCGTATGATATAGCTTTTGCTGCCAGTCGAAACTCCTCAGGTTCCAGGACGGCGACCACTCTGTACCTATTTCCGTAGCGGCTCACTGGGGACTCTAGGAGTGGGTTCTTTTTGGGCTTTATAGTTAATTAAAACTGCCATTTAATACATAAAATTAGACTGGGACTCATAATACACTATTTTAGGAGCCAAACGGGCCTTGCTTTCTTGATGGTGACTGACGTGAGACTGGTTTGTTACTGGTTCGCCGACTGACTAGCGTGTTCCTTTTTATAACAGTGCTAGATTGGCCAGCAGACCATTGTCTTTGCACGATTTCGCTTGGGCCAAACTCGTGTCCATGCTCGTGATTGGGTGTGAGTTCCCGCCCGTTTTTACTTTATTAAGTTTTGTGCAATTACTTTTAACTTTCATTTGACAATACAAATATATACATGGGTTCAATAGTTCTCTATTTATACATTATCATCTAAGAGTAGGTAATCAGTCAAGTAATTTAGGTGCATGTTTCTTATATCTAAGTATTAGGTAATCAGTCAAGTCATTTAGGTACGTTTCTTATAGGTAAGTATTAGGTAATCTTTAATCTTAATTTATCTTAAACTCACCCCAACCCCGAACATTGGTCCTTCAAGCCGTCGGAGCGGAATTATTACGCATGTATCTACTAATTGTACTGTGTGAAGTCTCGCTTGGAACTTATTACCACACCCTGGCAAACAGAACTGAGTGAATTTACTTTACAAAAATTTCATCATCCTACGGATCCTAACTGACCTCGGTACTCCGGACGGAAGGGTGCCATCATCTTGCTGATCTTAATTTATCTCGGTGCCCCGGACGGAAACGTGCCATCATCCTGCTGATACTGATTTACCCTGGGTTTTACGAAATCATCGCGTCATCTCATCGCGCTGTTACTCCAGGTCTGTTCTTGCAGCCATCGCAAGGACATTTGATCTCCAAAGAAGCCTTCAGTACAAGTTAGGTCTCTTTTTTATCTTTATAATGTCGGAAATGGATGACATTTTAGCAATGCAACAACAACTAATCAAAGCCGTAGATAGGCTCTTCACTAATTTCAAGAAGGATGGTGCAGAGCGCAAGACCTCAGACTACTTACGTCATTAATTAGCTTTAGATTAATCATATGACTTTGCTGTCTTTTGGTGATCAATCTCATGACTATTTCAGTACTAATCAATACGATCAAATGAATGAAAAATATAAGAACTTTAAAACTACTATTAAAAACTATGACTACGACCCCCTTAAAAACAGACCGCAAATCCCTGAATTGAAACCTCCTACGTTCCAACCTACTGTGGAATCTCAAACCTCAAGCCTCGTATCTCACGCGGCTTCTAAAACTCCTGCTCTTTAAGAGAGTAAAGCCGAAGGTCTCTTTAAAAGGCAAGCTACCAACTTTAAGGCTTTCTTGAGAACATATTCCAATATCGACCTTGATCTCGTCACGGAAAGATGGGAGTTTGAAGACATTCTGAAGACGATACAATCTCGTTGGGCGGCTATTGACTCGCTTCATTGGGAGCTAGACAACGAGTATGGCAGATAGGCTCTTAACTAATTTCAAGAAGGATGGTGCAGAGCGCAAGACCTCAGACTACTTACGTCATTAATTAGCTTTAGATTAATCATATGACTTTGCTGTCTTTTTGTGATCAATCTCATGACTATTTCAGTACTAATCAATACGATCAAATGAATGAAAAATATAAGAACTTTAAAACTACTATTAAAAACTATGACTACGAGCCCCTCACAAACAGACCGCAAATCCCTGAATTGAAACCTCCTACGTTCCAACCTACTGTGGAATCTCAAACCTCAAGCCTCGTATCTCACGCGGCTTCTAAAACTCCTGCTCTTTAAGAGAGTAAAGCCGAAGGTCTCTTCAAAAGGCAAGCTACCAACTTTAAGGCTTTCTTGAGAACATATTCCAATATCGACCTTGATCTCGTCACGGAAAGATGGGAGTTTGAAGACATTCTGAAGACGATACAATCTCGTTGGGCGGCTATTGACTCGCTTCATTGGGAGCTAGATAACGAGTATGGCAGATCAAACCCCGAGTACGAAGAGCAATTTACTCATTATGAGAAATATTATAACAAAATCAAGAAAGACATCAATAATAAAATGTGGTCCGTTGCACATATTGAAAAATCTACTCCTAAAATAGAGAATTCACCTTTGAGGGAAATTACAATAAGTGGATTTCGTTTAAAGATCTTTTTACCAGTGCACAACAACCCCTCTTTGTCGAATGCATAAAGGATGCAATTTCTAAAGAGTAAGATCAAAGGTGAACCCGAAAAATTTATCCAACATTTCCAAATAAGCTCCAACAATTATCCTGTATGCTGGAATATCTTTATAATAATAAACGACTGATCATCACTTCTTACTTTAACAATCTCATGAACATCACTGCAAACCAGCAACAATCATCAAACCATATAAAACGCATTCACGACATTACGTACGAGAGCGTGAATGCTATCAAGAATCTGGGAGTCGATGTGTCTTCCTGGGACTCTTTCCTGGTATGTATATTATATTGTCTCAGAAATGGGACTCAGATACATACGAAGATTATCTTCAAGCCTTAAAATCCCCACGAGAGTTGCCCGTCTTGGGAGATTTCCTTAATTTCTTGGAAACTAAGTTTATGATGCTGGGAACTTTACGTAAGAAGCTTGAAAATTCCAAGCAGAAATCATCCTCATCTCAATCCAAGAACAATAACAAACCATCATTTTCCTAATTATAAACCAAATTATAACAATCCTAAAACGAATTAGGTACTAAGGAAACCAAGTTTCGCAATCGTCAAAGACCAAACGCTAAATTAAGACGCAGATATATGCCAGTGACCTTGAGTGGTTAGCTTGCGTGTTCTGTACTGAGCTTACGCAACTCGTCGTACGTTCAGCGAGTAATAGGACTCGCCCATCAAGGAGCGCTGTCCCCAATTAGACGCATTATTAATTTATTATACACAAAACAAAAGGTATTTTAATAAAACGCGTATACTATAAGATCAATAATTAAATTATCTATAAGTTGGTGAACGTTTTAGAAAACACGCTTGGTAGATTTTGCGCTATTCTCAGTTTTTTATCCGCGTTGGACATAACTTTACAAATTAATTTCACTATGTAATATAAACATAATCTAAAATATTCACATATTAAGTTATTGAGAAAATGCTCTTATTTAACAAATTTTTTTTTTAAATCATTAACACTACTCGTTTAGATGTGATGTTCAGTATACAATCATTAAAAGTCGGTTATCGTCGCCTTAAAAATCGCAAGCAATGCCCTATTTGCAACGCCAATGATCATCGAATTCATGCATGTCAAAAATTATTGGAATTGCAACCTAATGAACGTAAAAATGCTATTGCTAACTTGAAACTGTATAATTTTTTTACATTATCACGAAGGCAAAAAATCTCTTTCCGAAATAAGATGCAAAGAATGTAATAACGAACACAATACAATTTTGCATGAATCTTTTACGTCACATAGATCTGGGTCAAATGCAGCCACGATTATGAAATCGCCATCTCAGCAGCAAGAAAGTAAAACAGTTACATCGCTTCTTAAAGAGCCCTCAGAAATATTGCTTACCACAGCAATAATTAACGTACAAGCAGCGGACGGATCTTACCAAAAAATGAGAGTTCTTTTAGATCAAGGGTCACAGACATCCATTATTAGGGAATGCGCAGCTCAGTTGTTAAGACTAGCGCGACAGAAATGTAACGGTTATATCTCTGGAATAGGAAATAAGGAAAACAACTGTAAGGGCATGATTACCATCAAATGCTCGTCGTTGGTTAGCGAATTCACCTTTGAAACGGACGTTTATATAATTAATAGACTCATAAATAACTTACCTAAGCCAGACTGGCGTACTCTTAACCAAATAACTCTAGCAGATCCCGAACTTTATAAAAGTAGGCCTATTGACATCTTATTTGGGGCAGACATCTGTTCCACTATCCTTATAGACGATACCTGTCGTTCAGAAGGTATATTGCCCATTGCCCAACAAACCCAGTTGGGTTAGATCTTAAGCGGCAAGTACAAAACGTACCATTGCAATGTGATCCTAAATAATATTGAAGAGATTCAGCAATTTTGTGAAGCTGAGGACGTTCATGAATCTCCAGCCAGAAGAAGATCAAAAATGCATCGAGTTTTACGGCTTATTCCTAAAATCCCCCTTGAGGGGGAAAAGTGGACTCAATAAAAAAAGTCTAGAATTCCCCCCTGATAATAATTAAAAAAAAATTAAGGGGGAAAACTGAAACTTGGAAAAACCAACATCCATAAATCCCCACTGAGGTCCTTAAAATTTAAGGAGTGCCTCTGCTACCGGCGCTCGATGGCAGATTCCAGAATGGCAACCACAATTATACAAATGTGATTTTGAAATCGCGACAATGAACGCCATTCGAACTGTATTTCCAAACTTTACAGTAAAAGGGTGCTATTTTCACTACTTACGGTACGAGCGATTTGGAAGAAAGAGCGTGTATAAAATTTGACAAAATCTAAGATCCAGAAAAGACAAAGGGCACTATCCGCTGTTCTACCTCTCTTACCAGAAGATCAAATTATAAATGGGTGGTTTTATGTAGCCAGACAGAGCCAAGACGATGATAACGATAACAACAAAATATTTCGCCATTAGATGATACAACAATGGCTAAATTATGAAAACTTTATCAAAATCTGGTGCGTCTTTGGCGAACGTCACAAGACTACCAACCTCTTAAAAGCGTGGCATTAAAAAAAAATGCAATTTTATCGTATACAAATGGAATTAATTAGCGGGAGCATAACAATTGGATATTTCCTAGAAAAGTTAAAATAATTTGCATTTTATTATTTTAATTCTCTTTGATTTAGGTGATTTATATTTTCTAGATACTTTGAATTGTATTTTTGATTGTTATAGCATTACTTACATAGTTTTTTTTTAATTGTTGTACGTATAATAATGTTGATTTTTAAGTATTCGTAAATTGTCTAATTACTAGTCAACCGTGTTGTCGTCTACAAGTTATTAATTAATTAATTATTATTATAATTGATTAACAATAAAATATTACAAATAGTTTTCCCAAAGCCAAAACTGTTCTTCATAAATAAGGTGTATTTATTCATACACGAAATATGTTAAGGGGTCATTGTACTCATCATTATGAACAACTTTTATTAAGGGACCAAATCTTAAATCACGAAAAAAAAAATTTGCTGTTCCCTACATTTGTGTTCGCTTATGTCGTCAAAATGTATGGAACAGCTGTTTTTTTTTGCGATTTCAACTTCGGTCCCATAGTAAAGTGATTGTTTTATTTTATATTTTCTCTTTATCTTTGTACTGAATTTTTACATTCTGCAAATTGTCGAAAAACTTGATAATTATTTTTATATGCTTTCAGGGAGGATAAGCAAAATAAATTAGTTTTTCTGGTTAGGTACCTTGTTTAAACTGTTTTAATAATTATTTTTATTAAAAACAACCGAATTCCCACATCGCTATTTGTTTGTGATTGTTTTTACTCTTCATCACATTTTATTATAACAAAATTCTGTGAAAAATAAAAGACTGATGATATATTATTATATCGTCGTTGTTTGTTTATTAAATTGTATATAATCACTATTTTTATTTACTCTAAAAGCGTAGAAATCAAAACTAAAAATAAGGGGGAAAAGTGGAATGATCTATAAAAAAAAATCTGGATTTTTTTTACTTAAGAGTTCAGTTTTCCCCCCTGATCGGGATTCTCTCAGGGGGGATTAGTGGAATAAGCCGAGTTTTACCAATCTTCGACCCTTAGACGAGAACACAGAAGTTATGTCGTTAAAATACGACATGATAAGAATATGGGCGAGTCAAAAACAAAATCGATTGCTCAATTTTTCCAAAAAGCAACCAGCACTGGCACGTGACTATAAAACGTTTATTTCTGAATACCTGGAGCTCGGACATATAACACCCGTTGCGCCACACGTACAGCCGGACTGCTACCTATCGCACCATTGCGTCCAACGATCTGAGTCATCAACTACTAAATTGCGAGTTGTCTTTAATGCCTCGCCAAAAACTTTGAGTGGATACAGCCTCAATGATGTTATGTGCCGAGGACCCAATTTACAACAAGACCTTCAGAGCCTTATCTTAAAATGGAGACAATTAAGATACGCTTTTACAGCAGATATAGAAAAAATGTTTCGCAAAATCTGGCTACATCCCGATGATCAAAAATATCAGAAAATAATCGGGCGGAACCATCCATCTCAACCTTTAAAAAAATACCAATTAGCGACAGTTAACTACGTCACAAAAGCCGCACCTTTTTTGGCCATGATGACACTGAAGCAACTGGATTAAAGGCCAAACTATCCACAAAGTTGCACTCCTGACATCATAAAACACTCGTTTTACATGGATGATCTCATGCATGGTGAAAATTCAGCGAGAGCAGGTAAACAGCTCAAAGCGGAGATGATCAACCTCCTCAAACCTGGCGGGATTAATCTCAGGAAATGGCGATCAAAGTTGCCGGAAATAGATACGATAGTTCTGATGCACTTCATAAGGAAGACTAACTATAAGCAACCGAAGTCAACCAAAACTTTAGGTCTTCGGTGGGAACCCAAAAATGATAAATTTATTTTTTATCCTATAGAATTTGTCGCACAAGACATCCTTACAAAAAGACAATTCTTATCTCAAATATCTAAAAATGTTGACCCTTTGGGCTGGCTAGCATCAGTCACAATATAACTTAGATCTTGTTCCAAGAATTATGGAAATCAGATCTGGGTTGGAAGCACCCTGCCCCTCAAGAAATCGCGCTAGAGTGGAATACTATTAAAGCCGATCTATCTCATATCTCGATTTAAAATACCACGTTGGATTCAAACCCAGGAGAAAAATATCATTGAACTCCATGGCTTTTGCGACGCTCGCACGAAAGCTTACGCTTGCGTCGTGTATTGCGAATACAGAGAGAAAATAAAACCCACGTGACCCTTATTGGAGGGAAATCAAAAGTAATTCCGCTGAAAAAACCACAATCGATCCCGCGTTTGGAACTTTCCGGCGATCTATTGTTGTCAAAACTTATGCAAAAAAAAAAAACCGGTCAAGTGCGAGTCGGACTCACGCACTAAGGGTTCCGTACCATTATCTATAAAAATGGCAAAAAAATCACGTTTGTTGTATGGGAGCCCCCCCTAAATATTTGTTTTATATTAATTTAATATGTGAATATTTCAAGCATCTACCTGTTGCCGTTATCAATATAGAACAAAAACGAGCAAAAAAATCATGTTTGTTGTATGGGAGCCCCCTTAAATATTTATTTTATTCTGTTTTTTAGTATTTGTTGTTATAGCGGCAACAGAAATACATCTCCGTGAAAAGTTCAACTGTCTAACTATCACGGTTTATGAGATACAGCCTGGTGACAGATGGACAGACAGACAGACAGAAAGACGGCGGAGCCTTAGTAATAGGGTTCCCGTTTTACCCTTTGGGTACGGAACCCTAAAAATCATCTTATCCCTATCGAGCTACAAGGTGCATGTTTATGGTTGGACTGATTCAACGGCTGTTCTAGGTTGGTTAAGTGGCGAACCGGAGAAGTAGAAACCCTTTGTTGCGAATCGAGTGAGGATTATTACTGAAATAATCAGCAGTTTACCTGCTGCTCAATTAGCCAATCACTCGCTGTGGTCGCAAGGGCCAGACTGGTTACCACAATATAAGCCTAAAGAATTTCATAAGATGCCGATATATACGAGTATCACTTGCGAAGAACTCAGAAAAAAGGAGCACGTAAATACGGTCATTGTTAACCCCGAAAATTTAATAATAAATCAGCTGGTACCAAAATATAGCACTTTAAGGAAAGTCACCCGAGTATTAGCATACACAAACCAGTTCATCGACATTGTTGTATACTTACAAGAAAAAACGCACATATTTTCTTACTCTACAAAATATAAAGACAGCAAGAGAAATGTTAATGCACGTCCAAATCGAAATAATGATCCACTAAATAAGAAAAACCAGATTCTTAATCTCAATCCCATACTAGACACTAATCAAATTCTCCGTGTCGGTGGCAGACTTGAACATTCGAATCTTGATCCCGGAATGAAGCGTCCCATCATAATCCCGAATTAATCGAAATTGGCAGATCTTATCATAGATGAATCCCACGAGCTTGTATTTCACGATGGAGTAAAAATGACTACTGGATTTATAAAACACAAATACTAGATTCTTGGAGGAAACAGAGTCACAAGGAAATGGTTAAGAATGTGTGTCAAATGTAAAAGAAATTCCCTACCACAACATGTGTAATTGTTTGTTTTCCCGAATAAATAAAATTAAATAAAATAAAAACATCAAATCATGGGTGACCTACCTCCAGCACGATTAATTCCTAACTGACCTTTTTACCACACTGGAATAGATTTTACCGGACACATTCTTATAGGCAAACAAAGGTCGTGGCATTAAAACCTGTAAAGGATATGTCGCAGGTTTTGTTTGTATGACAACTAAAGCCATACATTTAGAAATCGTCTCAAATCTCACAGCGTCAGCATTTATTGCCGCGCTTAGAAGAATGTCGGCTAGAAGAGGAGTTCCTAGGCACAACTATAGTGATCAGGGAACAAACTTCATAGCAGCCAACAAAATATTAAAACAAGAGTTTGCCGAAATCTCCTACGTCTTGTCTGACCAAGAATTAACCGCGACAATCTCTGAAATGAATATTGAGTGGCACTTTAATGCCCCATCATGGCCATCTTCTGGCGGACTCTGGGAAGCGGCAGTGAAGAGCCTAAGCCTATTATAAAGGACGACAACCTTCCACCAGGAAATGACAGGACGACAACCTTCCACCAGGAAATGACAGGACGACAACCTTCCACCAGGAAAATGGAGTCTAGGTCGCGTAGTAGCGCTGCATCCTGGAAGTGACGGACACGTAAGGGTCGTCACACTTAAAACCAAAAACAGGCTCATAAAACGCCCAGTTGTAAAACTGTCCTTACTGCCAACAAATAAAGATGTTCAAGATCAAAATGCCCCAAAAGTTGATAATAAATTGCCAGCGGCGAAGAAAAAACGTCGTATCTCATTCTCAGTTATGGTTTTATCTTTGAAATTATTTTTGCTGTTACTAATAAACACCGCTCAAGCATCCTACAACTTTACTCTGCTGACAGACAATAGTGTCTACTTCGACCAAATATCTAATATGCACTTATTTAGAGATGATTGGTATTTAATAGTCTATTATGACACAAATCCTTATCAAGAAGGAACGGCGGCATAAAGTATGTCAAGTATCTTGAAACCTTATGCTGTACGATTAGAACACAAACACCTTGCAACGGCGTCATGTTACAACTTAAGCATGAGTTCGAAGAAATTAAACATAATGATATTATTCATGTCATGATGAATGACTCGTATATGACTAATAAGAAACGATAAATAAACATCACAAAATAATAAATCAAAAGCTTAAATATCTCCAAGACTCCTATAAAAATCTCTCTCAGCAAGTGCAAAACATAACTATTATCACAGACTTCATAACCTCGGCTTTCAGTGCCAACAACTTGTTGTATACCCTTCGACGAATCCAGGACTCAATTTTAGATACAGTAACTGATATTTAAAGTGGAAAATTAGATTTTCATTTGATACCTCCGAAGCAACTCAGATCAGAGCTAAGCATATTTTCAGCACAAATATCTGGAGACTTGGTTGTTCCTGTCGACAACTTTAATCTTAAAGATCTTTACAGCTTGCTCAAAGTAAGAGCCAAATACTCTGGCAAATACCTAATTATAGAAATAAGAATACCCCTGATAGAAAGAGATCTTTACGAGGTATTCTAACTTATCCTGGTGATGATGAACATGATGATGAAGATCGAAATTGTCTTTGAATTAGCTGCCATCAACATGAGAAAGGATTCGTGTTTAACTATCACAGACACGGATCTGCAGTCATGCGTATTACAAAACCCTATGACTATTTTGTGTCATATCAGAAGGCATACCCACCACATGAAAGATGATCATAGCATTTGTGAGACGATCTCAGGCACAACAACTTGTAAAACTAAAACTACCTCGTGCAAGAATGACTGGAGAGAGTTAACATCAGAAAACAAATATTATTATTTATGCTGCAATTAATGTAACGTCAAACTTCTGTGTGAAAATCAAGTTATGGCAGTTGGGTTATCAGGTGCTGGTCTGTTGCGTGTTGGGGAAGGCTGTTTAGTAAAAACGAAGATTTTATGGAGTATTCAAACAAAAGATTGTCTTGTAAAATTACCACGACGACAAAGATTATCTAACCAGAAATATCACCAATCAATCACATAATAAATATCATTATGCCTAAATCATCATCTCATAAGAGCATAACTCAGAAAACCTTAGACAATTTGAAGCTCTTAAGAGAAGTCTTGAGATCATGAAGCAGAGTGAACCTTTGGGCACCAGTATCTCCTACCACGACATCCATCTTTATACTGCTACTTATCTCACCATATTGGGAACCTTGTTATTGGTAGCAGCTTACTGTTTTAAACGTTGGAGGCAAAGGCAACGTAAAGGAAATCGTTCTATTTCTACAGCAGAGCTGCGGTCGACAGCTTCTGCGGCGACTGCGTTGCCATCTCCACACACCGTTACAGAAAGTGTTGTGATTGAGTTAAGTGAAATTAGGGAACAAGGGCAATCTAGTAGTTAATCTGTGAATAGTGATCCTAAGCGACTAGCTCTATCTAGTGAGTGCTTACAAAAGAAAGGAAGATATAGGTTCTTCACCGATCTTTCACGTGTTTTCTCTTCCTGATTTACACTGTCGCGATTCTGTTTAGTTTGTAACTTTTATGTCATCTTTTAACATAACTAACCCTACATAACTATTTTAGTATTCTTTGAACATTGTTTCCACCTTGTTAATATTAATTTCTTTGCCTATTCAACCATACCCACTTGTTAACCCCATCTTTTTCTCCCTCGGGAGCATGTTCAGGTCAAACACCGAACAATAATAAACATGTCAGCGTAATTGCGACACCGCGCTCTATGCCTTGAATATTTTATGTATTACATAGTAATATAATATTATAGTCAGTACGTTTTCGTATAGCTTATCGGGCGCGACTCATCCTTATCTCATTCACCTCAATCGTTTTAATCGTTTTATTTTGTAGGTATTGCTGAAATATAAGCTATCTTTATAATCTTTAATCTTAGTTTATCTTAAACTCACCCCAACCCCGAACAAATATATTACAGAAAACATCTTAAATAACAAAAATGATTAATGTCTTTACAACTCTACAAAGATAATAATTATGATTCCGCTACGAACATCATTTTATCTAGTATACAACCCGTGTCTATGTATATTTTGAATCAATAAACTTATTATTTATTAATTTTATTAATTGTAGTACATACTGAAGGCGTACGTTCCAATCGTCTGTAGTTCACATAAATTTTCAAAATAGCTTCATTTGAGAAAGCTATTAAGATTATGATCACGGGCTCACATCTTTAATGCGTCAATTTGTATGCGCGCATGTGATCACCTCCTAATAGATAAGGCCGCCTACGCACCGTAACATTTACAACGTTATTTCTTCGTAATTGACATCAGTACCCCGAGTGTAAGTTTGCAAGTGAGTAAACTTAAGTAGCGCATTTGCGTTAAGATTTTTATTCTCACCCTTATATTCTTAGCATTATGATCTATCGGTCAAATTTTAACGCAAACGAAATAGTTACGTTTACTCTCTTGCAAACTTACACTTGGGGTACAGTAATCCAAGTGTAAGCTTGCTAGAGAGTAAACGTAACTATTTCGTTTGCGTTAGAATTTGACCGATAGATCATAAAGGCTTCTACATACCGCGGCGACTTGTCGCGCGACGCGACGCGACACACAGGCACCGCTCGTCCCGCGACACGCGGGGCCTTTGTGCCGCGTCGCGTCGCGCGACAAGTCGCCCCGGTATGTAGAAGCCTTTATGCTAAGAGTATAAGAGTGAGAATAAAAATCTTAACGCAAACGCGCTAGTTACGTGTACTCACTTGCAAACTTACACTCGGGGTACCGAAGACAAAACAATCTTGAACGTAAAGTTACCAAAGCTGCGTGTTTACACGCGGCAAGCGGCGGACACCCCGCGGCGACCACCGCGGCCACTGATTGTATTGTAAACTTACAGCCTCCAAGTGCATTTATGAAAATTATTAAAAATCGTATACAGGCATAAAATATGCAGCTATGTGCCATGTGGGTATCGTATTCTGTTTAATATTAGGTATAATAAATAAGAAGCCACATAAATTTAATTCTCAGATAAAAACGCATTAATGTCTTGTAATGTAATTATTATAGGAGATTGTAATGCAAAATATTAGCACACTTGGCACGAAACGAGTGCAGGCGCAGCACGCACGCACCCGCACGACGCTCGTCGAATCGCTCCGAACACCGTTTACACCGCCGAGTACCTAAATTATGTTATAGGCAACTATGTATTACAGTGACGGAGTGTCGCGAGCGAGTCGTGTTTATAGCCGGTATGATATATTATAATTCATTACCGGTATAAATTACTCGCCGCCACGTGTTATTACTGGCTTACATTAATTCGTCAAGTGTGGTCCGGCCCCGCCCACGCGTCAGCTTCAATTAAATTATATTCCTCTAGATAGCGGCCGAGCTGCTCCGACCGCTCCGATCGCTCGTGAACACCGCGGAGTGAAATAGAGAAGACCCACTTGAACAGCGCTACAAGATTATTTTGGCGTGTGGCCAAAATACTAACGCCGCCGCCGTCTTGTTTTTTGAATACCTTTGTAGTGACATTTCACAAAACAATTGCACAAATGTTTACGAACAGCGCCCCCTATCAACGCCCCACAATCAATTTGAGCGTCAAAAGGTCCTTGTAGCAGTGTAGTGACGAACTATCAACGTCATTCGAGCGTCAAAAGATTCTTGTATCAGTGTAGTGAGGAACTATCAACGACATTCGAGCGTCAAATGATCCTTGTAGCAGTTTAGTGAGGAACTATCAACGTCATTCGAGCGTCAAAAGGTTCTTGTAGCAGTGTAGTGAGGAACTATCAACGTCATTCGAGCGTCAAAAGATACTTGTAGCAGCGTAGTGAGGAACTATCAACGTCATTCGAGCGTCAAAAGATTCTTGAAGAAGTGTAGTGAGGAACTATCAACGTCATTCGAGCGTCAAAAGAGTTTTATAGCAGTATAGTGAGGAACTATCAAAGTCATTCGAGCGTCAAAAGATTCTTGTAGCAGTGTAGTGAGGATCTATCAACGTCATTCGAGCGTCAAAAGATTCTTGTAGCAGTGTAGTGAGGAACTATCAACGTCATTCGAGCGTCAAAATATTCTTGT
Organism: Tiliacea aurago; assembly: GCA_948098905.1. NCBI lineage: Eukaryota > Metazoa > Arthropoda > Insecta > Lepidoptera > Noctuidae > Tiliacea > Tiliacea aurago. The sequence continues at coordinate 27,616,091 of OX402588.1, read as the reverse complement.
AGCAGTGTAGTGAGGAACTATCAACGTCATTCGAGCGTCAAAAATTCTTGTAGCAGTATAGTGAGGAACTATCAACGTCATTCGAGCGTCAAAAGATAAGTGTAGTGAGGAACTATCAACGTCATTCGAGCGTCAAAAGATCCTTGTAGCTGGGTAGTGAGTAACTCTCACTACGCTACAACGAGGTACTTATGGGTTTGCAATGAATCGGTCTTGAAACATTTCCTCATTAAAGCTGATAATTGAATGATTTTAAAATAACTTAATGATGTCAACGTGAATTATCCGATCTGATCCATCACGCATTCGGTCTATAGATTTTGTTATTTTTCTGCCAATAGCACTGCACAAGGCACAAGCCCCGCAGTAAGAAGTGGACCTTCTGCAGTCGTCATCTTAATACAACACTAGGACCGCTTACTTGACGCAGTACACAGAGTTTGATTAACTGTCCCGGACCAGGACTCGTCCCGCGGCTAACATTAATAATAACACGCTATCATTTACTAGTTCGTACACACGGTTATATAATATGTATAAAGCTATATATTTTCCAGTATAAGCTGACCTCTCACTGTACGAAAATCCTATACAATGCGAGATCAGCTTATATTGGAAATTTTTTAGCTTGATAAGTAGCCGTGTGTACTACGAAGCCCTCTCCCCGCGTCGCTACCACCAACTCATCCGATACATCGGTGAACTATACAGTTTCAGAGACTTAAGAGAATTCGATACCAAACCCAAACCTTATGATGTTCATGACAGCGAGAAAATGGAAATTAATATGTCAAGAAAGAAAACATTCTAAGTTAGTAGTACCTAGTCAGGAGTATAATGAAAATTAAAAGCAATGCGTGCGTGTAAACAGACGGTGGTTAGTGTAGTGCAGCCAGTTGTGGTTTGCGTTCCGCGCAGCGAGTTATGTCAACAAGTTAGTGTAGTGCAGCCAGTTGTGGCTTACGTTCCGTGCAGCGAGTTATATCAACAAGTTAGTGTAGTGCAGCCAGGTGTGGCTTACGTTCCGTGCAGCTAGTTATATCAACAAGTTAGTGTAGTGCAGCCAGTTGTGGTTTGCGTTCCGCGCAGCGAGTTATGTCAACAAGTTAGTGTAGTGCAGCCAGGTGTGGCTTACGTTCCGTGCAGCGAGTTATATCAACAAGTTAGTGTAGTGCAGCCAGTTGTGGTTTGCGTTCCGCGCAGCGAGTTATGTCAACAAGTTAGTGTAGTGCAGCCAGTTGTGGCTTACGTTCCGTGCAGCGAGTTATATCAACAAGTTAGTGTAGTGCAGCCAGGTGTGGCTTACGTTCCGTGCAGCTAGTTATATCAACAAGTTAGTGTAGTGCAGCCAGTTGTGGTTTGCGTTCCGCGCAGCGAGTTATGTCAACAAGTTAGTGTAGTGCAGCCAGGTGTGGCTTACGTTCCGTGCAGCGAGTTATATCAACAAGTTAGTGTAGTGCAGCCAGTTGTGGTTTGCGTTCCGCGCAGCGAGTTATGTCAACAAGTTAGTGTAGTGCAGCCAGGTGTGGCTTACGTTCCGTGCAGCTAGTTATATCAACAAGTTAGTGTAGTGCAGCCAGGTGTGGCTTACGTTCCGTGCAGCTAGTTATATCAACAAGTTAGTGTAGTGCAGCCAGGTGTGGCTTACGTTCCGTGCAGCTAGTTATATCAACAAGTTAGTGTAGTGCAGCCAGGTGTGGCTTACGTTCCGTGCAGCTAGTTATATCAACAAGTTAGTGTAGTGCAGCCAGGTGTGGCTTACGTTCCGTGCAGCTAGTTATATCAACAAGTTAGTGTAGTGCAGCCAGGTGTGGCTTACGTTCCGTGCAGCTAGTTATATCAACAAGTTAGTGTAGTGCAGCCAGTTGTGGTTTGCGTTCCGCGCAGCTAGTTATATCAACAAGTTAGTGTAGTGCAGCCAGGTGTGGCTTACGTTCCGCGCAGCGAGTTATGTCAACAAGTTAGTGTAGTGCAGCCAGGTGTGGCTTACGTTCCGTGCAGCTAGTTATATCAACAAGTTAGTGTAGTGCAGCCAGTTGTGGTTTGCGTTCCGCGCAGCGAGTTATGTCAACAAGTTAGTGTAGTGCAGCCAGTTGTGGCTTACGTTCCGTGCAGCGAGTTATATCAACAAGTTAGTGTAGTGCAGCCAGTTGTGGCTTACGTTCCGTGCAGCGAGTTATATCAACAAGTTAGTGTAGTGCAGCCAGTTGTGGCTTACGTTCCGTGCAGCTAGTTATGTCAACAAGTTAGTGTAGTGCAGCCAGGTGTGGCTTACGTTCCGTGCAGCTAGTTATATGAACAAGTTAGTGTAATGCAGCCAGTTGTGGTTTGCGTTCCGCGCAGCGAGTTATGTCAACAAGTTAGTGTAGTGCAGCCAGGTGTGGCTTACGTTCCGTGCAGCTAGTTATATCAACAAGTTAGTGTAGTGCAGCCAGGTGTGGCTTACGTTCCGTGCAGCTAGTTATATCAACAAGTTAGTGTAGTGCAGCCAGGTGTGGCTTACGTTCCGTGCAGCTAGTTATATCAACAAGTTAGTGTAGTGCAGCCAGGTGTGGCTTACGTTCCGTGCAGCTAGTTATATCAACAAGTTAGTGTAGTGCAGCCAGGTGTGGCTTACGTTCCGTGCAGCTAGTTATATCAACAAGTTAGTGTAGTGCAGCCAGGTGTGGCTTACGTTCCGTGCAGCTAGTTATATCAACAAGTTAGTGTAGTGCAGCCAGTTGTGGTTTGCGTTCCGCGCAGCTAGTTATATCAACAAGTTAGTGTAGTGCAGCCAGGTGTGGCTTACGTTCCGTGCAGCTAGTTATATCAACAAGTTAGTGTAGTGCAGCCAGGTGTGGCTTACGTTCCGTGCAGCTAGTTATATCAACAAGTTAGTGTAGTGCAGCCAGTTGTGGTTTGCGTTCCGCGCAGCGAGTTATGTCAACAAGTTAGTGTAGTGCAGCCAGTTGTGGCTTACGTTCCGTGCAGCGAGTTATATCAACAAGTTAGTGTAGTGCAGCCAGTTGTGGCTTACGTTCCGTGCAGCGAGTTATATCAACAAGTTAGTGTAGTGCAGCCAGTTGTGGCTTACGTTCCGTGCAGCTAGTTATGTCAACAAGTTAGTGTAGTGCAGCCAGGTGTGGCTTACGTTCCGTGCAGCTAGTTATATGAACAAGTTAGTGTAATGCAGCCAGTTGTGGTTTGCGTTCCGCGCAGCGAGTTATGTCAACAAGTTAGTGTAGTGCAGCCAGTTGTGGCTTACGTTCCGTGCAGCTAGTTATATCAACAAGTTAGTGTAGTAGAAAAACCCCATCGAAAAATAGGGTTTTTCTAAGCAGTTAATCAAAACCCCATACGATATGGGTAACCCTTTTGAACGGCTTAAATAAAATGTTGGGTACCCGTTGAAAGGGTTTTTGATGAAAACCCATACGGTGTGGGTTTTACTAAAATGGAACCAAAATGGTCCCTGGGTAGAATACAGATAGAATTGGTCATGCTACGCGTGTTGGGCGGATATCGAAATAACATAAATTATGTTTTTTTTTTTCAAAATACCAATAAATTTATTCCCAAAATATAAAATAATTATTTACATTATCTATAACTAAAAAAAAATATAACTGGTTTTTTTATTTTTTTTTATTTTAATAGCTAAAATATATTATTAAAAGGAGTCCTTTTAGGCAAGGTTCCGAAGATACTGGCAGCGTTCCCCCTTTGAATAGCTAGACTAATTCTTTAAATTATGATTTTTTCATGTCACTGGGTTTCAAATAGGTATAGAACCTATTGAATGGGTTATCATGTAACCCTTTCACTGGGATGTAACCCTTTCACTGGGTTTCTAGTATAAAACCCATTCAATGGGTCACATCATGATAAAGGTAACCTATTTAATGGGTTACCCCTTCGATAGGCTTAACTTTTAACCGGGGTTGTACTCGTACGGTCCCCGGGAAAAATTAATATTCTATATTTCAAAAATGTTGCAAAGTTTCCAGCAGAAAAATACGCCAGTGTTACTGTCAAAACTTCAAATGGCGCGAACATGTAGTGAAGTTCAATCGAGTCAGTACAACAGTTCCGCGAGAACGTGTCTATATCGCCTTTTATTAGTTGTCGAAGAAACTACGACGATCGGTTGTGTGGTCGCGACACGGCAGTTCAATCAATTCTCTTAATTTGGGCCAAAGTAACCTGCCGCTACCGGTAATTGTATTTATTTCATTTGTTATTTATGTATTTATTTTACTTCACGGCGATCTGAAATATAATTAATTAAACAGAGTAGTGGAAATTTCCAGTTTATAACAATTTTATATCCAATTTTATTGCATAATGGTATCATGTACTTTGAACTCGTCACATTGGCGCCCCATGTTGGGCGCCAATGTGACGAGTTCCGGCACACAGCAAAGCTGCTTACCGGGAGAAATAGGAATCATAGTAGTAGGGCTATTGTGAACAGCTCGCGACAGGGAAGTACTACCACCATTCCTATTTCTCCCGGTAAGCAGCTTTGCTGTGTGCCGGTTTGAAGGGTTTGGGTGCCGGGTGTATTGACAGGCACATAAGACATTTTAACTTTGTCTCAAGGTTACATTTACTAGCAACTGCATACAACGGGATCGCTAGTAAGTTTATCTACCATTTTTATTTCTTACTCCCCTTGTTCTTTATCTATAACTTAAAAGGAAAACTGTAAGGTCAAGAGCAAACCCGTCCTTAATTTAAAAAAAACTTTTCTCAAATACCGAATAAAATTGTAACAGTTGTACCTACAACCAATTGGTTCAGTAACAACAATTAAATTTCCAGTTTATAACAATTTTTTATTAAATTTTATTGCGTAATGGTATCATGGACTTCGAACTCGTCACATTCCTAATTATTACTATAATGTAGCTTTACCTATAAAGAGTTACTGTTTAGCATCGTTAGTGGACCTGAGACGGGCGCGAGTCTACGACGTTCAACGACATCAAGAAAGCAGATTGGAGGGGATTTGGAGAGGTTGTTGTTTTTCAACAACAATGACGTTAAGTTTGTTTTTGGGATAAATTCATCCCAACCACGGAATCCTTCATTGTGCGTGGTCGGACACGGACTAGGCTGGTTTTTTTTGTATCTGTGTTTCTTCTTTGCGTCATGTTTACCGCAAATAAACGTATTTTCTTTGTTTCTCATATTGGGGCTCGTACAACACACACTAGTTTCATAACTCACGACAGCACGGTTGGCGCAGTTAGTTAAGCGATTGACTGCTGCGCTGCGTGTCGGGGGTTCGATTCCCACACGGAACAAATATTTGTATGACGTACAAGTAGTTGTTCCGGGTCTGGCTGTTTGTGTATGTGAATTTAAATGTTTGTAAACGCACCCACAATACAGGAGAAATTCCTAGTGTGGGGCAACGTTTAAAAAAAAAAAAAAAAATAATGTCCATGACGAATAGATTGGGACTCGTACTACACACACTCATTTGGAAGAGCTCGTGTTGTTGTCTGGTGCACTGATTACCTGGAAGGATACGACTACGGCGTACTACGCGCATTGAGCTTGTCTACTCGCAACGTTTGGATCTTATCTCTTCTTTCTCGGAACCGATCCCAAGATGATACGAACATCAGATCCGAATGCGAAATTACTCTTGAGAATGTCAATTCTTAGAAAATCTTTGTTTCTGTGTCGAATTGTCGATGTCTAATGACTGCCGAGCAAAATGTTTTATCCTCATTCCTGGGGGTACTTATACTCCGAACATAAATCCGAAGTATCGGCCGAATATTCGGCCGCTGCTTGACTACGGCTAAATAAGGCTGACTACGGCGAAAGGAAAAAATAAGGCTGACGACGGCGAAAGGAAAAAAAAAACGATAGTCAAAGAGATAAGCCAAAGTCAAACATGTGACTTTAAGTCGGGTCAGGATTCAAAGTCAAAAAGGAAACTGTGGAAGTTATAAAACGACCGAACATTCGGCCGATACTTCGCATTATCGCTTCGGAGTAGACCCCCAGGTGTGAGGGCTGCGACTATTATCTTTATTCAATCAACTCGTTATACAAATAGAATATGTATTTAAACATTTCTACAAGTACACAAGGGTACACATAATGATTACTTGTACTGGTTATTGGAACAGCTGCGACACGACGTATCGCTGCGACGAAGCACAAACACGATCAGATTCGTATTAACTAACTACGGCTCGTAGACCCGCTGGTAACTGCCGCGCTCTGCTATTAATTATCGATGTTTCTTGTTAACCTGTTGTGCTCTGCCAGCGATTACTAAATGAACATCTCCACGGACAGGGACATTCATGTTTCTATAGAGTTAACTCGATCAGTTTGTAACCTTTTGGTACACAACTTCCATAGACATATAAAATTACAAAATGTGTCAATCATCAAAATATCCGTTTCACCATAGGTACAATTGTGAAACATTATATTAGAGCTGCAGGTCATCCTCACATCGCAAGCCGCGGATGTTTTATTTGGCATCGCTGTGCAAGTGTTCACTATGTGGGCGAGCAACGCGCGCCTCGTCCATTCCATACCAGCTAATCCCACATACCGTAACGGTTCGTTTTAATCCCCAAAGCCGCCCTGCGTCGATTCATCATCAGTCGGTGTCGGATAGCCAGACATTGGACAGGCGCAGTATCCGGGCGTCTGCAGCGCGGCCCGAATGTGTCACACTGATCGACTATTCATCAAAGCGCTCCGTGTCCCGCCGCCGCGCGCCGGATTGATGGCGCTGAATCGTAACGACGCGGCGACGGCGGCGCTGGACCTCGGCTATGTAACGTGGCTGCATCGCCGGTTGTTATACTGTTAATATCTATCAGCTCCCGCCATGTAGGTATCTGCAGCAGTAACACATGTCTCCCCGAAAGAAGCAGAGACACGTAACTCGTCGTAAGACAACAAACTTGTTAGTTGGTTGCTTGGCAATCTGTATTCTACTAATATTATAAACACGAAAGTTTTTCACCCGCGTAAAGGCTTCTACATACCAGCGCGACTTGTCGCGGGACGCGACACGGCACAAAGGCGCCGCGTGTCGCGGGACGAGCGGTGCCTTTGTGTCGCGTCGCGTCGCGCGGCAAGTCGCCCCGGTATGTAGAAGCCTTAAGTCTCAATCCCATGGGAATATAGGGTTAATTAGTAGCCTAAGTATAACAAATACTTAGGCTACTAATTAACCCTATATTCCCACGGGATTGAGACTTACGCGGGTGAAACCTCGGGGCGCAGCTGGTATTTAATAATAGCAGTCCTTCGTTCACTATTATTATACGTAACTCAATGGAATGCCACCAATGACTAAGTAGGTACTACAGCGAAGTAGTCTGTAGCAGACATCAGTACGTATAATTAACTAGCATCGTATCGTACTATGTTCGAGTTAGTGTGTCGGTACACCACCGCGGTCTGACGACGCGTGCCGGGCGCGCCTTACATACCGCACGTACGTGCGACACGGCGCGCTATTCTATCATACGACTACGGTGAGTGACGCACTAAGAACTCGCGAATATTTTTGATCTATTGCTTTCGTCGAGACACACCGTCTGCGTGTAAGTAATAAGAAATGCGCTATTGGCCCAACTATGCTTATTGAGTGTCGGATCCAAATGGCATTTTTTCATAGAGCGGCCCGGCCACGGCACCAATATGGCACAGATAGAAAAAAAAAGAATTTGGATCGTCGCTGCGTCGCGTCGGTCCCTAGCGAATGGAAAAAACATAGGTAAGTACTTAGGTGGAAAATTATTCCAAATGTAGAAAGGCTCACGGTTGTGTCTGATAGAATGTGTTGTTTTGATAGGTTAGGTGGCATACGACCACGGCTATCTTCTGAACATCACTATGAAATGTATTAAATAATAATAATTGTTTATTTAATAGACAAAAAATATTGAATAGTTTGTACATAATAATTTCAGATGAGAATGTTTTCTTGTTTCTCACTTTTTAGAGCGTGATTTTTCAGTAGTCGGGTGTTAGTTTTTGAACTTATTTTTTATTTAAATTATTTTGGGGTTATAATTTCTTGATGAAGTATTTGCAGAGGAGCTTTAAATTTTTTATAAATGGGAAACGGATATTAACTAGAGAAGAGGCGACCAGAGAGAAGGCATTCCGAAAAAGCGCCAAATCTAACGAGCAAATAAACAACGACGACAAAACCCTCACTACACAACATTATAAACCAAATAATAACGAATATACTAAAAAGAATACTTTTCGAAACCACAACAAAATTTTAAAATATTATATCAAAACATACAAAGCATCTATAACAAACAACAACTACTTGAAGCCTTCATCCATGAAAAAACAATGTATAACGCTATATGCCTATGTGAGACTTGGCTATCACTGGACAAATTAAGTAACTTACAGTTTAGCGGCTACAAAATTGCAGCATCTTACTGTCGCCGTACTCGAGGAGGAGGCGGCGTCTGTATCTAGTTGCAAAACCATTTCGAGTACAAATTTGTGATATTCGTAATATGTCTGTTGAGTATTGTATAGAATTATGTGCAATAGAATTACCTAATGAGAATGTTCTTATAGTTACAATTTATTGGAATAGAAGAGAGGAAGAAGTATTTACTCGCAAATTAAAAGAAATGATGTTTTATATTAATAAAAAATATTTAAGTTATAACGTGATATTAGGAGGAGATTTAAATATAAATATATTAGACAGCTGTTTAAAAACTAGCTTGTTCTTAGATCTAATGTTGGAACATAAATTCATACAACATATCAAAGTCCCCACGTATTTCACAAACTACTTCAACATGCTTAGACTTAATTTTTACTAATTTTAATTATAGACATACTTATACCACCGCAGAAGAATTAGGTTTCTCAGACCACTGTGCAACCATCTTTCACATGAAATTACTTAGCGACAGCAATAAAAAAACAAACTGGTTCGTGAAAAAAAGATTATATAATACCCAAAATGTAAAAAACTTTAAATCAGAATTAAAAAATCAAAATTGGAATGAAATAATACAATCAAATAAAAATATGGATGAAAACTACATTGCGTTTAATAATATATTAAATAAAATCTTAAATGTGTGTATTCCGCTGCAAAAAATAAAAATAAAAACGATATTTAAGAAGTACTGGCTAACTAAGGGTATTAAATTATCTTGCAAAAACAAAAGACTACTTAAAATACTTACCATTAAAACAAACAATCCCATATTATCAAAATATTATAAAAAATACGAGAAAACCCTAAAGCAATCTGTAGTGACAGCAAAAAAACTACAATATATAAATAAAATAAAAAAGTCAACAAATAAAGTAAAAACTATGTGGAATATAATAAACGAAAGAACAAATAAATCAATAAAAAACGAAAAAATTAACATAAAATTACATAAAAATGAAAACTTGATAACTGAACCTAAGCAAATAGCAAATATCTTCAACGACTTCTTTGCTTCTATTGGGGAAAAAACCTCACTAGCAAAAGGCGCCCCTGTTATGTGCCCCACAGAGAACACGATGTTTCTCAGCCCTGTCGATCCCTATGAAGTAAATAAAATAATAAAACAATTAAAAAGTAAAAAGAGCTATGGAGTAGACAAACTTCCCCCATTTCTACTTAAGCAATGTGCAGACGAACTAACCCTACCATTTTATAAATTAATTAACCAATCGTTTGATGAGGGAACCTTTCCCAATCAACTTAAAAACTCACTGATAAAACCCATTTATAAGAAAAATTCTAAAACCGACCCTAATAACTATCGCCCTATCGCGCTGTTACCAACTGCGTCTAAAATCTTTGAGAAGGCAATGTGTGACCGCGTATACTCTTTTTGTGAAAAATATAAAATACTGGACGACTGCCAAAACGGTTTCCGTAAAAACAGATCTACAACGTTAGCAGTCTATAAATACGTACAAGAGGCTCTATCTATTATAAATAATAAAAACTACGCCATAGGTATGCTCCTCGATATGACCAAAGCCTATGATAAGGTGCAATTTAAAATACTATTAGATAAGTTACATGGCATAGGAATACGAGGAAAAGCTCATGAATGGTTTGCATCATACCTAAAGGATAGGGAACAACTAGTACAAATTGAACATTTTGATAAAAACACAAATGAAATTGTACGGGTCAACCACCGGACAACACGTTTACCTAGGTCATCATAATTGCGGCCCCGCACTGTACGGCTCGATCATTTATTTAATTGCTAATTATGTAGCTATTGACAGTTCACCGTTCGACGTCATACCGTGCGCGTGACTCTAATCCCATCCTTTTCACCTCATATAATCTTAATCTTTAAATTGTGTAAGTTCGTGAAATATAGTGACTTTGTTATCTTGATCCAAGTTTATCTTTATCTCACCCCAACCCCGAACATTGGTCCTTCGAGCCCACAGCGGGACCGACGCGTGTGCATTAACTAATCCGCATTAACAACCTGACCCTGGTGCCTGGACAGGCGCCACCTCATCTCATCCCGTAATCCTGTGAAACCCCGGTGCCTACAAGGGTGCCACTTCATCTTATCTCGTGATCCTGTGTGACCCCGGTGCCTACAAGGGCGCCACTTCATCTTATCTCGTGATCCTGTGTGACCCCGGTGCCTACAAGGGCGCCACTTGATCTTATCTCGTGATCCTGTGTGACCCCGGTGCCTACAAGGGCGCCACTTCATCTTATCTCGTGCCCCTGTATGACCCCGGTGCCTACAAGGGCGCCACTTCATCCTATCTCGCCAATCCTGTGAATCTACCAGTTTCCGGCTTGGTTTGCACAGCCTGGTGACATCTTTGCTGGTTAATCTCCAACTCCGAAGAATCTAAACAAGTAAGGTTTTTTTTTTTCTAACGATGGCTACAATGGAAGACATTTTAGCTACTCAACAGCAAATCATTGAAGCAGTGGATAAATTTCACTCCAACTTTAAGAAAGATGGAGCAGAGCGAAAGACAGCCGAATACCTACGTCGGCGATTAGACACCTTGGAGCAATATTTTAGTGAATTCCATAATAACCACATGACTTTATTATCCTTTGGTGATCAATCTCATGCATATTTTTCCTCTAATCAATACGATCAAATGAAGATGAAATACAGCAATATTAAAATAGCCCTTCAGAATTATAAGCCTCCCACGGACAGACCCCAAACCCCCGTGTTGAAACCACCTACGTTTCAACCGCATTCAGCACCTCAAACGTCGAGCCTGTCATCTCAGAATCCTCCACTCAAGGACAGCTCTAATGCGAACATGATAGAAGACCTCCTAAGGAAGCAAGCTACTAACTTCAGAGCTTTTTCAAGAGAAGCTGGTGATATTGATCTCAATCTTATCACCGAGAAGTGGGAGTTCGAGGATACCTTGAAAACCTTGAAAACTCGTTGGACAGCTATTGATTCCCTACATTGGGAGCTGGACAACGAGCTCAACGGCTCAAACAGCCAGTATGAAGAGCAATTTGCAACCTACGAGAAACATTACAAAACACTTAAAAAAGATATCAACAGGAAAATGTGGTCCGTGGCACATATTGAGCAATCTACCCCTAAAATGGAGTTAGCTACCTTCGAAGGAAGCTATACCCAATGGGTCACGTTCAAAGACCTTTTTACTGAAACTGTGCACAACAACCCTTCTCTCTCAAACGCTCAAAAGATGCAGTTTCTGAAAAGTAAGGTCAAGGGCGAGCCTGAAAAATTAATCCAACATCTCCATATAAGTTCTAGCAATTATCCTGTTCGTTGGAGTATCCTTAATCATCGCTATGACAATAAGCGACGCATATTTCTATCTCATCTCAAAAACATCCTTAATATCCATGTAAGTCAACAAAAATCAGTCAGTCATCTAAAACGAATCCACGACACAACATACGAGAGCGTCAATGCCATAAGAAATCTGGGTATCGACGTTACTACCTGGGACCCCTTCCTTGTCTGTATTTTAGCTGAGAAATTAGACTCAGAAACCAACGATGATTACGTAGATTCATTGAAATCCCCAAGAGAATTGCCTGTATTGCAAGAATTTCTCCAATGTTTGGAAAATAAGTTTATATCAATGGAAACTTCACGAAAGAAACAACAAAACTTCGGCCAAAAATCATCTCCACAATCCAACAACCAACAATCATCTTCGTCGTGTAAAGGTTATCATAACAACCAAACATCTTCTTCAAAGAGTTTTAATCCTAACTTCAAACAAAACTCGAACTATCCTAATCGTACCTACTCAACTAACCAGGTTATTTCGTAATCGACAAAGTCCAATTGCAAAAGCACCGAAAAACGCAAGTCATGTCCTATTTGTGACGCAAGTGAACATCGCATACACAATTGCGTGAAGTTATTAAAAATGCAACCGTCTGCTCGAAGAAGCGCAATTACAAATTTGAACCTTTGTATCAATTTCTTACACCATCATGAAGGTAAAAAATGTCTATCTGAATTAAAGTGTAAAGAATGCAATAAAGACCATAATACCATTCTTCATGAATCGTTTACGTCAAAAAATGCAACATCGGATGCGCCACGAGCAGGGCCGCGATTACGAAATCCTCGACTCAGCAGCAAGACATGAACACCTTTGTATCTACGCAAAATGACCTATCGGAAATATTGCTTGCGACAGCAATCATTAAGGTACAAGCAGCAGACGGATCTTTCCAGCGGATGAGAGTTCTTCTGGATCAAGGTTCACAGACCTCAATCATAACGGAAAAGGCTGCTCAGTTGTTAAAGCTACCTAGACAAAGATGTAATGGCTATATCTCAGGAATTGGAAATAATGACAATAACTGCAAAGGCATGATCTCAATTAAGTGCGTATCATTAATAAATGACTTCACGTTTGAAACAGATGTATTTATAATGAAAAAACTTATTAATAATTTGCCAAGCCAAACCTTTACACAACCAAACTGGCCGAGCCTTAACCAAATAACTTTGGCAGATCCCGAATTTTACAGAAGTAGGCCAATTGACATTTTATGTGGAGAGGGAATGTTGCCCATCGCTCAACAGACACAGTTGGGATGGATCCTAAGCGGTAACTGCAAAACATTCCAATGCAATGTAATCAACAACATTACCGACATCCAACAGTTTTGGGAAATGGAGGATATTCATGAACCTTTGTCATTATCCGAGGAAGACCAAAACTGCATAGAGTTTTTTCAATCTTCAACCTCAAGACGTGAAGATGGCAGTTACGTCGTGAAAATACCCTTTAAAGAAAATTTTGAAGAAAAATTGGGCGAATCAAAAACAAAATCGGTCGCACAATTCTTTCAAATAGAAAAGAAACTAGCTAAGCAACACGATCAGGCACGTGACTACAAATTGTTTATATCTGAGTACTTAGAGCTCGGACATATGACACCCGTTGCGAAAAACGTCGACGAAAACCCCGGTTGCTACCTTTCGCATCACTGTGTTCAACGAGCTGAGTCATCAACTACAAAGCTACGAGTCGTCTTTAATGCATCGGCAAAAACATCTACTGGGTACAGCCTCAACGATCTCATGTGCAGAGGGCCAAATCTGCAACAGGACCTCTTAAGTCTTATCCTAAAATGAAGGCAATTTAAATTTGCAGTTACGGCTGACATAGAAAAAATGTTCCGTAATATTTGGCTACATCCTGATCACCAGAACTTCCAGAAAATCATTTGGAGAAATCATCAATCCCAACCCTTAAAAGAATATAAACTAGCGACAGTCACTTACGGAACAAAGGCCGCACCTTTTCTGGCCATGATGACACTAAAACAACTTGCCATTGATGAAAGGCCAAATTATCCCAACAGCAGTGCTCCTGATATTTTAGAAAGCTCATTTTATATGGATGACCTCATGCATGGCGCTCATAATATAACAGCAGCTAAGCAGCTCAAGATAGAGATGACAAATCTTCTCAAGTCAGGCCTCAATCTCAGGAAGTGGCGTTCGAACTTGCCTGAACTTTCAGACGACCCTATTGATCCTCAAAAGGAAGAGTTCCACTTCAAGCAGCCGGAGCCAACAAAGGCTTTAGGTCTTCGGTGGAACCCTAAAGATGACATATTTATCTTTCACCCTATACAAATTACCACAGAAGGCATCCCAACAAAGCGACAATTCCTTTCTGAAATTTCCAAGATCTTTGATCCCTTAGGCTGGCTATCACCAGTCACAATAAAACTTAAAATTTTATTTCAAGAAACATGGAAAAAAGAGTTGGGTTGGGACGAACCTGTTCCTCAAGATATCATGTTGGGATGGAATAACATAAAAGCCGATTTACCTAATATATCCCAATTTAAAATACCTCGCTGGATACAAACCCATGAGAACGATACAATTGAGCTCCATGGCTTCTGCGACGCAAGCACTAAGGCCTACGCATGCGTTGTATATTGTAAAATCCAAAGAAAAGATACAACGTACGTTACACTCGTTGCAGGAAAATCCAAGGTTGTACCCCTGAAAAAATCCCAATCGATACCGCGTTTGGAACTTAGCGGCGCTCTTTTATTATCGAAACTTATGGCAAAAATAATCTCATCACTATCAGACTTCAGAGTCCTAGTTCATGGCTGGGTCGATTCCATGGCAGTGTTAGGATGGATAATAATCCTGAAAATATTTCATATAGTACAACTGAAGACCTCAAACATAAAAAGTTGGTAAATACTGTGATTACTACAATAATTCAATAATAAAACAATTATTACAAAAATATGGCACGTATAGAAAGGTAATTCGAGTTTTAGCCTATGTTATGAAATTTACCGATACACTTATTCGTAAGAAGAAGTGTGAAAATTATCTTACCCTGCAAGATCTGAAGAGAGCAAATGAATCGTTGATAAAGCATGTACAAAAAGAACACTTCTTCAAGGAAATATCTAAGCTTGAAAACGGTGAACCCTTGAGCAAGAAAAGCCAAATTTTGAACCTCAATCCTATTTTAGACTCCCAAGGCCTACTACGTATCGGTGGACGGCTAAAAAGATCGAACATAAATTTCGAAATGAAGCATCCCATAATTATCCCGAATGAATCTAAATTGGCAGATCTCATCATAGAGGAATCTCATAAATTAGTATTTCACGGTGGAGTTAAAATGACAACAGGATTTATACGACAAAAATACTGGATACTTGGAGGAAACAGGGCTACCAAAAAACAATTGAGAATGTGTGTAAAGTGTAAGAGAAACGATCCCATACTACAACACCAACTTATGGGTGACTTACCTCCAGCCAGATTAAACGCCAGCCGACCCTTCTATCACACTGGAGTTGACTATACTGGACATGTATTAGTAAAAGCGAACAAAGGTCGTGGTATTAAAACAACCAAAGGATATGTCGCAGTGTTTGTATGTATGGTTACAAAAGCCATACATCTAGAACTCGTATCCGAACTCACTGCGTCTGCCTTTATTGCTGCACTTAGACGGATGGCAGCTAGGAGAGGAGTTCCTGCCACATCTACAGTGACCAGGGGACTAACTTTATAGAAGCCAACAGGATCCTTAAACAAGAAATCTCAGAAATCTCTAAAACCCTATCAAGCCAAGAGAATATGTCATCTAATGCCTCAAGGAGTTGCTCGTAAGTCACTTCCTTACCAAGAGCTTCCAGGACAGTTAAGGCCTGGTCGCGCAGGCCTAGGGTGAGGGCAGTCATGGCCTGACTGTTATTCCACCCGTTCGCCTTCATGACAGCCTCAAACTAGATTTTGTAGGCTGACCAGGAAGAAGTTCCGTCGAACGGTGGCACTTTGAATCCACGTAGCGAAGGTTCCATCCCCAAGTTTAAGGTTACCCAAATCCCGCTTCACATCAGCAATGACGTTGTTAAACTTGCTGATCTGAGTTTCAGCTTCTGACAGGCGGTTGTCATGCTGGGCAACCTTCTCCTTCACCTCCTTCACGTCTTTCCTGAAGGTTGCGTGAAGGTCCTTTATGAGGAGCATCTGCTCTTCCTGGCGGCGGGACTGCTCCTCCTTATCGCGCTGGAGCTGTTCTTCCAGCCGACGAGCCTGTTCCTCCTGACGGCGGGACACTTCCTCCTGACGGCGGGATTGCTCCTCCTTATCGCGCTGGAGATGTTCTTCCAGCCGACGAGCCTGTTCCTCCTGACGGCGGGACTGATCCTGCAGCATCATCACCAGGGCAGCAAAGTCTGGTGCTGCTGATGCTGGAGCTGCTGCGGACGGGTCGGCCTCCGTGGTCGGTAGCTGGCCCTCCGACCTCTGTGGCGTAGCTCCACCAAAACGTCTCTGGTCCGTCTCCTGTTGGCGTTGACTCCGGGTACGGATACCCTCCGTGTCGTCTTTAGGTAAAATCGGCATGATTTTAAGCCTAGCTTCTGACACCAATTGTTACGAGCTTGGGTTCGTGACAATAAAAACTGCCGATTTAATAACTAAAAAATAGACACTTTAATTAGGAACACCAATTTAAACACACAACTACTTTAAACACAATTAAAACACAATCACTTAATGACACTCTCAAATATCGTTCAGTTGTTCTCGCTTGTCTCGTTTTCAAAAGTAAACTAACTCCGTCGCGGCCCATACCGGCCTTATAAAGGGCCTCGGATAGTTCCCGAAACATCTAGAATATTCGAGTACATACCGGCCCCGACTGACCGGGTGTCGATAGTTCTAGAATCGAACTTTCTCGAAGCATCTTGACTCTATTAGTTTCGCTACTTGATACTAGATGGCGCTAGTAGTAGGCTTTATAGTTGTGCGCGCAACATTACGTTTCCTCCATTTCATGTCTAAGTATATTTGTAAGAAATTTTGTATTGTTTATTTTTTCTACGTTTTTGTTCTTAAACAATAATGTTTATATACTTACCAACTTTTGAGTTATTCAAGGTACTCAGTAAAATTGTTCCGAAAACTTATTTACCCCTTTTTCCGATTCTCGAAAACTCCATATTTTTTTTCTTTTTTTTTGTCTAAAGTATCATTTTCGAGTTAATCGGACCTCGCGTAAAGATTCTTAATAAAAACAAACTGTAACACTCCCTAAAATCCTTTTGAAGGGTAGTTTTGAAAAATGCAACCATCATGACAAACTTTGTTATTTAAGAACGTATTCTTGCTATTATTCACGTTTATTAACTCAAAAAATATGATTGTTCATACAATCTAAATCCCTTTTCACCCTGATAATATTGATCCAATTTTCAAAAACCGAATCTTAGAGTTCGCCTACAATGTATGGAATGTAAATATTATTATATTCTCAAATAAAATTATTATATATATAATATATCTCAAATATATTTCTGATGTCAGTCAGTCAGGACTTCGCTCATGACTTCGTTCGCTTGGATTTCGTACTTTCCCCTAAAAATTATTTCAGCAACACCTCCACTAGTAGTCGTGCTTGTGACCATTAGACTAGCGAGGCAGTCGTTACTTGGTAGAAATAGAGAATACTATTAATAATTAAGATCGTAATAATTAATACTACACCATTTAAAGGAGTTAAATGAGCATGAGGGGTGGGTTTGATTCCCAGGTCGGGCAAAGTGTTATTGGATTTTCCATTACGAATTTCTCAGTAGCAGCCCGGAGTCTGGATTTATGCCCGGTTGATGGCAATAGGCCAGTTCTGTTTAAGTCCCATGTAATAGGGGGCGCCCTATTACATGGGACTTAAACAGAACTGGCGAAAGTGGGTGTACTAAAGGTACACCTCTACCTATCCCTTTGGGGATTGCAGGCGTGATGTTATATATCTGTTCATACAAACTATATCGCCTCTTTTTACGCACTCAATGAGGTAAATTGTTGAAACATCGTTTTTGACGTTTTTATTATTGGACTTATAGGTTATTTATACCAATTTTCAAGTTAATCTAGCCAAGCAGTAAAATCCTTACTTGTAAATTGACTATCCCTTTTCACCCCATTAGGGGCAGATTTTCAAAAAACCTGATACAATTTATTCTTTATTTTTTGTTTTCAGTATAGATACTGAGTTTCAAGTTAATCGGACCGTGCGTTAAAAATCTTCCATACAAACTTTGATATCCGCCAATCCCCATTTAAGGGGCAGTTTAAAAAAACAAAAAAATGTCAAACTTTATAATTTACTTAGGTTAGTATTTGTGCCAAGTTTCAGGTTTATTAACTCAAGGAATAAGATTTTTCATACAAACAAAATCACCCCTTTTCACCCCCTTAAAGGTCAAATTTCCAAAAACCCCTTCTTAGCTGATGCCTACGTCATAATTTGGAGTTAATCAAGCCACACAGTAGAATCCTCCCTTGTAAAATTGACTACCCCTTTTCACCCGTTAGGGATAAATTTTCTAAAAACTCTGATCAATTTTATTCTTTATATTTGGTTTACAGTATAAATACTGAGTTTCGAGTTAATCGGACCGTGCGTTAAATTCTTCCATACAAACTGACTTCCGCAAATCCCCCTTTAGAGGGTAGTTAAAAAAAAATTCACACTTTATAATATACTTAGGTTAGAATTCGTGCCAAGTTTCAGGTTTGATAACTCAAGGAATAAGATTTATCCCCCTTTTTCACCCCTTAAAGGTCGAATTTCGAAAAATCCCTTTTTAGCGGATGCTATAGTTTCCAACCAAAAACCGAAATATTAGTGATTTTAATTTAAAAAGAAATTTTACTAAAAATTAAACTTTTATCCCGTTTTTTACCCCTTAAGGGTTGAAATTCTATCAACACCGTTGCATTAGCTTCCAACCATAAGCCTAGATAATAAATTTAGTGATTTTTACTGTGATAATTAAGGACTTTGATACACAACTTCATCCCCCTTTTTAACCCTTCGGGGGTAGAATTATCAAAAACGCTGACACACGTATAAATTAATATATGGCTATGGTGTATAGGCTGACGATTAAAAGTCAGCCTATACACCAAATTTGAAGATCCTAACTTCAAAACTGACGGAGTTTCATATAAACTTCCATCACCTATTTCACCCTCTTAGGGGTGGAATTTCGAAAAACCCTTTCTTAGTGGATACCTACTCTTTACAAAGAACACACCCTCCAAATTTCATGTCTCTAGGACCAGTGGTTTAGGCTGTGCGTTGATATATCAGTCAGTCAGTCAGTCAGGACTTTGAATTTTATATATATTGACAATAAAACCTTAGAAATTGCTTAAGATTAGGATGCATCTTAGTTAACTGAAGGTCATACGGATAAGGTCAAAATCAAAATCAATAATCAAAAATATTTTTATTTCACATAAGCCTTCATGGGCACTTATGAAACGTCAGAAGCTAGGTGCACGGTTCCAATTGGTCGTTTCCTATGGAGAAGAGCCGGAAAGAAAATCCAGGGCTACTCTTTTAAAAAAAATTGGCCTTTACAATGTTTTCAAATTCCAGTGTTCTTTTCTTTTTCTTTTTTTTTGTGTTAATAAGTATGAGAGTACAGCGTAGGCCCGTCAAAAGTACCAGGTACTTAACAAAATAGAAAATGGTCTACAGATCTACCGTCTATTAAGCCTACAACGTCCTCACATTAACAAAAAAACAATATAAAATATGATTAAAATAACAAAAGTTAGAACCTTGTTGAAATTAAAATTGTAAAAAAAAAACATCGATTATGTCAAGGAAGTACTTATGTAAAAAATAAATAACATAAACATCCAGGTAAACCCTGACTTCTGAACTAGGTGATCCTGTGACTTAGGAGTCCATAATAATAGCCTGTAACGGCAAATCAACTGAAGTATGAAACGAAAAACGCAATGAATATGCATCGGGGAGTGAAATGTGGGCCTGACCTTGCCCCAAGGCAAGGTCAGGCGAGCGACATGCCTCGACATGACCCCACCTCTCGACCCGCGCCCATAATATAATCACACTAAAGGCTCCTACATACCAGCGCGACTTGTCGCGCGACGCGACACGGCACAAAGGCCCCGCGTGTCGTGGGACGAGCGGTGCCTTTGTCGCCCAGGTCGCCCCGGTATGTAGAAGCCTTAATATTATAAAGGGGAAAGTTTGTGAGTGTGTGTGTGTTTGTTACTTCTTCAGGCTCAAACGGCTGGACCAATTTTGTATGGAGGTAGCCGACATCCTGGATTAACATATAGGCTACTTTTTATCCCAATATTCCTACGGGATCGAAACATACGCGGGTGAAACTGCGGGGCGCAGCTAGTACGAAATAATAATATTAAAACGTTTATTTTCTCAACACAAGTTATGAACTGAATGCTAATCGCAAGTGCCCGTGATGACATGTACCTGGGCACTGGAGTACAGAAGGACCACTGTGTACAGAGAGCTCACTATTGTGAGCTCTCTCATTCACTCAATCTTATAATAAGCCAATGTAACATAACATTGGGATACAATAAAGTACGGATGAAATGCAAAAAAAAATCGCTGGGCTCACATTTCACATGTTAACAACCACGTGTACAAGTCCAGATAATTTTAACCGACTTCACAAAAAGTAAGAGGTTCTCAAGTCGGCTATATTTTATTTATGTTTGTTACATCAGAACTCCTTCTTATAAACCGATTTGGAAAATTCTTATTTTATTTGAAAGGATATACTTCCAGATTGGTTCCATTTTTATCAAAATCCTTGATAGACGAGTCCTATTACTGGCTGAACGTACGACGCGTTGCGTGGGCTCAGTACGGAACACGCAAGCTAATCACTCAAGGTCACTGGCACATATCTCCGTCTTAAAATTATAATATTTGGTAGTGATGCTTCCCCCCTTTTATATGTTCTGACATTACAGTCATATTTATTATATAAAATGTAATCAGGTTTTGTTGTTGAATACTTCAATAGGTAATAATGATTTTCCTTTTGCTAGTAAAATTGTATTAATCTTTGAAATGCATTGCAAGCTATAGTTTTGTATAATTTAAAAGCATTTTTTCAATTTTTGTAAATGTGAGTACCATGGAGCCGTCTATAATTATGTTATGATGTATGTTGACTTAAAAAAGTTTGGCAGTTAAGAGTATGTCATGCTCACTTAAATGTCTCGCTGATGGTGGCGCGTGTGTTGGATCATTCGGTTATCTACAAAATGGTTGAGCTGGATGGTACAGGGGGCCAACCACAATCTTTTACGAAACAATATTATTTCCAGAGAGTTTTGTTTCAAGCTTAAAATAACATTACTCATATTCGTACCATGATCTTCATCGCACAATATTGTTTTATTCCTGCTTAGAGCTGGGAAAGACGGAATGATTTATCTTATATATATGTCTTATTCGCAGATGTGAGACCTGTTAAAATAAAAGACTACACATTTAATTAAACATTTATCTCCAACTTATGCATTGCTGAACTCATGCGTTGCTGTTCAACGTACCCAATGTGCCTGGCCTACTTGCACGCGGCTGAGACGTACGATGTCTGGATGGCGCCATTTCACCCATCCTTCACCAAGCTCTGTGCAGATTGTGGTTTCCCTTCCCCATAAAGAAGCATAATGACTGTAGAAGGGGAAACGAAAAATTAAAAGTGGGTAGGTATCGTCACATTATAAAGATTTCATAACGACTTATAATACTAATATTGACTAGCGCTTACCTTTCATATATATTATGTTTTATCTTTCGTTTATGTACGCTTGTCTGCTCTTTTCCACTTTCACCAACAATGTTTAGCTGACTTATTTAAACTATTCAATATAACCACAGTATTTAGTCAATCTCAATACCTAGCATGGCTAAGACAAGTATAAAAAACACATAAAGTTGCAATTTGTTCGTAAATAGTCCGTCGCGCTCGGCTGCTTGCAGCGTATTGTGCGATTATGCGATGAAGTGCACGGATTAATAATGAGTCAATGTGTTGGAACATGGAAGTTTGGCATCGTTTTCTTTTAAACAGGTTTTTTGTCCGACTTGTTTTGAAGGATTTATTTACTTACATATTAACGAAGGTCCTGATGTGTCCTTCTCGTGTTTTTTTTGTTTTGTTTTTTTGCAGTTTTCACTATAATCACAATCACACTATATTATTTTTTATCTGACACAAATTTATTTTATTTATTTATTTATGTATGCAGTATAAAACTGATTCACATCCGTCACCTCACACTTCAGGTCCAGTTGAAAACCAGCGTCAGGCACTAGTTGTCTGGCATTTATGCTGAACTGGGCCTTTTTGGCGCAGCCGTGAGGCACACTTACCCGCTAATTTCTTACATCGCACTTTACACTATTTACTTGTTTTTAATTTTTTTTAAATTTTTTTTAAATTTTTAAATGCTGTAATGTTATATTGTGTGCCTTAGTCTGTGCTAAATAAATGTATTTTCTTTCTTCTTTCTTTTCTTTTCTTTCTTTCTATTTGTAAGATTTGTTTATAATAGAAAAGAAACAACGCTATATGAATTGTATAGCGCTGTCCCTTTCATACGTTGGTCCGAATCGCGAAGTCCTTGAAGCGGAGGTCTTGAAGCTAAATATTATTATATTTTGACTTAAAAAGATTACTTCGCATTAAATTATAACTTTTATGACTAATTTCCATGAAATTAACACAAATATTATTATTATACACTATTTTGCTTTGAAAACTGAGAAAAACAATTGAAGAAATTAAAAATAAGCTACGGCTAACGTGTAACATAATATGAATCGGAACAAAATGTGTTCTTATCAGAACGAAATTTAAAACTTGATGTCAGTCGATGTAGCGATATTTTTGTTTTCAAGTGGCACTCTACGTGGTTGAACTCATTTTATTTTATTTGCTTATGATCTAATTGGCTACAAAGTCGACATGGTTACTCAGTGAATAAGTTTTATGTTATGTATGCAGTGTTCTGTTTTGGCGAAGATAGTTCGAAACAATATGTTGTGGTCAGACTCAGTGAGTAGTGTTTGCAGCTGAAGAGTTAATCGGGTTTCCTGACGGCAGCTTAAGATACTGTGGCAATTTTTAATTTCAAACCGAGGTATCGCTACTGCCCACAATCGTTATTTACAAGCTAAGGAGTACCTCACGAAGAAAGTAGTAAGATATTGCGGAAATCTTGAACTCGCAAGGTGATGGCGCTCATAAAGATTGGGCAGGCTGGACTAAAGTAACTACCTACTTATAGCTTTTTATTTTGTCAATTTAAATTAAGTATGTTTAATATATAAATCAATATTGAATTGAATAATATTTTTCTGCGTTATTAGCTTCCAAAATCTCTTGATACACAATTCGTTCGGTAAGTTTACGTAAATACATACATTTTACTTACTATACAGAACACGAAAATGTTCAAAAAATATATAAATTTGCAAAACAATAATATATCCGTCGAGTCCGAGGAACTTTTATAAGATTGCTAAATTTGACGTAAAAACAATATTGCTAGCTGTCTAAAGTCACGTCGTGGTACGAATTGAATGAACTGTTATAGGTGACGTCACCAAAGCCGCTAATAAATTAACATTGTTTTATTATTATAGTAAGTTTATTTTAAGGACGTCATGGTACGAAAAGTTAAAGTAAGATTATAATAATACTGATATAAGAGTTGGTGGTCGGCCCCCAGATCCACGTGAACGGTCGCCGTCAGTTGTGATTGGTCATCTCCTATCTGCCAGGGCTTATTTGTAATCTTTTATACAATATTGAATTGTTTATTTTTTACATTAATCTCACATATAGCGACAAGAATAATGTACCCAGGATTTTGTTATTTCTTCATTTAAGAGTGTCCTTGGAGTTTATTGCCTATTCTTCTCCATAGAGATCTACGTTTTGGAATGGGCAAATAGCTTCAACTTTTTGACTAACTGACCGACTCTTTGACAACTCAAAAGTGCCTGTTATTGGTTTAATTGAAATAAATGCTTTGAGTTTGAGTTTAAACTCACATACACAAACAGCCAGACCCGGAACAACTACTTGTAGGTCATACAAATATTTGTTTCGCTCGGGAATCGAACCCGCGACACGCAGCGCAGCAGTCAATGACTTAATCACTGCGCCAACCATGCCGTCAACCGTTATAGTATTGACCGTAGTGAGTTTCCTAATCTTATGAATCATGATTAGGAAACTCACTATGGTCAATTTACAACGGTACAACAACGGTATTATTTTACTGTTCTTCATAACTTATGAAAAACAGTAAAATAATACAGTTGTTTAAATGGGGTAGTACATCAGATCAGACCCTACTTAATATAGACCTATTTCAGTGCTACCTATCTTTAGTAAAATTATAAAAACTCATTTTAGATCAAATGCAAAGATTTTTTAATAAACATAAATTACTGCATAAAAACAGTTCGGTTTTACAAGGGGTCGTTAGACTACTGGCGGGTGTTGAACTTTTTGAGCATGTTTATAATGGACTAGCTTGCGCCCGCGGCTTCGCCCGCGTGATTGTCGAAAAAAAACAGCTTCTTTATCAGCAGCATTCCCCCAAAACATTATACCATATCTTAGTTGGGACCAACTGCACCGTAAGCGTGGTAAGCAGATAGGAGTGCAGTTTGATTTACAACTTTACGGAAGATATAGATAGCGTATAAATACCAACTTTGTTTTGTACATACTTGTTCAATAAACGTGTCCTCCATTTTATGTCTAAGTCTATTTGAAAGAAATTTTGTATTGTTTATTTTTTCTACGTTTTTGTTCTTAAATAATAATTGATGTATACCAACTATAGAGTTATTCAAGGTACGCAGTAAAATTCTCCCGAAAACCCTTTTTCCGATTCTCGAAAACGCCATTTTTTTTTCTGTCAAAAGTATGAGCACTGAGGTTCGAGTTAATCGAACCGCGCGTTAAGATTCTTAAATACAAACTGAAATCCCCAAACAACCCCTGACTCCCTAAATTCTTTTTGAGGGGTAGTTTTGAAAAACTCAAAAATTATGACAAACTTTGTTATTTAAGTAATTACTGCATCGTTAGTCTATTGGTCACAAGTGCGACTGCTGAGCATGAGGGGTGGGTTTGATTCCCAGGTCGGGAAAAGTGTTATTGGATTTTCCATTAAGAATTTCTCAGTAGCAGCCCGAAGTCTGGATTTATACCCGGGTGATGGCAATAGACTCGCCCCCTACTACATGGGACTGATACAAAACTGGCAAAATGTGGGTGTACTACACCTCTACGTAACCCTTTGGGGATTGCAGGCGTGATGTTATGTTAATAAGTACTCGGGCCAAATTTCAAGTTTATATAACAAAAGTAATAAGATTCGGTTCATACAAACTATATCGCCCCTTTTTACGCACTCAAAAGGGTAAATTGTACAAACATCTTTTTGACGTTTCTATTATTGGATTTATAGGTTATTTATACCAATTTTCAAGTTAATCAAGCCAAGCAGTTAAATCCTCCCTTGTATATTGACTATCCCTTTTCACCCCATTAGGGGCAGATTTAAAAAAAACCTGATATGTTATTCTTTATTTTTTGTTTTCATTAAAAATACTGAGTTTCAAGTTAATCGGACCGCGCGTTAAAATTATTCCATAAAAACTTTGATATCCCCCAATCCCCCTTTAGGGGGTAGTATAAAAAAAAACAAAAATGACAAACTTTATATTTTACTTAGGTTAGTATTCGTGCCAAGTTTCAGGTTTATTAACTCAAGGAATAAGATTTATCCCTCTTTTTCACCCCTTAAAGGTCGAATTTCAAAAAATCCCTTCTTAGCGGATGCATAGCTTCCAACCATAAGCCGAAATATTAGTGATTTTAACTTAAAAAGGATTTTCATTAAAAAGAAAATTGTATCCCCTATTTCATCCCTTAGGGGTTGAAATTCTAACAACACCGTTGCATTAGCTTCCAACCATAAGCCTAGATAATATATTTAGTGATTTTTACTTCGAAAATTAAGGACTTTGATACACAACTTAATCCCCCTTTTTAACCCTTCGGGGGTAGAATAAGGTATCAAAAACGCTGAAACACGTATAAATTAATTTTTAATCGTCAGCCTATACACCAATTTGAAGATCCTAACTTCAAAACTGACGGACATGCATATAAACTTCAATCCCCTATTTCACCCTCTTATGGGTAGTATTTCGAAAAACCCTTTCTTAGTGGATACCTAATCTTTACAAAGAACACACCTTCCAAATTTCATGTCTCTAGGACCAGCGGTTTAGGCTGTGCGTTGATATATCAGTCAGTCAGTCAGTCAGTCAGGACTTTGAATTTTATATATATAGATAGATAGATGGGAGGATAAATGCGAAGCTTTGGGCATCTTTTGCAATTTGTCCAAGGCATTCGATTGCGTGCTTCATGAAACATTAATCAGGAAACTGCACTACACAGAATCCGAAATGCCTGTCTGGATCTTCTCACTTCAAATTTAAGTGATAGGATTCAGAGAGTTGATATTAACGGAAAAAGGTCGTTATTTCTCCTGACACTTTTTATTTTGTTTAAAAGTATGTATGTATCTATGTATATATTGTTGTTTTTCTAGTTATCTATCCCCATATTGCACCTACCATGTTTTGTCTCTGCATCACCCTAAGGTTGACTGGTAGAAAATGCCTCAGGCTAATGCCTGCCGCCTTTGTACAGTAGTTTTTTTTACTTGTGCATAAAGTTTTAATAAATAATAAAAAGATCCCCCAAATCTGTAGTAAGAATGAGGTGTCACCCAGGGCTAAATTCCTTGCCCATTTTTGTTTCTTATTTATATAAATGGCTTGCCTTACCTCCAAGGGATAAACATGATGGTGTTTGCAGACGACACTTCACATTTATTTGAAGTCAAACGTCAGCAGTTGGTTACTGACAATGTAAATAGTGCCCTCGAAAAAGTAGTTAACAGTTTAATGTTAATAACCTACTTCTTAAAGAGGAAATTAAATGTGGTAGGATTGAAATTTCGTTTCATTCAGTTGAAGTATTTTTATATGGTGGGAGGTATTTTATTGTAACATTTTAAACAATAACCCATGATAGATGAGTCTACTTTAGCCAGCCTGAAACCTGGTTGAATTATTTTGTCCCTATTTCTAGTCATATAATTGTGCCTTTCACCTCTTTTACTAAAAATATATTGTAGATTTTTCTTTAAGTATAGGTAATTATGATGTTTTCATAGATACATATTATATTGACAAGGTACCGTCATGATGTTAATATCTTTAAACAGTTTCCTTAGAGAGTCGCGCCTGCGGAGGCCGTCATTATATGGCTCTGATGGCCGACTGAATTGTCATTATTTTACTAAACTGAGCGCAAGTTTTCCAAGTCCCTAATGCTCAAGATTCAAGAGTAATGTTTCGTGGTCGAAGCAATCAAATGCCTTGGAGAGGTCACAAAAGATTCCTATGGCGTCTTGGGCCTCTTCCCACGCCGTAAATATGTGTTTTAATAAGGTGACATCGGTGTCGGTTGTGCAACATCCCATGGTGAAACCATACTGTTTATCGAGTAAGATTTTATTGGTGTTAAATGATATAGCATTTTTCATTGATTAAGCGTTACCTTTCAAAAACCTTGCTTTAAACTGGCAACACTGATACGGGTCCATAGTTATTGGTATCTTTACTATCCCCGGATTTGAAAAGTGGTATTACTTTACTATATTTTACCAGATCCGGGAAGACTCCTTGATCAACACACAAATTAAATAATAAGGCTAAGTACGGCGCTATAGTCTCAATAATGGAGGTACAAACTTTGATAGACATTCCCCATAGATCTTCTGTTAATTTGATCTTGATTTGCTTGAATGTTTTATTACTGTTATGGGGTTTCTATGCTTGAATTTAAATTCAATCGGGTAGGACGAAACGTTCACTCATCAATAGAACGTTCGATCGTAAGTGGGATATTGGTAAAGAAATTTATAAATTCTTGCTCAACTTCTTTGTGCTTAGGCTGCACTAAAAGTATTGGGAATGGAATATTTCCACTGTTCCTGTCATATTAAAATCTTTTTAATTAAGAACTCCTTGGTTTTAAAAATCGAATTTATTTATTTAAAAAAAGATTCTCGGTCTTGTCACAAGGTTTTGTCAAACTTGTTTAGTCGTTGAGAAAATGGAATTGACTCGAGAAAATTCAAGAGCGATGATTTATTATGACTTTCGAAGTGGTTTAACACAAAAACAGTGTGTTGACCGGATGATTTCTGCATTTGGTGATGAAGCCCCATCCAAAACCTCAATTTATCGCTGGTTGGCTGAATTTCAACGTAGGCGTGTCAAGCTCAGTGATGATCCCCGTCAAGGTCGTCCAAAAACTGCAGTCACCCAAGAAAACGTTGATGCTGTGCGTAAGCTGATTGAGGAAGATCGACATGTGACATACCGCGAAATTCAGGCAACTTTAGACATTGGCATGAGTCAAATACAAATAATCTTGCATGAACAATTAGGTGTAAAAAAGTTGTTTTCCCGATGGATACCGCATTCGCTCTGTGAAGAGCAAAAAGCGGCTCGCGTTACTTGGTGCGTCAGAACTCTCGAAAGATTCCACGCAGGATCCTCAAATGCTGTATACAACATTGTATCAGGTGACGAATCCTGGATATACGCGTACGAACCCGAAACAAAAAACCAGTCACGAGTTTGGGTGTTCGAAAATGAGTTAAAGCCAACAAAAATTGTTCGTTCACGGAGAGTTGCAAAAAAAATGGTGGCCACGTTTGTCTCCAAAACCGGCCATGTTACGACTATTCCTCTTGAGGGACAAAGAACGGTTAATGCAGAATGGTATGCTAGCATTTGTTTGCCACAGGTCGTTTCTGAACTCCGTAAAGAGAACTGCAACCGCCGCATCATCCTCCATCACGACAATGCGAGTTCTCACACCGCGCACAGAACAAAAGAGTTTTTAGAGCAAGAAAACATAGAATTATTAGACCATCCGCCGTACAGCCCCGACCTAAGCCCTATTGATTTCTATACTTTCCCTAAAATAAAGAATAAATTGCGTGGACAGAGATTTTCATCACCTGAAGAAGCTGTGGACGCCTACAAAACGGCCATTTTGGAGACCCCAACTTCCAAATGGAATGGTTGCTTCAATGATTGATTCCATCGTATGGAAAAATGTGTCAAATTTCGCTGAGAATACTTCGAAAAGCAATAAATACATTTTTAAATAGTAATGTTGTGTCACTTCCTTGATTCCCGAAATTTTCAGTGCCGCCCTCTATAACAGACCACGTGAAGTTTCTAGAAATAAATCATTATTGTCTTTTATTCCTAATCTTAATATATATAAATCTCGTGTCACAATGTTTGTCCTCAATGGACTCCTAAACCACTTAACCGATTATAATAAAATTCGCACACCATGTGCAGTTCGATCCAACTTGAGAGATAGTAGGTAGGTAGGGTAGGTAGGTAGGGTAGGTAGGTAGGTAGGGTATGTAGGTAGGGTAGGTAGGTAGGGTAGGTAGGTAGGGTAGGTAGGTAGGATAGGTAGGTAGGGTAGGTAAGTAGGGTAGGTAGGTAGGGTAGGTAGGTAGGGTAGGTAGGTAGGTAGGGTAGGTAGGTAGGGTAGGTAGGTAGGATAGGTAGGTAGGTAGGGTAGGTAGGTAGGGTAGGTAGGTAGGTAGGTAGGGTAGGTAGGTAGGTAGGTAGGTAGGGTAGGTATTCTTTTACCTATAGAAAGCCACGTTATTTGTGAGTGTCATAGAGTGAAAATGTTTACCGCCCAACGGAGTGGGCACGGGTCAGCTAGTTAGGAATATAAATTATTATTTATTCCTAGTAAAATAATAAATATTGTCATTTGAGTTATGCTTTTAATTTAGTTAGTAATGTCTCCCGCAGACAGGCGCGACGCGACAGAGCGATGCGACACTAGTCTGTAGCACAATTTCTATGAAAACTTCATGGAAAGTGTAGCGCTGCGCGTCGCGCTGCCTGTCGTACCCGCGATATCGCGCCAGTCTGCACGAGCTTTAACGTGTTAAATTCGTTAAACAGTACGCGCCGCGTTCAATACATTTATTACAGGATCATTTATTCGAATCACAAACATATGATCGCTTATTTAACATTTGTCAACAATCATTGTATTGTACTCGTGCTTTATCAGATTTAATTACATTTCCATTCGAGAACGGTATTTGATAGAAATTATTAACTGAGTATTTATTTTTTAATTATTGACCGATAACAATAGTGAACGGCTCGTTAATCATTCGTTAATGCACCTCTGCTAAGCACTAACTTAGCGAACTGCGAGAAACATCAAGCGGAGTACATTAATCATAAACACAAGCAACAAGCTCCAGTCTCAAAGTCAATAAAACTATTTGACCCGCGACGTCCTAATGCAACGCCTCCCTCGTGTAATCTAAATAATATCCGAGTCAAATGCTGCGCGAGTACCGCCGAACAACAAGGATTATAATGTAAATGTATGCAAATGTTAGGAGGGCGCCCGCACCGCATCGCACCGCACCTCACCGCATCACTTCGCATCTCTCCGGACGGCGCGCGGCGCGGCGCTCAAACTACGCTCAGCCGAAAAAATGGCGCACTCGGCGGCGGACAGATAACGACAGCTTACGTCGTGAAAACGTGAGGCTTTGCGCTAAACTGTTGAAACATGACTTGTTTCGAAAATTCCCGGAGACTTAGCCGGCGAAATGTAAATAATACAATATCAAGGGATGTTTTGATGAGTCCCAAAAATGTCAAATTGTACTGTTCTATACGTGTTGGGAAACACCGATAATTTGGTCAGAATACATTAATTAATATCAATCGTCGCGTCGCTTGTATCAGCGAGTCGCGCCGGTGCGGTCCCAATCGGTGCAGGTTGGTGCGGACGGCGCGGCGTCTGTTGTTTCTAAACAAAATAAATGTAGATCGCAGACACGTTCTTTATACCGAGGCATGAAGGAGGGGTGCGGGCGTGGGCGCGGCCGGTGCGATGATTCGATTTAAATGCAGAGTTTACTATCTTGACGGCGCGCGGCGCGGCAGTCTTTGTCGAGCAGACGGGAATTACTGCGAAAAATTTTAAGTTTGTAACTAGAAACTTCTTCGTCCGACAAGATTGATAATGGAAACAGAAGTGAGTAGTTGGAGTATCAGGTAGGTAAGTATTATGATACTCACTAAAGCTTGGAAAAAAATATCACGTGATTGTTTTCAACCACCCGCCGCGCGCCGCCGAGATGCCGCATCCACGCGCAGCTCGCCTGCGAGGTGGCACAAGATGCGAGCGGCGGAATATTAATGTGTGCTCCGCGAGTCTTCAGCCATTACGCAAAAACCGGCTGAAGCCACAGCTTTTCATACAATTTAAATGGACAATTTGCCGCTTGACTTATTTAAGCTTACGCTGTCACGCGGTCCCCAGCCCCACCACACCCCTCTGGTATTTCCTTCCCAGAAGTTTCTTCGAATAATTTTTCGTTTGTCATCATTTGGTGAACGCTTCTCTAAGCACGGCGAAACGTCTGCGTTTTTAATTTCCGTGAGTTTAAAAAAAGAATTACGCGGTGATTACTCGTTTGACTGGACTTCCGCTTGTTCAGATGTCAAAGTTATCAAAGTTCTTGTAAGTTTAAAAAGAGTATTATGACGAGCCGACATGGCAGACTTCCGCAGACACCACTTGAAGGGCTCGACGTCGCGCTGTGACAACATTGCTTTTGTTTTGGCTCATGACTACTGCTTCAGGAAATATAAGTATATTTTGAGGCATGAGGAACAGGGTGTAAAGTTCACTCATCCTCTATAGAAAAGGGAGGATCCTCCGACCAGACGGGTGTTGTGTCTGGTAGGCAACTCGATTCGTGACTATATATATAACAGATATACATTTACAGAATTATAATCATTAGAATCATTAATACATCTAACTAAATTAGATTTGTTCCCCAATGTCATGATTTCATAAAAAAGTTATTCCCTCGTTTGACATTTTTGCTTCTAGTTCGAAATGACACAGGTTTTTTTATTAAAAAGACGGAAAACTTCCTTAAGGCATTTAAAAAGTGAACTAAGTTTAACTACTTAAAAGTAAGTACTCATAAATACATAATGTACTTGTAAACTAGAGATTCTGAGCAATACAAAATGTTTAATACCTACTTATACATATATTCCCTAGAAAAACTTGGAAAATATCTTAAGAGGCCGGTACCATCGCCCGCAACTGCAAGTCGCGGTGAGCGCAAAATTCGTTCGGAATATTGCTATCTCTGTTTGACTATCTGAGTATGTGAGCGGCGGACGCGGTGTGCAGTCTTGTGCGTGTGTGTTTGAGTGGATAGATAGCCACTATTAGCTGTAGGTACTTATCGTTCATTCATAAAGACTCGGAGGTATTTATATTTACTTATTAGTAATTAGGTATGTTCATTATTTGCTTTATTTTTGTTCACTACTTCGGGGAATCGTTAGTAAACGTACAGACTAGTAATGCGTTTTTTTGGAAATTTCTTTAGAATGCCAATATCTCAACATATTAGGATATCTAGGCCTTGTAGTGAAAATCTAGTAGATACGTCATACATAAGGTAAGGTATAATATATACCTATATTATATCGTCCAAGGGATCACACATCACACGCACGTCGCGTAAATATAATACAAAAATAATTTTAAAATCAAATAATAAGATTATGTTAGAACCATTAGATATTGTGAATACCTTTGCCCAGCAGTTCAATTTTAATTCGTCAACTATTACATGCACAGTGCCTGCTATGGATATTCTACGTAAAAGTGCAAAAAGAGTAACCAATGACGTTGTCCTAGACCCTGTCACACCCTTTGAGATATTCAAAATGGTAAAAAAAATGGACGACAAAAAATCTTGTGGCTATGATGACATAAATATATCGGTAATAAAAGACAATATAGATGTACTAGCGGAACCTTTAAGCATTTTTTATAATAAGTGTTTTGACGAAGGAATTTTTCCAGATCAACTGAAGATAGCCAAAATAATACAAAAAAGGATCTAAAACAGACCCAAAGATGTACAGACCAATTTCATTACTACCTATTCACTCAAAAATTCTTGAAAAGCTAATTAAAACTAGATTACTCAGACATTTTAACCTAAATGGAGTGTTAAGTAGAAGACAATTTGGTTATCAGAAAAACGTTGGGACACAAGACGCAATATCGACTCTAATTAAGGATGTAGTTAGCAGATTGGATGACAAACAGAAAGTAGCTGGGCTTTTCTTAGACTTAAGTTCAGCATTTGACACGGTGGATCATAAATTACTGCTAGAAAAACTTGAGCATTACGGTGTCAGAGGCAAAGTATTGGCACTACTCACGTCATATTTAAACAACAGGAATATGTAAGTGGAGATCAAAGCACAGACAAATTCTTCTGGTAAAAAATATCCAAGTGAAGAAACATATAGGTCTCCATTGTCTCCTGTGCACATTGGCGTACCACAAGGCTCCATACTGGGTCCGATATTTTTTATCGCGTTTGTTAATGACCTTATACAACACATGAGTAGAAAAGCTGCTGGATCTACCCAGCTTGTGGTGTTTGCCGACGATACAAACGCAGTTGTTTCGGCTGACAATATACGCGATCTTAATTCCATAGTTAATCAAACCTTAGATATCTTCCACAGCTGGTTTTCTGTTAACGGTCTTAAAGTAAATGCCAGTAAAACGAATGTTATGCTTTTTCGTTCTACTTCCAGAAATAAAGATAACATTAACTGCGTCATAAATGGAGAAACAGTGAACGTGGTGCCAGTGGTTAAATTTCTGGGAGTTCACATTGATAGCCAGTTAAAGTGGAAACAAGAGCTAACACACCTAGAGAAAACAATCAGCTCTGCGTGCTACCTACTAAGAAGTCTAAGAAACAAGATAACCATAAAACATTTAAAAATGGTCTATTACGCATTAGTTGAGTCGAAACTGAGATACAGCATACTTTTCTGGGGAGGAAGTTATGGTTACAACACTCAAAAAGCTTTTGTAATTCAGAAAAGAGCAGTCAGAATCATAGCTAGAATTCAACAGCTAGAATCATGCAAGCCACATTTTAATGACTTAAATATATTGACAGTCCCAAGCTTGTACATTTTGGTCTTACTTACTCACTTATCAAAATATATCTTTGAATATGAGACTGAAGATGAAAGGCAAAACAGGGAGAGTACAAGAAGAAAAGATCTCCAGATGAAGCAAGTGTCTCACCTGAACGTGGTAAAGCATAGCGCCTACCACAAGTCATTAAAAATGTTCAATAAACTGCCGACAGAGTTAAAAAGTCTAGTTTATACAAGTGGGTTTCAGACTAAGCTTAAACGGTTCTTGTTAAATAAGTGTCTATATTCTATTGATGACTTATAAATTAATACAAAGGTTGAAGTAACATAATTTTATTGATTTGAAATGAATAATGAATTTTTATGAATTGACTTATGCATTATGACATTTACTTTTATATTTTTTTTTTTTTATGTGATTTTGTATAATTATAATGATTTAAATATTGATTGCATGCATGTAATATGTTTAGTTATAGAAATTCAGACATGATGTGAAAATTGTTATTGAATAAATGAATTGAATTATAAATTATTGGGATATTTATTTTAAACCTGCTTATGTTATTTCAATTTATTTCCTTTAAGATGGTCACAAATTTAAAAAACCAGCCAAGTGCGAGTCGGACTCGCGCACGAAGGGTTCACCCTTCGTGCGCGAGTCCGACTCGCACTTGGCTGGTTTTTATAGATAATGAATTATCTATAAAAACGGCAAAAAAATCACGTTTGTAGTATGGGAACTGGGAACCCACTTAAATATTTATTTTATTAATTTTTTTTGTATTATTGTTATAATAGCGGCAACAGAAATAAATCATCTGTAAAAATTTCAACTGTATAACTATTACGGTTTATAAGATACAGCCTGGTGACAGACGGACAGACAAACAGACGAATGGACAGCGGAGTCTTAGTAATACGGTTCCCGTTTTACCCTTTGGGTACGGAACCCTAAAAACTAAGTCTTCTTCCGTCTTATTTCTATATTCCTTTTACTGAACTTCAAATATTGTTATTACTAAACAATGAATACAACTCAAGTCAAATAATAAAAGTGTTATACAAAGTATTAGTAAAAAAACCGGCCAAGTGCGAGTCAGACTCGCGCACGAAGGGTTCTTTACCATTATCTATAAAAACGCCAAAAAAACAGGTTTGTTGTATGGGAGCCCCCTTAAATATTTATTTTATTCTGTTTTTCAGTATTTGTTGTTATGCGGAACAGAAATACACCATCTGTGAAAATTTCAACTGTCTAACTATCACGATCCATGAGACAGCCTGGACGGACAGACAGACAGATAGACAGACGGACGGACAGCGGAGCCTAAGTAACAGGCTTCCCGTTTTACCCTTTGGGTACGGAACCCTGAAAAGACAACTATTCCAATAATTTATAAATCGACGATATCCGTAAATACAGATACTAACGTAGTTCTGAGCTAAAAATAATAAAAAACGAGGATTTTGAATAAACATTTATTTAGTTATGTTCTAACATCATAGTTATAGATAACGTAACACCAACATTGTACTCTTAGTTCGCAATAAACGATTTGAATTTGGATTTATTCATCTATAACTCGCAACGTGATATAGTCGTGTAGGGTGACCATATAATAACGACCGAACGAATGACAAAAAATACAATTATGGTAATGAGAATACATAGTGTCAAAAGTCCACACTAAACACTGATTTATAAGACTGTAAATATTTATGTAGTTTATAATGAAGTCGATTTACCAGTTGTTGTCGAGACAAGCTACCTATATCTGAATAGCTTCTGTCGTTTTAAAAAAGTTAGCCAGTTATTATCGGAGCTTCCTCCCCAGGGTCACCAAAGTCCAGATAAAAAAGTAGGTTTGTACAAACACTTTTACACGTCAATAATATAGAAAAAAAAAACTAGATGAGGTCGGCTACTCGCTCCGTCGACGCTACGTGATTTTGATCCTTATTTTCATTACGTTACAGATCAATGTTCTAGGAAAGAAGACACGGCGCGCGCCTTCTCGAAGCAATAAGAAAATATGATACATCGCTCTCGGTTGGTTGTGCTTTCCACTGAGCGACAGCGATGTGTACAAACTACCTACCGAGTACCTACTACTCAATCATATTTTAAATGGTTGCATTACTTTTTCGCAAATGCGATCATGATCATTATCGGTAAGACCGCACGGAACAATTTCCTATGCAAGTATTTTTACATAGGTATGGAAGTATCTTTTTTGTCTGCATACGCGATAGTAGCCCTTATCTCGACGCAGGAAGAAAATACTTCAAAGTATGTTGAGCCTTGGTTTTTGGCGCTAGCTAAAGGTGGACGTACTTAGAAGCCCTGGTACTTATTTACGAATTGGGTCAAAGCATAATGAACTTTATGTCAATTGCATAAAGTACAAACTAGATAAGAGCAATAGAAAAGGTCGGGCGTCTTTCCCGCAGTTAGCATCTTGTTTCGGCCGTGTGTATAACTTAGACTTTTTACTGCTCCTCAACACATTTAAATTTAGTTAGGTCTAATGTTATCTAAAGATAGGTAGGTAAATCCTAATTTATACAAAATATAACTAGGTACCTACTAGTACGCACGGTTACAGATCAAGCTATACATTTCCCGTATAAGCTGATCTCGCATTGTATAGGATTTCCTTACAATGAGAAGTCAGCGTAAACTGGAAACTTATAGGTAACTTATAATAATATATCACTGGGTAATACTTACTGTGAGGTACATCCCAATCATGATCGTATATAATACTCCAAGTCCGTAACCAAAACAAAGTTCGTAAGAATGTAGGTACTTATGCTCGATACCAAATCACAAGGCAAATCAAAATCCAAGTTCATAGCATAGGTCAATAGTGTTAGAAAATTATTACAATACCTTCAATTTCGCAAACAAATACGTACGCACGTGCACTTTACTGTACGTAAAGTAATCATAAAACACAGAATTTTACTGAAAGCCGTAGTAGATAGATGATGACAACAAACAATCCGAGTCGTTGCGCTTGTGTGAGTGCCTGTCGGAGCGATTCACACAGCTACCGTGCGCAGTACGACCACGAACACATTGATATTTGCTTGACGCGATGGCACTACTAGCTATTGAAAATTTATGATAAATTTGGATGTGTTCCGTAATACCAAAAATGATGAATGAAAACTTAATGTTTTTCAGATATTTTTTCGCTAATTTGTAACTTTATAATATAAGCTATGTTCCTGCATAAAACATATTTCAAATATTGTTGATTATAATACAGAAAAAAATACATGAAAACATGTCATTTACGCTGTAAAAATGTGTGAAATTCAATTCGCTAAAACTTCACACTAGTTAAGTATTTTCGAAAAAAAAAGATGTAGAAACCTAGATAAATACTGTCTAAATCCGAATATTAGTATAATATGGTGGAAATATGCTCAAATTTCAAATGATTTTGGTATTACGTTTGTATGGGCAGTTCATGCATCGCCCCGCTCTTAAGTTGAACTTCCATTATAATGAGTAATCTAGATATAAGTAATATGAAATTATCGAAGCAGAAAGTTTGGGTGTAATTTTATATAAGTACCTAAAACTGTGTTTTTATACTGTGTATACTGTTTTCACTTCTATCGGCAGTCCCAGAAGACTGCCCCGCATTTTTTTTTTACTTTTATAACGGATAGCTCTATCATCACAGATTGTAAAACAATCAAAACGGATTCAGTAACACTACTTTTGTCCGAACCATTATTGAGATAGAAAATACTGTTTGGTCCCATATTGCGGCCCGCGACTATTTGGACTGTTTGGTACCTATTTGTTGTTATAGCCGCAACAGAAATACATCATCTGTGAATATTTCAGCTGTCTAACTATCACGGTTCATGAGATACAGCCTGGTGACAGACGGAGAGACAGACAGACAGACAGACGGTGCGCGGCGGAGCCTTAGTTATAGGGTTCCCGTTTTACCCTTTGGGTACGGAACCCTAAAAATGCTCAGATTGATGTAGAAAATGATCGCTGGATGATGCCACCATGCGACCGGTGCACGGCGCAGGCACGCATTGCGGTGTCGCACTGCGTCTGGTCGCAACTGGCAACCGACGCTCGCGGCGAACGGCATCGGCAGTCAGCCGGCTCGGATCCAGGTGCACTGCCGACACTTTGCAACTAATATGACTACTCAAGTTTCGGCACTATTTGCATATCGACGCAGCACGTCGCGCGTCGTGTCCATTGCACATACGAGTATCTGTCGCTCAGCCAGTCAGCCGGTGCGCGGGAATTAAACAACTTTTGGTCCTCCGATATTAGTAAAACAATATGATTTTTTATCTACCACAATATTGCATTGATTAAGATAAAGTAGCTACTATAAAATAAAATGTGTAATATAATAACAAAAATAAAAACCGGCCAAGTGCGTGAATTTATCCCAAAAACAAACTTAACATTGTATCTTAATATAACTGGAAATGTAAGTTTGTACGCACAATATTGAGTGATTTACCATGTTATAGGTTTTCCTGTAATCTATAAGTAAAGAACAATTTTTTGTATTTTTATCAAAATTTTATGCTCACTAGTTTCGGAGATAAGGGGGGAATAGTAATTCTTCATCTATTTTCTTAAATAATTCCAATAGTATGTATTTTAAAATTATAAAAAAATCTTATACAGGATGGATTTTTGAGATGGGGCAGTAAGTGCAGCTACCTTAACCGTTGTAGCTACAGGAAAACGGTCTTAGGAGACTGTCCATAACTTTTTGAGAAATTTTGATCTGAATTCACAGAATTAAAAAAAAAAGGTACAGTCAGTAGGAAAATGGACAGTTTCCACAAAAACTTTTTTTATGGCAATCGATTCTGTTTCTTATAAGGATCAAAAACCTCTATTAGACCAACTGAGGTTTGAATACTAGAAAAGTCAGAAATCACAAAAAACTTTTCCCATACATTTCGTAGGAAATGAGACTTCAACAAATATTTTTTACCATCGATAAACTGGCCGCTACAAAAAGGACTGATAGAAAAACTAATAAAAAAACAATACATTTTACTTTGGGTATTATTTTACCTTAAAATTAAAAACTTGAAACTTTACATTTAGACTC
The DNA here is from genome assembly GCA_948098905.1 of Tiliacea aurago. NCBI lineage: Eukaryota > Metazoa > Arthropoda > Insecta > Lepidoptera > Noctuidae > Tiliacea > Tiliacea aurago. Next base: position 27,576,945 of record OX402588.1, on the reverse strand, counting down.
ACCTAGAAATTTTACTTTTGCTCTATTATAGTCACTGCTCGGAAACAAGGAACCAAAGAGCCCCTAAATACATTCTTTGTAAATGTAGCCCCACATGAAAATAACAGACTTGTCAAGGAAATAAAGTTCATATACAACCAGAAAGTTACAATAGAAGACCCAATAAGAAAAACTACAGTGGTACAATGTAAAAGATGCCAGCAATATGGGCACAGCAAAAATAACTGTGTGAGGCCGTATAGATGCGTGAAGTGTGCCGGGGCACACAAAACCATGATGGGTTCAATAGATGTAAACACCCCAGCGGTATGCGCGTTGTGCTCAGGAAGTCATCCTGCTAGCTACAAAGGATGTCAGATGTATAAGGAAGTTGTAGCAAGAAAGCACACTGGAAGCAAATATCAACCATAAATACTGCACCGAAAAAAGATACTGCAACTAATGAGCTCCAAACTGTCACAGACACGATAATCATCGAGTCTGTAAATAACGCCAGGGCTACCCACCCAAGCGTAATAGAAAGTTTAGGACGGTACAGTGAAGCTGTCAAAAAAAACATAGCTGTAGTAGATCTTACAGAGACACAGAAAGCATACCCGAAAAATAACACTAATCACACGGAACCACAGAGAACACAGAAAGACAAAGTTTACCAAACAAAGTCACAGAGAACAAATACAAAAAATCACGTTGACCATACTCATGGTCAACGTGATTTTTTGTATTTGTTCTCTGTGACTTTGTGATTTTTGTTAAAAAATGTGTTCTCTGTGACTCCACAGAGAACACATTTTTTAACAAAAATAGAACTGGAACAGGAAAATAGATGTAGCTTAGAAGCACTTTTCAGAAAACAGACTGAAAGGATCAACCAACTCATATCACAGTTTAGCACAATGATGAACCTCATCATGACACTCATAAGTATGCTTCCGCAATGATGTCGTTACGTATTGCCACCTGGAATATCAATGGTCTGACGCCAAATAAACAAGAACTGGAAATACTGCTAAAAGATAACAAAGTCGATATTGCTCTGATATCTGAGACCCACCTTAATGATCGCAAGAATTTCAAGATGGAGAACTATATTGCATATATTGCACCAATCATCCTGATACCACATCACACGGAGGGTCTGCAGTTATTGTAAAAAGTAACATCAAACATCACCTCCACAGCGAGTTTCAGGAGGACTGGATGCAGGCTACTACCATCACTATAAACGAAAGTATGGGCCCTACTAATGTAAGCGCTATCTACTGCCCACCAAAGCACAATCCGAAACAACACATGTTTGACTGCTACTTTCAGAGCCTGGGAAACAGATTTATAAGCGGTGGAGACTGGAACTGTAAACACACCCACTGGGGATCAAGATTAAGCACCACTAAAGGACGTGAGTTGAAAAAATGTATTGACAAACACAAACTCATAACATTAGCAACAAGTGAACCAACTTATTGGCCAACTGACGTCAACAAGATACCCGATCTAGTAGACTTCTTCATTGTAAAGGGTCTGTCTGATGTATATTTTGATGTGGAATCATCACTTGATAGCATATCTGACCACACCCCTATCATAGCAACATTTAGCGTGTCGGCAATACACAGAGCACAGAGGCCAGCACTTTATAATCATAAAACAGATTGGAATGCATTCACTGAATACCTGGAAGATGAAGTCGACTTAAAGGTCAAACTTAAAACCGAAGAAGATATCGATGAGGCAACATTTTATATCACAAATTTCATACAAGTTGCTGCGTGGCGAGCTACCCCAACATTAAGCATATCCACGCAAAGAAATAATATACCTACCGCTGGAAATACGTAACAAACTGGAAGAAAAACGAAGACAACGAAGGCATTTACACACTAGCAGATCCGATGTAGACAGGGCAGAATACAACAGAATCTCTAGAGAACTAAAAGAGCTAATCAATGAAAATCAGAACACATCCTTTCAAGAAAAACTTTCCACACTCTTAGCTCATAAGAAGGATAACTACTCATTATGGAAAATAACTAGGAACTTTTAAAGACCATCTAGCCACGTTCCACCTTTAAGGATGTCTTCCAATAATCCGTGGGCCAGAAGTGGAACCGAAAAAGCTGAGCTTTTCGCTAAACACCTATGCAAAGTTTTCACTCCAAACCAGTCGTCTATGACTGAATTTGAAGAAGAAGTGGACAGAATGATCAATAGTGACCAACAGTTATCACCACCACTGAAACTTGTAACTCCAAGGGAACTAGCACGAACAATTCGTTACTTGGAAAACAAAAAAGCTCCTGGTTTCGACCTTATAACGGGTGAAGTACTTAAGCAACTATCTAGAAAAACAATAGTATTTTTAACAATGCTATTCAATGCCATTTTTAGAATACAGTACTATCCGAAGTTATGGAATATATCACAAATCTGTATGATTGCAAAACCAGAGAAACCACCAACAGAACCTAGCTCATACAGGCCTATAAGTCTTCTCCTTTTTCTATCTAAGGTATTCGAAAAAATTCTATTGCTAAGACTAAAACCAACCCCGGACGAAAACAAGATTATACCTAATCACCAATTTGGGTTTCGGGAAAAACATTCTACTGTAGAGCAAGTACATCGAGTGGTTCATAAAATAAGACAATCGCTAGAGAAAAAGGAGTATTGTTCTGCAGTATTCATTGACATTCAACAGGCATTCGATAGAGTCTGGCACAAAGAACTGCTGTACAAGCTAAAAACCCTCCTACCAAACTCATTCTACATGATTCTTATTTCTTACTTAGATCAAAGAAGATTCCAAGTAAAATACATGGAAGAACTGTCAAAGCTGTACTACATCACCGCCTCAGTTCCACAAGGATCGGTGTTTGGCCCAGTCCTTTACTCAATATATACGGCAGACTTGCCTGAAACAGAAAATGTTGTAACAGCAACATACGCAGATGACACTGCATGCCTTGCAAGTGATATAAACCCGAACAACGCATCGCTGAAACTACAGGAACAGATCAATAAAATTAACGTGTGGCTTCAGAAGTGGAGAATTAAACCTAGCGTAACTAAATCGACACAAGTAACATTCACACTCCGGAAAGGCGACTGTCCACCTGTGCGTATGGAGGACAAACCGCTACCAAGCAATAACAGCGTGAAATATCTCGGTCTACACCTGGATAGAAGACTTACCTGGGCTAACCACATCAAAGCCAAGAAAACAGAAGCCACTTTGCAATTCAAAGGTCTATCTTGGTTACTAGGGCGTCAATCCCGGCTATCCCGCAGTAACAAACTACTTGTTTACAAGGCTATAATAAAGCCACTCTGGACCTACGGGATAGAGCTCTGGGGCTGTGCTAGCAACTCCAATATCGAGATCCTCCAGAGATTTGAAAACATTTCAAGTGCACACTGGTTCGTAAGAAACACGGAAATACATGAATACCTGGAGATACCGACCGTAAAGGAGGAAGCCTGTAAAATAAGTAAGAGATACAAAGAAAGACTCAATAAACACACAAATTAATTGGCTAAGAACCTATTAACTCGACAGGAAGATGTAACTCGCCTAAAAAGATGGCAAATACTAGACATAGACCAGAGAAACTAACTATTTAGTCTCTGCCAACTCTTTCGGTGCTGCTTAATGGAATCGCACCGAACCCAAATGAATCCCAGAAAACATCTGATTATGGCTGAAAGCCGATTGCAGATTAATTAACTATAAAAAAAAAACAAAAAAAAATATACCATAAATGTTAATGTATTTGAGTTGAATATGCTTTATTTTCTACGTACCTTGCTAAATTGTCTTATGTAAAATTATAATGAGGTAGTGGTAACTACCAGCTATTAATAGTAAATCTATAAAGTTTTACTGATTGACTGAATTACTTATTGCTATGTTTGATGGCAATAAATCATATTATCCAGATAGTAGTAAAAGAAAAATTTATTTGACACAGGAAGGCACACAATATTCACACAAAAAACAAAAACAGAACAAATGCTTAAAATAGTATTGAGTGCCTCGCGGCTGCGGCTACGGTACGTTTTAGGTTGTGTATATTTAGTAACTGAGGCATGTAAAATAACCGTGTCCTTAGTTTGTTCCATACTTGAGCTATAATAAATATTGTTTATAATTATGTGTTGATGTTTTGACTATTCCATATACAAGAACCACTTTTTAAAATCTCTAATGATTTAATTGCAAGTAATGAATAACTTTTGCTGTTGATAAAGAAAAGGTACCTATTATTAGTTTTAACAGCAGGTTAAAACTAAACAGGTAGGTACCAGCTAGAGTTAAATTTAAAATAACATATATTAAACACAAGGTAGTTAGTTAATAGCCATCTATTTTTGATTATGAACCTTTTTCCTTTAATTCTATTCATCACTTCTATGTGACTACTATACTCATACTTACACCTCACACAGACACCTCATAAATACCGTTACTAGTAGGTACCATCTATTATTGATTTAAATTTTAGTTAATTCAGATAATAAGTCTAGGTAATACATTTTAACCCATTATGAGAGAAAAATCTATTACGTGCAATGACTGGGCAGGTCCCTTCAATCTGTGTGATTCTATCATCAAAAGATCATTTCAGGCACCAATCTACATGGTCTTCACATGATCTGACCAAGATTATGTCTGGACTTTAAAAGAGACTGTGACCTCTGAGTTTGTTTCAGCCTTTCTTCTCAGAGTAGTCAGATACGAAACGCCGACCTCGTCTAGTTTATTTTTATTAATATGACTGACGTGTAAAAGTGTTTGTACAAACCTACTTACAGAAAATAAATCATTTATCATTATCACTTAAAACAAGCCCTTTCATTTGATATGTCACACAGTACAGTCAGTAACACTTACTTTTTCTTTTTTTTTTCTAATATGCCCCCCAAAATTCACCTCCATATTCAAAATATTTACGAAACACGTCCGTGTTTGGGTCACAAAAGTTCATATGTGTAACAAATTTCAACTTAATCGGTCCAGTAGATTCGGAGCAAATCAGCTGTGACAGACGGACAGACAGACACACGAGTGATCCTTTATGGGTTCCTTAAAATAGCTTCGGAAAAAACAATGTAATTTTTCTCAACATCTGAAAGATAAACACGGCTACGGTGGGTCATCCTAAGAAGATAGACATTATGCTATCGTGGACTTTTTTTGTTGAAAATTTTAAGATGTACAGACGCCAGCACATCAAGCTACTACAATCTGTCAAATTTCTTTAAAAGATTTTCAAAGGGGTTTGGATTTTTTTTTATGGAGCCTGGCTCCGGGGTCCTTATCGCCATTATGATTTTTTTTCGAAATGAATGAAACCTTTAAAAATTGATAGGCTGTTTTAATATAAATCGAAAATATACTTTAGTAAAAGCTCGTTAAGAGGCCGACTACCACCGCCCGCCACTGCAAGTCGCGGTGAGCGCAAAATTCGTTCGTAATCTTGCTATCTGACTCTGACTGTTTGACTCTCTAAGTATGTGAGCGGTGGACGCGGTGTGCAGTCTTGTGCGTGTGTGTATGAGTGGATAGATAGCTATTATTAGCTGTAGGTACTTATCGTTCATTCATAAAGACTCGGAGGCATTTATATTTACTTATTAGTAATTAGGTATGTTCATTATTTGCTTTATTTTTGTTCACTACTTCGGGGAATCGTTAGTAAATGTACAGACTAGTAATGCGTTTTTTGGAAATTTCGTTAGAATGCCGATATCTCAACATATTAGGATATCTAGGCCTTGTAGTGAAAATCCAGTAGATACGTCATACATAAGGTAAGGTACACACGGCTACACATCAAGCTATACAAATCCAGTTTACGCTGACCTCTCATTGTACGGAAATCCTACACAATGCGAGATCAGCTTATACTGGAAATGTATAGCTTGATGTGTATCCGTGTGTACCTATACCTATATTATATCGTCCAAGGGAGCACACATCACACGCACGTCGCGTAAATATAAATTATTGGGATATTTATTTTAAACCTGCTTATGTTATTTCAATTTATTTCCTATATGATGGTCACAAATTAAAAAAAACAGCCAAGTGCGAGTCGGACTCGCGCACGAAGGGTTCCGTACCATTATCTATAAAAACGGCAAAAAATCACGTTTGTTGTATGGGAGCCCCCTTAAATATTTATTTTATTCCATTTTTTAGTATTTGTTATTATAGCGGCAACAGAAATACATCATCTGTAAAAATTTCAACTGTATAACTATCACGGTTTATGAGATACAGCCTGGTGACAGACGGACAGACAGGCAGACGGACGGACAGCGGAGTCTTAGTAATAGGGTCCCCGTTTTACCCTTTGGGTACGGAACCCTAAAAACTAAGGCTTCTTCCCTCTTGTTTCTGTGTTCCTTTTACTGAACTTCAAATATTGTTATTACTAAACAATGAATACAACTCAAGTCAAATAATAAAAGTGTTATGCAAAGTATTAGTAAAAAACCGGCCAAGTGCGAGTCAGACTCGCGCACGAAGGGTTCCGTACCATTATCTATAAAAACGCCAAAAAAAACAGGTTTATTGTATGTGAGCCCCCTTAAATGTTTATTTTATTCTGTTTTTTTGTATTTGTTGTTATAGCGACAACAGAAATACACCATCTGTGAAAACTTCAACTGTCTATCACGGTTCATGAGACAGCCTGGACGAACAGACAGACAGACAGACGGACGGACAGCGGAGCCTTAGTAATAGGGTTCCCGTTTTAGCCTTTGGGTACGGAACCCTAAAATCGACGATATCCGTAAATACAGATAAATAACATAGGTAGTTCTGAGCTAAGAATAATTAAAATAAAAAACAAGGATTTTGAATAAACATTTATTTAGTTATGTTCTAACTTCATAGTTATAGTTATCATAACACCAACATTATGCACTTAGTTCGCAATAAACGATTTGAATTTGGATTTATGCATCTATAGCTCGCAACGTGATATAATCGTGTAGGGTGACCATAATTATGTTATCGACTGAACGAATGACAAAAAATACAATTATGGTAATCAGAATACATAGTGTCAAAGATCCACACTAAACACTGATTTATAAGACAAATATTTATGCAGTTTATAATGAAGTCTATTTACCAGTTCTTGTCGACACAAGCTACCTGTGAGATCTGGAACACAGCGTTACGACTACCTTACTCACTCGCACTTACTTTTCTCTCTCTCTCTCTTTTACTAATCCAATATGTCATGTGTTGCTCTGTATTAATAAATACATATTAATTAATTCATGCGTTTATTTGAGATACAACAATTTGGCGACGATAGAAGAACTCACAGTGCAGTGATTCAAATAAGAAGTGAGCAAAATTATTGAATAGGAAAAAAAAAGTCTCAAAAGAATTAAAGTCACGCGTGTGAAGTTGCCTACAGGACGCCAGTTTGCATTGCAACATTTTCGAGTACGCCATATTGTGGTACTCCGTTTGAAAGTGCTACCAACTGCACGGATAAAGATAAGATCCAACTTCACACTTCATAGTGTTACGTACTCTGTTGACTGTTAGGAATATAATATTATCTATGTTCTGTGGTTACGTATGTCATATAGAGAAAATATCAGTTTCCACCAAAAGATTACTCAAATAAAATCTGGAAAAAGAACCTATATTTACCAATGCACAAAAGAAGAACTACAGCTAATATTAAAGGAAGTGGGTTAGAAATATCCCATACAAGCAAATATCGACGAATTACTAAAACTATTGAGTACTTATTACAAGCCAAAACAAAATTTGGAACCAAAACCTGAGATTATAAAGACAAAAATGACAGTTAGCGGCGAAATTAAGGCTTTTGATGGTGAAAAATGGGAAGTTTTTGAACAACAGCTAGAGTGCTATATGATTGTCAATGAAATTGATGAAGAAAAAGTGTTTGAAACATTAACATACTTATGTTCGCCAGTCAAACCCACGAAAATATCTTTTGAAGAACTGTGCAATAAATTAAAGGATAAGTATGCCAAACCATTATCAACAGCCTTAGAAAAAGTAGAATTTAGAAAAAGGAACCAACTTCCAGGTGAGAAAGTACAAGATTATATGCTGGAATTAAGAAAATTAGCAGGAAAATGTAAATTTAAGGACTTGGATGATCAATTAAAAGAAAAATTCATTGAAGGAGTTACTTCCAAAACAATTAAGTTTGAATTGCTGAAAAGTGAAGCAGACATATCACTGGAAAGATGTGTGGAGGTAGCTCGCACAGTGGAAGCTGCCCTGATGCACACTAACAATTCAAGTGAGACAATGCAAACTAGAAATGCAAGTGTAGAGACGGACACTTATTATAACCAAAAAAAGACAAAACCTGTATACAAAAAAAATAAAAATAATAGAGAACAAAATCCTGTAACATGTTAGTGTTGTGGAAAAAACAATCATAAAAAAACCGAGTGTAGTTTGAATAAAAAATACTGCTCAGAATGTGGACAACAGGGACATATTTTTAAAATGTGTACAAAGAAACAACGGCTTCGACACACTAAAATATGTGAAGTTGAATCATCAGAAAAAGAAAATAATGGTGATGTGGAAGAGGCTATTAAGAATTTGTATAGTGAACAGGACACCTATACGGTAAATAGTGTAAGTAGGGTACCTCCTCATTATTTAAAGGTTAATGTTAATGGACAAAATATATCTTTTCTAATGGACACTGGTTCAGACGTTACAGTTATTTCAATGGCAGATAAAGATAAATATTTAAATTCATTTAAATTAGTAAACTGTAAAGTATTATTTAAAAACTTTGATCAGACAATTACAGAACCTTTAGGTATTCTACAAAATGTTAGTGTACAATATTGTAACATTTATAAAAAGTTACACATGTATGTAGTAAAAACTAACATTCCACGGGTAATAGGAAGAGATTGGCTGAATGCATTAAAATTATGGCCTCCTAAAATGCAGTATAATTTAGACATAGAAACTAATATGGTACAAAATATTACAGATGCACAACAGCTGGTAAAGAATCGGTTCGCAGAGATATTTAGCCCGGGTTGGGGAAACTTCAAAGGTGAGGAAATAACATTGAAAATAAAACCAAACACCACTCCAAAGCGGTTACCGGTTCGGCGAGTACCGTTTGCGTTACGTGAAAAAGTGAATAACGAAGTGCAAAGATTGCTTAAAAATGGTCGAATTAGTACAGTAGAACAAAGTGAATGGGGCACACCAGTTGTTCCAATTTTGAAACCAGATGGCTCCGTTCGTCTGTGCGGTGATTATAAACTAACAGTTAATCCATGTTTGGAACCTGATTATTTTCCACTTCCTCACGTTGATGACATTTTGAACAAACTCAAACATGGCGAATATTACTGCGAACTGGACTTAAAGGAAGCATATTTACAGGCTGCTATTAGTGCTGAAAGTAAAGATTGTACTACTATAGTGGCAGAAGTAGGCACTTTTAGGTATAATTATCTTCCATTTGGAGTTAGTACAGGACCTGGTTCATTTCAGCGATTAATGACTAAAAAGTTAGATAAGATTCCTAACACTATTGTATTCATAGATAATATCTATATAAAAGGAAATAACTTGCAAGAAATTCTTGATATTTTAATTAAGGTTTTAAGTAAGCTTCAAGAAAGTGAATTTAAGTTAAAATTAGAGAAATGTAAGTTATTTACTACTAGTTTAGATGTATTCGGTTTTCGTGTAAACAAAAATGGTATCAGTGTTATACAGTCAAATATTGATCCTTTATTAAAAGCTAAGTATGCCAAAAATGGCGGCTAAAAGATTACAACATTACGCTATATTTTTGTCAGCTTTTAATTATAAAGTAAGGCACATTAAAACTACTTCAAATCCAGCAGATTTTTTGTCCAGGACAGTGGAAGATAGTAAAGAAAAATGCAGTAAACCGATTGGTACTGCAAAAGATTTCAGCTTTGATAGTTATATCAATGAGTCAAAATTAGAAACAATAAATTGGAGAATTATAAAAAATTAATCGAAAACAGACTTAATATTAACAAAAGTTTTAAGGTTCAATACAGATGGGTGGCCAGAGAAAAAGAACCTATCAAAAGACATATTACCATATTATAACCGTAAAAATGAAATAACAGTAGACAGGGGTTGCATATTTTGGGGGTATCGCATAGTCATTCCACTAGTAATTAGAGAAACTGTTTTGGCTGAATTGTACAAAAGTCACTTTGGAATTGTTCGTATGAAAGAAATAGCACGTTCATATATCTGGTGGCCTAATCTAGACTCGGACATTGATAACGTTACAAAGGGTGTATAGTGTGTTTACAAAATAGTAAGACTCCTGCTAAAAATCAAAATAGTAAGACTCCTGCTAAAAATCTTCTTGGTATAGAATTCATGCAGATTTCCTGGGACCATTTTACAATAAAATGTATTTAGTAATTGTTGATAGTTATTCAAAATGGCCACAAGCTTTTGAAATGTCAAACATAACCAGTACTCGTACTATTGAAGTTTTTAAAAGTTTATTCACTCGATTCGGTTACCCAGCACATTTAGTGACTGACAATGGTCGATCATTTACAAGTTTCGAATTTGAGGATTTTTGTAAGAAATTGCAAATTAGACATACATTCAGTCCACCTTACCACCCTGCAACTAATGGTGCGGCAGAGAGGTTTGTGGAAACTTTAAATCAGCAGTAACTAAAATAAAAGAAAGTAGTGGTTCCCTGATTTCAGCCATCAACTTGTTTCTGTTTGATTATAGAAGTACACCACAGCTTACCACCGGGGTGTCTCCAGCACGGCTCATGCTAGGTAGAGAAATCAGAAATAGGTTTAGTTTATTACGTCCACCTCCGTTGTCTGACACTGTTCAGGAAGTAGTAGAGAAAAGAGATCAAGGAAAAAGGGAAATTAAATGGGAAATAGGTCAAAAGGTTATGGTCAGAGACTACAGGAAAGCGGAAGGCCATGGGTTTTAGGGATAATTCTAGAAGAGTCTATACCAGGGGTTACTTTATAGTTGATGTAGAAGGTCAAAGATGGAAACGTCATGTTAACCAAATTGTAACTTGCTCAGAGGATGTAGAAGATACTTGTTAAGTTAATTTAGTTTAGAAGTAGAGTTTATGCTATTTTCTAACAAATGTTGTTAAAAATAAGTGCGGGAGAGTGTGAGATCTGGAACACAGCGTTACAACTACCTTACTCACTCGCACTTACTTTTTTCTCTCTCTCTTTTACTAATCCAATATGTCATGTGTTGCTCTGTATTAATAAATACATATTAATTAATTCATGCGTTTATTTGAGATACAACACTACCTATATCCGAATAGCTCCTGTCGTTTTAAAAAGGTTAGCCAGTAATCATGTTATTATCGGAGCTGCCTCCCAGGGTCACCAAAGTCCAGATAAAAATCCCAGAATGATTAAATAAACTAGAAAGACTTTGATCTTTTCATTTTAGTTTTATCAATGTTTTGTGTAATAGGAATATCACAAAAAAGTCCGTGCAAAAACCGGGCCGAAACCATAAAGCCGCACTTGTCCAGACAAGTCCGGTCGTATGTTCGTATGGAAAGAAGCCACGGCGCGCGCCTTCTCTAAGCAATAAGATAATAATTTATTATGATACATCGCTCTCGATTGGTTGTGCTCAGCGATGTTTACAAACTACCTCCCGAGTACCTACTACTCGAAACATATTTTCAATGGTTGCATTACTTTTTCGCAAATGTGATCATGATCATTATCGGTAATACCACACGGGACAATTTCGTATGCAAGTATTTTTACGTATATATGGAAGTATCTTTTTTCCATACGCGATTGTAATCCTTATCTCTATGATTATACGGACCAATTTTCGATGCAGGAAGAATATATTTCAAAGTAGGTATGTAAAGCCCTGGTTTTTTGGCGCTGGCTAAAGGTGGACGTACCTAGAAGCCCTGGTACTCGATGTTGCAAGTACGACCCATGTCAATGATAGGTACACCACTACAAGCTTGAGCAACGGTGGCGGCTTCGTCGCGTACGGAGAGTCAGCCTCGGCCAGTAATCACGCTAAGGCTCAATTTACATTGCCGCAGAACGGAACGGAAAAGCATAATGAACTTTATGTCTATTGTGTAACGTACAAACAAGATAAGAGCAAAAAAAAAACAGGTTGGGCGTCTTCCGGGGAATTCTCACGCATTCTCGGGAATTCCCGCAGTTAGCAGCTTGTTTCGACCGTGTGTATAATTTAGACTTTTTACTGCTCCTCAACACACAAACCTTCATAAACACATTTATAATTTAGTTAGGTCTAATGTTATCTAAAGATAGGTAGGTAAATACTAATTTATACAAAATATACCTATACTCCATTTGAAATAAGATTAGAAATTTAAATAAACTTTTTTACAGTCGGTTCAACCGATTTTGACTTCTATTTCGTACGCATAAGGATGGCATTAAAAGCAAAAACGTAGTTACAATACCAACTGTTTATTGCAGCTGCCATTTGTCATGCCACTAACGCAATAGAAGCCAAAATCGGTTGAACGGACTGTAAGAAAGGTTTATTTAAATGTCAAATCTTATTTAAAACGGAGTATAGGTACCTATAGTATAAAACAGCCCAAGAAAAATATCTATTATTCTTAGCCCAGTTTAAAAATATGTAAACAATTAGTAGCAATGAAGGTAGATAGGTAACTTACAATAATATAAAGTAGGTAAGGCAAGAAAGATACATCCCAAAGTTCGGAGTTCATGTCGGCAACTAAACCAGATCGTAAATAATATTCCAAGTCCGTAAACAAAACAAAGGTCGTAAGAATGTATATTACTCGATACCAAATCACAAGGCAAATCAAAATCCAAGTTCATAGCATAGGTCAATCAATAGTGTTAGGAAATTATTACAATATCTACAATTTCGCAAACAAATACGTACGCGGTGCAGTACAGTAAAGTAATCGTATAACACTGACAGCTGTAGAATGACAACAAACACCCCGAATCGTTGCGCTAGTGTGAGTGCCTGTCAGAACTCGGAGCGTTTCACACAGTTGCCGTGCGCAGTACGACCACGCACACATTGACATTTGCTTGAGGTGATAGCACTACTAGCTATTGAAAATGTATGATAAATTTGCATGTGTTCCGTAATACCAAAAATGATGAATGAAAACTTAATATTTTTCCAATATTTTTTCACTAATTTGTAACTTGATAATATAAGCTATATTCCTGCATAAAGAATATTTCAAATATTGTTGTTTATAATACAGAAAAAAATATATGAAAACATGTCATTAACGCTGTAAAAATGTGCGAAATGCAATTAGCTATATCTTCATTTTAGTTAAGTTTTTTTTTTAAAAAAAAAGGTGTAGGAACCTAGATAATTACTGTCTAAATCCGAATATCAACATAATATGGTGGAAATATGCTCAAATTTCAAATGATTTTGGTATTACGTTTGTATGGACAATTCATTCGTCGCCACACTCTTAAGTGTCATGTTTTTGAGTTTTAAGCTTCTATAGATGTAATAAAAATAAAAAAAATATTTTGTCTTTTTTTTATGATGGGTTTGCTCTTGACCTTAGTCTAGGGCAGAGGTGACAGAGACAAAGTCGACGATGGAGTGAGCTTACCCAGAAGATGCTTGTTTACTCTAACTTTGAAGAGATTAGGGTTGTATGCGTTCGGAAACACAGACGCAGGCAGAGAGTTCCACTCTTTTGCTGTGCGCATTATAAAAAGTCATTTGGAAACGCTTAGTGCAGATTGGTGGAATAGCAACAAGGAAGGGATGGTAGGTAACCTGCAGTGCGTCTAGATGTCCGTTAATAGAAGGGTCTTTATTTACATCAGGTAGTAACGTTGAATAGAAAATAAATTCGCGTATCGAGCCGAATGACATCTATGAAAGCCCTCCCTAATCAGGGGATCGAGAGGGAGCGAGATAGCTAGAGTACGTTGCGATATTTCCCTTTATAGTATGCATGCCGCATCGATCAGACGGTCGATCTCGATCAGACAGCTGGCTACATTGACCTTCACTGTACGCTATTCTCTTTAAAGTAAATCTGTTATGGTTTATTGATTTGTTATACGATTTAGACAACCAACATGCTTATACCAATATGCTTATACCAACATGCTTATACCAGCTAACCTTTAAGGCACTAATTGAACAACTTTGTTGGCTTATATATTAGAAGTGTGACAGTTTAGGAGATATTGTCAAAGAACATATTATTGTAATATGATGAAAGCAATCGATTTCCGAAAGTTTTATCCTTGGCCGCTATTCAAGAAACAAAATGGCGGACAGAAAGGGAGCCAAAAGTTCCCCATAGTTAAACCATAAGGTTCTAGGTTGATTGGGAAAATTTTACAGTTTTGGGTAGCTGGTCAACCTACCCGAAACTGTAAAATTGGCGTCTGTACATGAAATGAAATTAAACTTTTTATTCTGTAAATAGGATATCGGAATCAATTTTACACGTCATATTAAAAAATAAAAATAAAAAATAATTCAGATGTAGTCGACATTTCTTAACTGACTACCCCTGAGTAGAAATGGCGAAACAAACTCAGGGTTCAAAGTCTTTTTTAAAGTCCAGACATAATCTTGGTCGGATCATGTGAGGACCATGATTATCCGTGTCTGAAATGGTATTTTGAGGAAAGAACCAAAAAAATTAGAAATTTGTCCAATCAGTGCAAGCATTTGTCAGTAATCGTGCAGCTCAACTCAAGACTTAAGGAGCTCAACAACCTGTAGAACATACCCAAGGTAATAAAATAAATGCTTTGAGTTTTGAGTTTTCATCATCAACGTAAGTACACCGATACGTGTTATTGAAGATAACTCGAAACTACCCAAGCAAAGTTAATAAAATTTATATGGGACCGTGCGAGCTTCTTTCCCATTAACAAACTAAAATTAAATATTGCTAAAACGAACGTACTCCACTTTAAAACATGGAAAAGTAAACCTGTCCATCTTCATGTCGATGTAATATATTAGCGTAAAGCAGGTACATAACACAAGGTCTCTAGGGGTAACACTTGAGCACTTAAGGGGGGTGCGCTGGTGGCCGCGAAATTCAAATTTTCTTACGTTTTTTGCAATTTGCATGTCAGTAACAGGTTGTATGTTGATCTAAATATGATTAGATTAAAAAATATGGCTTTAGAGAAATATAATCATTAAAATCAGCATTACAACTCTCTCCCCCTTATTACAAAACAAGGTTTATCTTCAGACCCACGTTTAAAACATGGAGCCATTATTGAATTTCGAACTTTATTCCGACTATGGTACAGTTCCTAAACACAAAACTGACAACTTAGTATCGAATTAAGTTTTCAGTTTTGTTAGAACGGTATTTAAATCACTGTTACGTTTTTATTACAAAAACTGGCTCCATGGATTATGACATGTCAAAATCTAAATCTTGTTTTGTAATAACAATAAATAAAGCGGTCTAAGTTCAAAAAATCCTACTGAACGATTATTTCAGAAAAAATCAAAATCAAAAAACGTAAGAAAGTTTGAATTTCGCGGGCTACCTTAGCGCATCCCCCTTAAAATATAAGAATCATATCGAGATACTCTGCAAGAAAATCAACCAATTTGTATTTACAATAAGAAAGGTCAAAAATGTAACGTCGAGAGAAACCTTCATAATGGTGTACCATGCCTATGTCTGTTTAGGTATTCGCTACGGCATAGTTGTGTGGGGAAACTCCTCAGAAATAGATTGAATTTTCATTGCTCAAAAAAAGTGTATTCGCGCAATTTTTACTATGGAATGGTCTAATTCGTGTACGCCTTTATACAACATTATTTTTAGTACCTATATGCGAAACCTGAATATAGTTTGTTCAGAATATGGAACTGAATCTATTCAAACTGTGTTACGCAATTAGGGTACAGGTTTACTGATTGCGATGTTAGCGCGTAACATAATTATCTTCCTCCTTTTTAACCGACTTCCAAGAAGGAGGAGGTTATATGTATATGTTCACCGATTGCTCCGTCATTTGTGGACCGATTTTGTTAAAGCTTTTTTTGTTTG
The DNA here is from genome assembly GCA_948098905.1 of Tiliacea aurago. Taxonomy (NCBI): domain Eukaryota; kingdom Metazoa; phylum Arthropoda; class Insecta; order Lepidoptera; family Noctuidae; genus Tiliacea; species Tiliacea aurago. The sequence continues at coordinate 27,560,833 of OX402588.1, read as the reverse complement.
ATAGGGTATGCTCCCGAGGTGGTCCCAATGTCACCAAGCCACAATCTGATGAGGGGATCCTATGGAAATCGAGGGCAATCCTCAAATTTCATAGGCACACCTATATCGATTTCAGTATTTTTTATAGTAGCTCATGCATTTGCACTCGGAAAGCCACAGATGGCCACCGGAACTACTTAATAATAAGTATTTCACTGTTGCGATTTGATTAGTCACTTTAATATGGTTGCTAAGCAATTTATTGGTTGAAAGCTTGAGGAAGTGATGATGATGATGACGTCACGCTGAAGTAGTTGCACGAAGGCTGCGCTGGCGTTCATACTCGGGGTCACCAGTTTGGTGGTATGAGGAACAGGGTGTAAAGTTCACACATCCACCATAGAAAAGGGAGGATCGTCCGACCAGATGGGTGTCGTGTCTGGTGGGCAACTGCCCGACGGTTGATGTCGGGACGTTGTATATATGCTAGTCGCGCGGTAAACTCTGCTTGCGCGATGCAGGATTTGCGTGACGTCAGTGTGACGCGTAGTTCGTATGTGGCGATGTTGATGCCGCTACATCACTCCCCTCCGGAGACCGGAGGTCGATAGTGGCGATGTTGATGCCGCTACACCAGGAGAATTCCTAAACTATTAACGCCCCTGCATCGGGAAAATAAATATTTTGTAAAAGGTGTTGAGCAGTTGAAATAAGGCTAATGTAACTTAGATAAATGCAAATTGGCCCACTAAAAAGTGAAAAATAAAAAACTTTTTACAAAAAAAATAAAACCGACTTCCAACATAAAACAAAAGTGAAAAATAACCTTCATTTCGGAAATCGGTGGCAAAAAAATTAAATAGATCCAAAGACACCGACTTCCGAAATTAAGGTTATTTTTCACTTTGTAGTGTTTTATTTTGGAAGTCGGTTTTATTTTTTTTTGTAAAAAGTTTTTTTTAATATTATCAATGCATAAAGCTTAATATTTAGCAAACGGATCCCTTTATTGAGAATTGGTTTTCACAGACCCGCAATATTTTTGATGGGATAGACGAGAATAAATATATCATCCCCACTTTACGTGTAAGGGACGATACACAACAAATTTTTTTTTCAAGCTTTTGTTTTATCGCAGTTTCGGCGAGATTAAATATGTTATGTTATATGGTAAGCTGTAACTTGGCATGGGTACTTATACAAATATTAATCACGCCGACAAAGTGATTAAAAAAACATGAAAAATATACTTTTATAGTTATCTTTTTGTACCCCTCGCACGTAAAGTGGGGTTAATTTTTTTAAGTGACAACTTCTTTAGGCACGTTGAGCACTTTTTGGGTGAACAAAAATCACGGAACCCGCATCATTGTCACCGAACGCTTTCCATGAGCTATTATACTGTTTTCACTAAAACTGCCCCGTATGTTTTTTTTTTTCTCGTCTATCACATCAAAAATATTGCGGGTCTATGAAAACCATTTTTTGAGTCAGGGATCCGATTGCGAAATATTAAGCCTTAGAATAGAATGGAATAGAATTATTTTATTTCAGACAAAGTCCAGGCTTTAAAGTGCAATTTTTTTTTAGAGTCAAGTTTCCCTCCCTGCCAACTAAATGGTTGTTTTTGGATATGTGAAAAAAATCACGCCAGTAGTATTATAACAAAGTTAAAAGGAAAACTATGACAGCTAAGTAGGCTTTACAAGTAAAGGCATCTACATACCGACGCGACACGGCACAAAGGCCCCGCGGGTCGCGGGACGAGCGGTGCCTTTGTGTCGCGTCGCGTCGCGCGACAAGTCGCCCCGGTATGTAGAAGCCTTTAACGAGTAATAGTCGACATTTGCAGTTGGAATGTATGGTAGAACATCTTTTTCCACTACAATGTTAAGTTTCTTCTTAGGATAAATTCTTCTCAACTACGGAACCTTTCATTGTGCGTAGTCCGACACGCATTTGGCCGGTTTTTAGGGTTCCGTACCAAAATGGTAAAAAGGAACCCTTATGGTGAGACTAAGTCTGTCTGTCTGTCACACCTGGATATCTCAAGAACTACTAATGCTATCAACTTGAAATTTAGAATAGTTTAGATGACGTTTGCCCAACTATTTTGCAAACAAGAAAGAAATTAAAAAAAAAATATCTTTTTTGCAAAATGGACTGAAAGGATGTCTTAAAAAAATTCAGTGTGGTTACTAGGACATGTGGGGTATCATATAAAAGAACGCTGTTTGTACTTTTTCAATCATTTTTTTTTTCTTTTTTTAGGCAGCATAGTTCCTGTCTTTTGATGAAAAATGTAAAAAAAAATACCGTTCCCTCCCCTTATCTCCGAAGTTTGCATAGATAAAAATCTGAAATTACTTTATGTGATAGGAGTTTATGTAGGTATAGATTACAGAAAAATAAAACGATGTTTCTAAATAGCACAGTTTTTCAGAAATCATCAACATCAATTTATACGTACGGAACCCTCGGTGCGCGAGTCCGACTCGCTCTTGACCGGTTTCTTTTTATTATACTGCAGCCATTTAATAGGTTGACACAGAAACTTGTCCCCCGAATCATCCAGTTTTTTGACAGAAAAGGGACCTTTCTGGGAATTTTGTTCGGCAAAATCATTTACCGTCATCGCCACGATCTTGAATGGTTTCTGAACTTTGCAAATCCTCGTCAACTGCACCCAATCATATAAATTATTGAATCTTATTTGTGTTCTCTTTTTAGTTTTTTCAATAATTGCGTGGTCAGAGTCATACTCCTTATGTGTGTGCCCAATGACGAGGAATTAGACTTGACTCGACCCTCGACTCGTGCGCGCGCCTGCGGGCTAGTTGCGTAACACGTACTATAGGAATTGGTTTCGATTTGACAGTTCAACAACGTCATTGCGTTATTTACGTTGTTGAGCAGACAATATTTTCTAACATATGAAGCAATGGATTAGCAATGGTTACTTCAAAATCATTCCGATTGTGATTCAAACTGTGTTACTGTCTGCAATTAGGGTGCAGAACGGACGTTAGTTGAGCAACACACGAGCGACGTTGAGCGAGAGAGATATTTCACAAATTTATATTTCTTACGGGGACAACTCGAGATTTTTGATGTGAAACATCTATAGGCGCACGTAAAACTGATTGCTGGCGGGGCGACGCATGCCGCGTGGCGATCGGCCACTATCACACTAATATTATAAAGGTGAAAGTTTGTGCGTGTGTTTGTGTTTGTTACTTCTTCACGCTCAATTTTGATCAAATTTTGTATGGAGGTAGCTGACACCCTGGATTAACATATACGTTACTTTTTATCGCAATATTATCGAAACACACGCGGTAACACCGCGGGGTGCAGCTAGTAGTCTATATGTAGTAGTGTGTAAATGTGTGTGTAGTGCATTGTTTCATATCTGCCAGTCGTCCCGTGACGGCTCAATTTTTTTTAATACAACTTGGGTAGGTACATTGTCGGCAACTAAACTTATTCACACAATTTTTTTTTTTTGTAACCGACATGTAGGTAGTGATAACTATACTTATTAAATTAAGGCTTCAGAACTTGTTGGCCGTAACTGGACATCTTAATTTAACACGATTTAAACAGAAATACTTCGGTTGGCCATAATTTGATACTTCAATTTGTCAATTTAAAATTAGAACTTTTATGTGTGGTTGAGATATCAAATAACGAATATTATTTTGCTTACTGAGTATAGGTTGATATTGTTGCGCGCACAACTAAAAAGCCTACTACTAGCGCCATCTAGTATCAGGTAGCAGAACTAGTAGAGTCAAGATTCTTCCAGAAAGTTCGATTCTAGAACTATCGACACCCGGTCAGTCGGGGCCGGTATGTACTCGAATGTTCTAGATGTTTCGGGAACTATCCGAGGCCCTATATAAGGCCGGTATGGGCCGCGACGGAGTTTCCCTCCCGTAGTCCGATCGTGTCTATGGACACTTCCGCACCTGCGGACAATCGCGCGCCAAGTCCGTGCAGTTCTGACTCCGAAGAGTCCAGCTCTTCCTCTTCGTCTTCTTCTTCTCCCTCTGCCAAGCCAGGGGTCCTAACCTCTGGACCTGGCAAGAGGAAGAAGTCGAAGAGTAAGTCGGGCCAGGCGACAAAGATAGTGGCGTACAAGCCTCCCTCGACCCCTATCCCTTCTGCCCCCGTGGCATCCACCTCAGTGGCCCCTACCACGGCCCCCCCTACCGTGACTCCGTCACCGGTCCCGGCGTCTTCCACGCAAGACCAAGACGGTTTTACTGTCGTTTCTGCCTCTAAGAAGGCTTCCCGTCCTCCGCCCATTGTCATCCAGGACAAGGGTAAATGGACGGAAATTTCGAAATGGTGTGTTGATCAGCGGATCAATTTCACCAGCGCGGTCAGTACCCAACCGGGTATAAAAGTCACCGTTCCCACGGCTAACGATTTCAGGGAACTAACCAGGACACTTCGGGTGAGAGGCATCTCATACCACTCATATACCCTCCCCGAAGAGCGTCAGACGCGTGTGGTGATCCGTAGGATCCCCAGTGAGATTGCCACCGCAGACATTAAGTCGGACTTAGAGCGACAGGCTATTCCTGTCCTCGAAGTCCACAGGATGCACCGCTCTAGAGGCGGTGCACCATACGACATGATTCTTGTCGTATGCTCTCAGGTAGACGGGCATCACCCTATTTTCAAGATCGCTTCGATCTGTAGCCTTAAAGGCTTTGATATTCAGAAACCGCACAAGTCCAGCATTATCGGACAGTGCCACCGTTGTCAACTCTACGGTCACGCGCAGAAGAACTGCTTCGCGAAACCCAGGTGCGTCAAGTGCCTGGGTGAGCATGGCACTTCTGAATGCTCGCGACCGAAAGACCGTGCCCTCTGCACCGAACCTCCCAGTTGCGTTCTTTGCGGCCAACAAGGCCACCCAGCCAATTACCGTGGTTGTCCTAAGGCACCAAAATCGTCTTCCTCGAAGTTGACCAAGCGTTACGACGCGAGGCAACAGAGAGACAACCAGGGGGGATTCTCCTCCTCTCTGACCCAACCTCCGCAACGACTGAGCCCTCAAAGGTCCAGTCCATGGAATTATTTCAACCACCAGCAGGCCTTCCCTGCCTTCGGCCAATACATGGCTCCTCCCCCCCCTCAACCTCAACCCATCCCACGGTTGATGGACCCTCGCCTTCGCGCTCATAGCGCTCAGCATCACCAACAATCTACCACCGCCGGTAGAAGCGCGCCTCTCGCGCCCCCAGTGGCCCGCGTGCCAGAGCCTGCTTCCAAAGCCGCTCCCCCTCTCAACACTCGCGCGCCTCCTCAACCCGCGGCCACTCCAGTGGTCGCACCACCTAAAACCTTCGATGCGTTTAATGTGATCTCGAGCACATTTAACATCTTTCTTTCGCCCCGCGCCAAGAAAATGGCCAGCGAAATAATTGTAGCCCGTAACTCCTGCGATCTATCGGAGATCCAGCGAATTTATCACGCGTATCCCGAGATCACGCAAGCCCTAGAGTCCATCGCGTATAGGAAACCATAATGTATAATACGGCCCCCGCGAGAACTAAACTCAGATCACTAAAGTTAGGCTTTTTCAATGCCAACGGCATTAGAGAACAACGCGACGAAATCGCTGTGTTCCTCCGCGACCATCGGTTAGATATTCTCCTAGTACAGGAAACTTTCCTCAAGCCTTGTCATCGAGACTCGTCAATTGCGAACTATCGCGTAGTTCGCAATGACAGGACTCGATGCCACAGGGGCGGCACCCTGATTTACTATAGGACTCCTCTTCATTGCATCCCGCTCGATGCTCCGACAACTCTCTCGTGTCTTGAAGTGTCTGCATGCAAAATAGCAATGTCAGGTCATCAACCGATTACGATAGTTTCGGCTTACATGCCGCCCACCGCGACCACGAGCCCAGACGGTCTTCAAATGCTGTCTCGCGATCTTTCGATTCTTTTCGGCCTGAGTGAATCCGTTATCGTAGCGGGTGATCTCAACGCCAAACATCCGTCCTGGAACTGTAATACCACCACGTTTCGAGGCCAACATCTGTTTGACCTCACCGCCGTTTTAAATTTCGATATCATCGGTCCGATGAATCCTACTCATTACCCCCATATCCCCAGTCAATCCCCGGACATATTGGACATAGCGCTCCTAAAGAATATCAACCTACGGTTGGATTCGATAGAGGCGATGGACGAACTGACTTCTGACCACCGGCCGGTCGTCTTAAGACTGGCCCCTCGCGACGGACTCCTTGACCCTGACCAACCCCCCCTCACGAAAGTAGTCACGGACTGGCGGAAAGTAAGCGACCGACTGAAATCCACCACATCCCCGATACTAGATTCTATCCCCGATCAGTTTGACTCGATCGCCGACACGACGGCCGCGATCGACTCACTCACGGAACACGTACAATCAGTCCTGAGCGATTGCTCGAGGCAGGTTCCGGCGATGGACCCCCATCGCCGAAAGCTGCCGGACGATGTGCGTGAACTGCTGACTGAGAAGAACGCGGCCACTCGTGCATACAGTGTCTTTCCCTGTGACGCTAACAAAGTCTTCATGCGCCAATTACAGAAATCTGTAAGGAAGCGAATGAAAGAACTGCGTGAGGCTAACTGGGACAAGATGCTGGGTGAACTAGAGCCCACTCATCTTGCCTTCTGGGAGCTTCAGAGGAAACTCAGATCCCCGCAAGTAGCTTCTATGCCCCCTCTGACACGACCCGACAGGACGATAGCATTCGACGACACCGACAAGGCTGAATGCCTGGCTGACACTCTCGAGACTCAGTGCTCGCCCAGCTCTCAACCATTAGACCAAGCTCACCTTGCTGAGGTGGACGCTGAAGTCGAACGTAGGGCGAATCTCCCTCCGGTCGAAGACCCTGATTGTCCTCTGGCTCCCGTCACCCCAGACGAAGTGCACGACATTATCAAGGGTCTGAAAACCCGTAAATCTCCCGGATCAGACGGAATCACCAACAGGGTGCTCCAGCTGTTCCCCGCTCACCTGATCATGCTAATGACCACCATCTTCAATGGCGCTCTTAGCAACAACATTTTTCCTCAAGCTTGGAAAAGTGCCACGGTCATCGGTATCCCGAAGCCCGGCAAACCTAAGACCGAACCTTCCAGTTACCGACCCATCAGTCTGCTCAACGTCTTCGGCAAAGTCTATGAGAGGCTTATTTATAAGCGCGTCTCAGAGACTATGCCGAGACGAAGGGCCTCATCCCAAACGAACAGTTCGGGTTCAGATCCCAACATTCGTGCGTACAACAGGTCCACCGTATCGTCGAGCATATAAGCGCTGGCTTCCAGCGCGGGCTCATTACGGGTGCTGTGTTCTTCGACATTGCGAAAGCGTTCGACAAAGTCTGGCACAACGGCTTATTATATAAGCTCTACAAACTCGGTGTGCCCGATCGTCTCGTGCTCATCTTACGAGACTTTTTGTCGGACCGCACCTTTAGCTATCGCATCGAGGGTGCGCTATCCTCCCCCCATCCGCTCCGCGCAGGCGTCCCTCAGGGCACTGTGCTGGCACCGCTGATATTCACTATATTCACTAGTGATATCCCCAAATGTAGAAAGGCGCAGTTAGCTCTGTTCGCAGACGACACGGCCATCTACTACTCCGGCCTCAGGCAAGACAACATCGCCCGCATCCTTCAGGCCGAAGTCAACAGACTCGCGGCCTGGTTCAGGAAGTGGAGGATCGAAGTCAACCCTGATAAGAGCCAGGGGGTCCTATTCTGTAGGCCCCGGCGATCACCCGCCCTGCCCCAACCGATCACCATGTTCGGCAAGCCTATCCCTTGGGAGAAGCGAGCCAAATATCTCGGTGTGGTCTTAGACCATCACATGACGTTCGGCGAGCACATAAAACAGGTGCGCTCGCGCGCCAGTTTTGCTCTCGGCCGACTACACTCCGTACTCAACCCGTGCAGCAAGTTGTCCCTTAAGTGCAAATTGCGTATTTACACCGCGTGCATTCGACCGATCATGACTTACGCCTGCGTAGTCTTCGCTCACGCAAAGTCGTATCACATCCATAAGATGCAGACGCTTCAAAACCGATTTCTCCGCAGAATTACGAAGGCTCCTTGGTTCGTTCGGAACGAACAACTTCACGTAGACCTTAAGATGCCTACCATCAAACAGTTTATGAAGCGCCTTGCAAAGCGCTTTTTCGAATCCGCGGAACGTCATCGCAACCCCTTGGTTGTGCAGGCCGCTAGTTACAGGCCTTCTGCCATTAGTCAGACTCGCCGACCAAGGCACACTCTCTTAGATCCGGATGACCCCGTCACTCTCCTTCAGGAAAGCAATAGGGCCACGAGTACAGTGCACAAAATACACAAACCGACCTTCCGTCCTCGCCGCCGAGGTACCACGCGAACTTCCCGAGTAAATGGTAATAAAAGTCCTCCCCCCCGTCCCTTGAATGTCGATGCGCCAGCCGCCCGGTTAGAGGCTGAGAGCGCCGTAGCAATAAATATAATATCCCCTGATAATAATCATGATCAAAATGTTGATCCAGCCCGTCCCCAAATTGTTACTAATTTTGTGATCCCCCAACGACGCCCTGAGCCGAGGTTCGTACCCCACAGGGGGTGCCCTTAGTGCGCTGTCGTTTAGTTTTAATATATATAATTTGCGCCCTGGCTGGAGGCTTTAAGATTAAAAACCTTAGGGCAGCCACAGGAATATCCGGTTAAGTAGCAACGACCTCTCTAGGTCTGCTACGAGATGCCATTCATAAAAAAAAAAAAAAAAAAAAAGCGACGGAGTTAGTTTACTTTTGAAAACGAGACAAGCGAGAACAATTACTGAACGATATTTGAGAGTGACATTAAGTGATTGTGTTTTTAATTGTGTTTAAAGTAGTAGTGTGTTTAAATTGGTGTTCTTAATTAAAGTGTCTATTTGTTTAGTTATTAAATCGGCAGTTTTTATTGTCACGAACCCCAAGCTCGTAACAATATAATAAAATATCAATGTTCGTTCACAAAAACATGTGAATCGTTACAAATTAACGATTCACATGTTTTTGTGAATGAGGTTTTGTCAAATTAGACAAATGATAAAATGCGATATGTCTATAAGTATTACCAAAGTCGATTGATCGTTCCAAAAATTTTGTATATTTGGGGCTGTCAATATTTTTCATATAAATTCCTAATGCGTAGGAAGTATTAGGCCAATAAAAAAAAACATAGAAGTCGACATGTCAATTGTGTTCACGCCAGCCACGGATATATTGTTCGGCTTCGAATGTAATTATACAAAGTGACGAATCTATGAACAATGTGTAGTAGTGAGGGTAGAGTGCGCGGCGCGACACTCGGCTCGGCTTTGTTTTGTATCGTCGGCTGCGGAGCAAACTCGCGACTTTACAACCGCTCCGATGCTGATTTATACTCGCTAACAAGACCAAAGAGATCTCTACTTTATGTCTGCACTCGCAAATAAAAACGAGCATCTGCAGTTGACAGAATAGCCACACTTCACGGAATTAGTAGTAATAACGTTACAGATTAACAAGTGACGGAGTTCCACCCGCCGCGCGCCGCCGGCGCCGCCACCACGCGACCGGCGACCGGCGCGACCGCAGCTGGTTTAATCCAACAACAAATCTATGATACTCGATTAGTCCTCTTTAGACTTATACAATTTATCGATATAAGTTATTGCCGCGCAAACTTGTACCGATAATTCATCTCGTGCCGCGGCTACTTTAAAATAAAACCTTTGATATTATATTGACTCATAAAGAGAAAGCTCGTCGCCAAAGCGTGTGTCCAATCCAACTGACGTCCTGCGTGCATCGGTGATGGTTGTGTTCTTTGAGTTACCTATCGCGGATTAACAGGATCCGCACCAAATGCGCCTCGGGCTAATGTAGTGCATAAGCTAAGCGCACACGGTGCGGGTGCGATGCGCGATGTGCGCCAGCGCTCAGTGCGCACACTGCGCGCGTGCAAGTGAACAAAATAAAACATTGGAAATGTAAAACAAGTAAAAGTCGTTTGTGAGCGATGAATTCGTTAGCGGATGGCGGTGATGTATAATCGCTGTGAATGCGATCCATTAGTCTTCTTGTCGAGATTGTCGATCTAAATTATTTGTTACGAAAATACTTACGTTCTGAATAAGGATGAGACGATACCATAGACAAACTAAAAGTTTAACGATAAAAACATAGAGGCTTCTGCGGCCAGCGAGGACAGGGCAGCTAACAGGAGGCTATGATAATGTACGAACAGTCAAGTGTGCGTATTTATGAGCACCACTTACTGTCTGCATTGCGTAGGTCACGAACTAATGAACCGACTACGTAGCAAACTAATACAGAGGTTGTTGAATTAACAACAAGAACAAAAAGCAATTTTTTTAAAAGATCGAATTTAAATAGCAAGAAGCTCAGCAGTACCGGTTTAAAGCTTATAAATAGAGAAGATACAGCTTTTTAATATACACTGAGTGTACAGTTAGTTATGTAAAAGCCGCGCGCAGTAGCGGGGAGGTATCGGAAGCGCGGCGTGCAATATCGTTGATTGCACATTTCCGCGCGGCGCTCGCCTCATGAATTTGGAAATCAACAACAGTAATCGCTGTTCACTGCTGCTTTTATTCCTTCTACATTTATACGAGGAAACAATATGAAAATAGGAATAGCTTCTAAATACTTGCTTTGGTTTGTACTCGGAGCTGAAGCGAGCGTATTCTTGAGAAAAGTAGGAAATATTCACAAAGTTTCGTTTCTATCGAGTAATGCTTCGCGGATAAAAGGCGTTTGGTTGATAATTTGCCCTAGTTGCACGTAAGTCCATTAAATTTAGTTCCCCAATAAAAGTAATGCTGTCTCTATCTAACGGAACGTATCAGAAAGTGACAGCATTACTTTTAATGGGGAATTAAATTTAATGGACTTACGTGCAACTGGCGGTATAACTGCTATGATTAATGAGAACTGAAGGTCAGGACGAGCCTGCTGTTTGGAACAGATGAATGTTGAAACTCCTTTTTATCTTTAAAACTAATCAACCCATGTAATAAGTGTAGTACGTGTTGGCAGCAGCGCGCTGTCACGACGATTCAATCTTGTGCGCCATGTGTGCGCCCGCCCTTACTCTTGACCGACAGAGCACACGCTGTGACTGCATGTGCTCAACTATATTTTAGACGCAATATAATTTACCTTTTTTAGGGTTCTGTAGTCAACAAGGAACCCTTATAGTGTCGCCATGTGCGTCTGTCTGTCTGTCTGTCCGTCTGTCCTCGGCTTAGCTCAGAGACTCTTATTACTAGAAAGCTGTAATTTGGCATGGGTGTACATATTAATCACGCCGACAAAGTCGTAAAATAGGCCAGGAAAATTGGGTTTGAACCCTGCACTAAAATTAACAGCAATTTTTTTCTTGAATCGTGTTTTTGAGCTTATACAATACTAGAAAGAGCATCTCTAAACTTGTCAAGTGGATCAACAACTGAACGAGTTTATGGACATCAACAAGTGTGAAGTTGATAGCCCTGAAGGAAAATTAGCTAGAAAATTTCTTTAACAACATCCCAATAGAGGTTACGAAATCTCTCTCCTCATCATCTTTATTAGCTGAATCTCTTCTAAAAGAAAACTACTCTAAGGACATTCCAAGTTTTGAATTCAAGCGCATTTCTATTGTCACGATTAAAAAAGCATTCAAAAGTCTTAACATAAAGAACACTGAAGACTTATGGGGGATTTCCGTTAAGGTTCTTGGAGATATAATTGACACAATAGCCCCTGTCCTAACTGGCATATTTAATCAATGTTTAGACAGCGGTACGTTTCCTGATTTAATGAAACATAGTAAAGAAGTACCAATTTTCAAATCGGGTAGAAAGAGTGATCCCTCTAATTATAGGCCTATATCTGTGTTACCAGCATTGAGCAAAATATACGAAAAAATAATGCTAGACCAGATGTTGTCACATTTTAATTCAAATGGGACTCTACATAGTCGCCAGTTTGGTTTCACGAAAGGTAGGTCGACGACTGACGCAGGAGTGAAACTCATCAGTCACATTTTGAAATCCTGGGAGAAATCCCAGGATGCCATTGACATTTTCTGTGACCTCTCAAAAGCGTTTGACTGCGTTGACCATAATACACTGATCTGTAAATTACACCACTACGGAGTTCGTGGACTAGCTGCTGATCTTGTTCTTTCCTATCTATCAAACAGGCAGCAAAAAGTAAAAATTAACGGGGTGACGTCCTCGGGATCTCTAGTAAAGATGGGCTTGCCTCAAGGTTCAATTCTTGGCCCTTTCCTATTTCTAGTTTATATAAATGATCTTCCTTACATGATGACTAACTTATCGGATATAATTCTATTCGCTGATGACACTTCTCTTATTTTTAAAATAGATAGAAAAGATTCGGATGTCTTACACGTCAACGATAGTCTAGCTGTTATTTCGAAATAGTTCGCAGCTAACAATCTTTTACTTAATGCGAACAAAACAAAATGTCTTAAGTTCTCATTACCAAATGTACCCCAACTGGGTCTAAATTTAAAACTTGATGGCAAGAAACTAGATGCTATTACAGAAACTGTATTTATAGGAATTACTTTAGATTCCAAATTGCTATGGGGTGCCCACATTAGAGCTCTTTCAGGTAGATTAAGTTCAGGTGCTTATGCAGTAAGAAAAATAAGGCAGTTGACTGATATAGCCACAGCTAGGTTAGTATACTTTGCTTATTTCCACAGTATTATGTCTTATGGCGTTTTGTTGTGGGGATCGGCAGCAGACGTGGATTCAATTTTCATTTTACAAAAGAGGGCAATCTGCGCGGTCTATAGAATGGGTCCTCGTGAGTCCCTTTGAATCAAATTCAAAGAAATTTATGTACTAACTCTGCCTTCTCTTTATATCTTAGAAAGTATTTTATATGTTCGCAAAAACTTAGGCCTTTTTAAAATAAGAAGCGATTTCCATAATATAAATACACGTAGTAAGAATGAAATCGTGATACCCAAATTTAGATTAACTAAAACAAGCAAGTCATTTCTTATTAACAGTATCCGCTTTTATAACAAGTTGCCAAAGTCTGTTACAGAACTTAGCGATGGAAAATTCAAAACCCACATCAAACGTGTCCTTATCAAAAAAGCATATTATAAGATTAAAGACTACGTTGAAGACAAGGAAGTTTGGCATTAATTCCTTCTGCACATGTGGCTTCCCTGGTACCTCATTAACGGCAAAAATATGTAAATGTCTATTAACTGCTCCCAAGTTGCGATGTTTATGTTTTTTATTTTTGCATACTTCCTTGACATAATCGATGTTTTTTGATTTCAACAAGGCGCTAACTTTTATTATTTTAATCATATTTTATATAGCTTTTTTGTTAATGTGAGGACGTTGTAGGCTTAATATACTGTAGATCTGTAGACTATTTTCTATTTTGTTAAGTACCTGGTACTTTTGACGGGCCTACGCTGTCCTCTCATACTTTGAAAATATTGTAAAGCCATTTTTTTTTTTAAAGAGTATCCGTGGAGTTTCTTGCCGGCTCTTCTCCATAGGAAACGACCAATTGGAACCGTGCACCTAGCTTCTGACGTTTCATAAGTGCCCATGTAGGCTTATGTGAAATAAAAATATTTTTGATTTTGATTTTATTTTGGAAATGTCATCATGTCATGCATAGGTAGGACTTGCTGCATTAAACTAATGAAATAGTTCTCGGATTGTGCACAATTATCTCATGAAATATGGAGCATGCTATTTCTAGGTTGGCCATGTGTATTTGTGCTTTATTCTACATACCATAATTGTTTTAAAACCTTCCTATATGAATGTTATTCTAGCAAACCTTTAGTATGTATGGGTTTAGCTTTCATTTTTATGTTTTTATGTAGCACACAGACTTGAAAGAGTTTGTTTATGTTGTTGGACTAATGCCTATAGAAGTGTAAGGGGACAGGATCAGTATAATCAGGGCCCCAATTCTGTATCGTAACTTGACGGCACGGTTGGCGCAGTTAGTTAAGTAATTGACTGCTGCGCTGCGTGTCGCGGGTTCGATTCTCGCACGGAACAAATATTTGTATGACCTACAAGTGGTTGTTTCGGGTCTGGCTGTTTGTGTATGTGATCTTAAATGTTTGTAAACGCACCCACAATACTGGAGAAATTCCTAGTGTGGGGCAACGTTTTAAAAAAAAATAAAGAAAAGAAAGAAAGTAACTAATATCCCCCGCTTATATCTTACCACGTGAAACCACGTCAATATCGTGTCTTGTAGAAACCCGTTACAAGGAATCGAAATGTCACCCCATAAAGGTCAAAATTCCAAGAACCCTATATTATCTTAGTGCTCGTCTACATTATTATAGGTGCAAACCGAGTGGTTAAAACCCGTGTGCAAAATGTCACGGTCCTAGTCCCTGTTGTTTCGGTTCTGCGTTGATGAATCAGTTAGTCAGTCAGGACAAGTCATTGTATAATTATGTATAGATTAAATTAATGTTGACACGTGTCATCATGGGGTGGTATTTTCGTTAAGTTGCTGTTAGTCACCCAGAAGAAATTTTAAGTAAGTACATATCCGTATCAAAAGTGTCGATCTGTTTAAATAGTTTGATTAACTGAAAAACGATGAAGGTATTTTTTTTATGGGTAAGTATCTATATATAAGTGACAGTAGTACGAGTACCTTGTTTCACAACTGTCTATCCATGCCCCCCCCCATACCCCCTAGAGAGTGAGCCGTAAGTCGGTAATGCCAGAGTCGTGTAAACGTTTCTCTCCATTTACATGCAAATCGTTGCAGCGAGCAATTTTATAACATTAACTGTGACACTTGTAACTTACTTTACGACGAGGTTTAATTTGTAGTTCATTAAGATAACCGCGTGATGGAACACCTGGATTGTGTTTATTTGTAAACTTTCAAGTACGCTAGATGTTTACTATTGACACCAAATTCTTGCGTACTGAGCTCACTAGTTATAGTCACAGTTTATCTAATGGTCCAAAATGGTCTATAGTAAGAAAGCATTGAGCTATATCAATGTATTCACTGCTGCGTCGTGCATGATCGAATGTCCATGTTTAGTTACACCAGTCACGTAACATGTTGCACAAGCTTCCGCCCACTGAAAACCGTAAGAATACGTCAAAGTTTAATGAATATCTTAGAAATAAGCTTCATATAAACTATAATGTAAATAATAAATTGGAGCTGTATATCTCAGATATGGTTATCATTCATTAACATTGAAGATAAAGCGCTATCCGCACGAGACGCGATAACAATCGCTTACCGCCCACGCAAGCCCACGCTTTATAGTATCTAGCACTAATCGCGAACCACGGCGCGGTGTAAAAGTGCTAACAAAACAATTCTAATATAAATGAAGTTTCGCAACACGATCGCACGTGTAACATGTTGCTGGTACTGTTCGCGTCTCTGTAATGATAATGTCCATTACTCACTCTCAATGACAGCTATATAAATGCAGAGCTCAAATATTTAAATGTCCGGTGGTGTGCTCGCGACCCTCTAGGGGGGGGGGGGAGGCAAAGGGAAAGCGAGACGCGTGACACGACTGCGAAGCCCCGAATGAAGACGAGTTATCTACTCGAGTGACCCCCATAAAAAGAAACGTTCCTTCAGGATTGTGCGCCACGTCTCATCGTTGAATTTTAAACAAACACGCTACTACTATTTCAGTGATTTCCGACGTAAACGTATTTCAACCGACTGCCGAGTGCCGACTGCCGGCGACGGAGCGAGGGGAATGTGTAATGCGTTTGTCACACGCGCCACTGTTTATATCTCTTCAAACATGAAAACCTACAGAAATACTACGTCTGAATCATCAAACGTGCAAGTACACATGTTTGACATTATGAAATCACAATGTCCAAACAAACAGAAGAATATTAATATTCTTTTATCCCACAGAACTAGTACATAACACATAAATTATTAACGTACGTCGCGTCGATTCAATAAATTATTCAATGAATTTGTACCTGTCGCCGCGAGTAGCACACTTAATACGAATCATAACTCAATTTCAATTTGGAGATATATGTTATTTTATCATGCAGCATTCTCCAGTCACTCGGCAACTACGCAATTTTCAGAGCTAAAACTAAACGTAGGTATTAGTATGCGTTATCTGTGTCCTAGCGCGATCCGTCATTATTTTTAGAGTCTTGAAAGGTTATCTCAATTTTACACGGGATGGGGTGGGTAGGGAACATATCTTCGAACGAAGCACTTCGTATAATAATGATCGAACTTCACACAGGTAAGTTCGTTTGATCATCTATTATAATCAATAATTCAGCCTTAGTCGGTACATAACCATTTGTTATTTATCAACTAGAAATGGCACATTTTTGATCACAGTATCCATTGACAATAGTGAAAGTACTAAAAACTAAAAACATATTATTCTGCATTAAGCACAGCATAGGCAAACTCTCCTGAATTGAGAATTGGCCGCCTATAAAATTTTGCAAATGTTAATGAATTATTTGTCCAACCAGCGGTTGATCTGATTACATCTAATGAAATTCCTTTTGACTTAGCCTTGGATGTAGAGGCGTGTCGTGTACTATGACCTGAGAAGACGCGCGTATCAATACCGCAGTCTGAAAGAGTATTTTTAATCCATCTACCAATAGTAGATGCTGAAACCGGTTTATGTGGTTTTTTAAGTAACAAAAACAAGTTATCATTATTACCTCTTATATCTCTAGTCAATCTCATATAATCACACAATGTTTTGGCTGGACAAATCTCAGCTTTTTCAAAAAAGGGTAGGAAAAGATTAGGCTGGGTTCGTCCCGCAGCCGAAGTTTTAATCAAATCAGTAATGGCAACATTAACACAACTTTCACTCAGTGTTTTATTAGATATTTTTATCAATGATAAGGTTTGTGCCCGTTGAGCTGTGCTTAGTGCAAGCAAAACCATCAGTTTCTTTGAGATACATTCAAAACTTAATGTCAGATTGGGAGTCCAGTTGTGCAGTACACTTAAAACTTTATTGGGATCCCATGTTGTTTGATATTTGGCTAACGGTGGTTTTGACCTATAGAATTCTTTAAATATACTCTTAATACGATCATCCACCCCAATTTTAGAGCCTATTATCAAAGATAGAGCTGATTTATGAGAGTTTAGGGTCCCATAGGCAGCCCCAGAGTCAAATAATTTTGTTAGGAAATACATTACAAATGGTATAGATGGAGTGTATGGGTTTATGCCATGCTCCTGGCAAAAGGGCCACCAAATTTTATATGTTACATTATATTGTTTTAGTGTATTATGTGATAGGGATGCAAACATGACATCCATTGGTGTTGGGGGAATAGCCCTTTTTAACTGAGCTTGCCTGATAATATTCCTGCAATCAGAGTAAGTTGATGGCGATGAGGGTGATGATCCCTGAAAGAAGAATATAGAAGATATTTTTGAGGTTTCAAATATATCAGCTTTGAGACAAGCATAGTCTGCATTAAAGGGTACCAAGGTTGTGAAGGCCAGTGGGGCATGACCATGATACCTGTTGCCTTCTCATTTTTAATTTTTTGTAAACATTTTAATATTAAACTGAATGGAGGGAAAACATAAAAAAAATATTCTGACCAGGACAAAGTAAAAACATCAATAATTATTGCTTCTGGATCTGGTTTCCAGGAGACATAGGAAATACATTTAGCATTTGTGTGAGATGCAAATAAATCAATTTCAGGTTCATCCAGCACAGATACAATTTTTTGAAATGCCCCGGTGTTTAGTTCCCATTCTGTGTCTGGATTGATCTTTCGGGACTCTTCATCAGCCTCTTTATTTTCACTAGACTTAATGTAAGAGGCAAAGAGCCAAATATGTCTTTCTTCACACCACTGCGATATGGATCTGGCCAAGTTATTTAGATGTGGGAACTGAATACCACCCATTCTGTTTATATAAGATATTACTGTCTTATTATCTACACGCAACAGGATATTAAGGTATTGCTTATCCTTTACAAAAACCTTTAATGCCATAAATATTGCAAGTAATTCTAAGTAGTTAATATGGTATGTCTTCTCATAATCGCTCCAGAAGCCATGAGCTCTTTTGTTTTTGTAAACAGCTCCCCATCCAGTCATGGAGGCATCAGTGAACAGTTCAATATCATGTTTATGATAAGCAATACTTTTACATACTGTTGTAATATTATTAGCCCACCATTGCAGATCTAATTTTATATCTGAGTGTAAGTCTACTTTCACATCATAATTTTCATCAAATCAAATCAAAATCAAATCAAATCATTTATTTGCATAAGACACGGTATACATAAAATGGTGTTAAAATAAATTACAATGGCACAAACATGTCTAGCTAATATAAAACATAGCATGCAAAATTTCGTGGTTTTTGAAACAACCTTATATCAATTTTTTTTATCCATGAATTCTTTTACACCATAGAAGCTACACTCAATCAACCACTTGTACAGCTTAATCTTAAATAATTTCGAAGTTAATGTTTTGAATTGACCTGGCATCCCGTTATAAATACGCACGCACATTGCTAGGCAATTTTTGTTATATTTGGCAAGTCTTGGCAAATCATTCAGCACCAATTTATAAGGATCTCGTCTATTCCGAAGAGTTACATCATTAGCTGTCTTAAATAATTCTTTGTTCATAACTACGAACACACAAATTTCATACATATACAGAGATGGCAACGGTAACAAACCAAGCTTTTTAAACACTGGTTGACATGAGTCATCAGGTTGAAGGCCACTTATTGCTCTTACGCACTTTTTTTGAGCGACAAATGCTTTATTCAGATCGGTACTATTACCCCACATTACAAGACCATAGCGTAGTAATGATTCTACATACGCATGGTATGATTTAATAGCAGTTTTTATGTTCGTTAGATTTTTAACTTGTTTCAGTGCATACACAAATTTATTTATTCTAGTGCTAACATTATCTACGTGTTGTTTCCAGTTAATATCTTTATCTATTATTACGCCTAAGAACCTAGTATGTGTTACTTCTTTGATTTTATTTATATTTATTTTGATATTGTATTTATTATTATTTGATTGATTAAAATTAATGTAAACAGATTTTTCTAAATTTATTTTCAAATGGTTCATGTCAAGCCAACACAGTAATGTGTCTATTGTATTATTAATGTCAAACTCATGATCTGTAACGGTACTATTCTTTTTATCAGATGTCACTAAAATAGATATGTCGTCGGCAAATAGTACGCATTTATGCTTGGTTATTTTTATAATGTCATTTATATATAAAACAAATAATATTGGGCCTAGCACGCTTCCTTGTGGAACGCCATATTTATTATGTTTGTATTCCGAGAAGTAGGGTGTCATGTCTTTATTTTTAGTCATTTTATTGATAATGACACGTTGTTGTCCATTACTCAAATAGGACGAAATCCACTGCAGTGCAGGTCCCCTAATACCGATAGTCTCTAACTTATCTAGCAATATTTCGTGTGACACCAGATCGAAGGCTTTGGATAAATCAAAGAAAAGACCAGTAGTCAGATAATTATTATTAATATTCGAAAGTATTTCTTTCATAAGAGAGAAAATAGCTAATGATGTGGATTTGTTTTTTTGAAATCCAAACTGCTCTTTACTTATTATTTGGAACTTATAGCAGAAATCAGTAAGTCTTTTATACATACATTTTTCGTATATTTAGCCAAGATAGGTATTAAAGTTATAGGTCGATAATTATTGATATCAAATTTATCTCCCTTTTTGAATAACGGCTTTATAATACATAGTTTTAATTTATCGGGAAAACTTCCTGCTAAAAATTACATATTAATTAGATGAGTTAAGATACCAGTCAGTTCACTACAGCAAGTTTTTATGATTTTTGTGCTAATTTCATCATAGCCCTCTGCTCTGGTGTTACGTAGAGACATTATTTCCTGTCGCACCTCACTTTCCAGCATAGGTTTGAGAAACATAGAGTTGACGCATATATTTTCCCTAAAGCTTTGGCCAACACTTTGTTGAGTTAGTACATGCGTTAAATTTACATAATGGTCGTTACATACAGTAGCCATTTCTACAGGATCTGTAATTACGGCATCATTTAGCTTTATATTTTCTATGTTGTCTTTGTGGGTATTATTATTTATTTCGTTTTTAATGACAGTCCAAGTAGCTTTTTAACTACATATAACATTATTTTTAACTCAATATGTATACTTACGATGTTCTAAAAATTTGGTGTAAAGCCAACCATATGTGGTAGCTGGGCAGGCTGCAATTAATATCCCAATTAATTTTGCCAGATCTCGGATAAAACAACTATCCAGATCTAAGTATCTCTGAAATGACTTTTTAATATTTGATACTTTGTCTATGGGCAATTGTAATGTCATATGTTTTGTATCAAACACAAAACCTAAAAATTTGCAAGACTGTGATGGTACTATTACACTTTTATAAAAATTTATAACAAATACCAGGCACTTTAAAAGAGCTAATGTTTCTTGAACATTCTGCAAACATGATTGATAACTAGATCCTATACATAGTAGGTCATCTAGGTATTGAACTGACTTGTACCCTTTTCCTCTTAGATGTGTCACTACAATCTTCATAATCTGTGTGAAAATATTAGGTGCAGAGCACAAGCCATATGGGAGGGCATTAAATTCGTACAATTTATCATATTGAAAACGTAGGTATTTTCTATCCTGTGGATTTATATTTACTAATAAATATGATTCTTTCAAATCGATTGTTGCCATGTAATCACCTGGAGAGAGTAAAGCTATTGCAGTCCTATAGTCCTCCATTTTAAAATGGGATGTTTGTACATATTTATTCAATGACTTTAAGTTTAGTATGAATCTTTTTGTACCATTATGTTTTGGAATCAAAAATATTGAAGAGATAAATTGGTCTTTACAAGGCTTGCAAGGGGATATAGCTCCCAATTTTAATAAATTGGTGATAGCAGTATGCATATCAGTATTTTCCACAGCTGATTTTGCTGAAGGGGCGAGTAGCACTAAATTCTGATGAGGTTTCTTTACAAAGGTAATTGAGTATCCTTTGATATAATTAATTATGGACTCATCTTTGCAAATTTTCCTCCAGCACGGTAAAAAATGTGATAGCCTTCCAGCATGACTTACCTCTATGTGCGAGCAGGAGGTTTCTCCTGTGAGGCTTTGGTTTTCTTGTCCGTGGACTGATAATACTGTCCGTGAAGTTTCCGGGCTTGCATCGAGGACCGGGTCTTCTTGTGTCCGTACCTCGCTGTTGGCTTCGGATTGTAGCGAGGGGGACCTTGTAAGTTTCCCTTATTTGCTGTATGCTGATTGAATGTAGGTTTCTTGATGGACTGGCCACTTTGTTGGCAAGTTTTCAAAACTTTAATCTTGTCACTGAGATTAACTCCGTACATATACTCGTCCCTTTCAACATCTTTAATAACATTCAAAAACTTTTTATCAATTACAGGGAAGATCAAGTTTTTCCTTGATTTAGTCTGGACAAAATGTAAATCGGTCAAGATCCTTCCAGCATCACTAAGTAGTGAGATCAATTTCAATCGGTCCACTGTATCATTATTTATCAACAATGATATCGCATTACTTACTATAGACAGTCCAATGCCTAGTTGGTTTTGTTCCAACTGTATCTTTTTGTCTCTGTTGACAATAATGTTTCTTACCGAAGCAGGAATCTCTGGGTTGAGCTTTGGTGCCTTTAATAAAGTGCAATTTTCTGGAATCAATTGTTCCATTAATTTTTGTTTTGTCTCTTTAAGAAGACCCCTTTTCATAATATTGCTCCAAATACGAACCAAGTCACTATTTATAGAGGGACCATATGCAGGTTTGTCTGGCATGAGATCACCCAGTGCTAAAAGTACCTCTGAACTTATTGTTGGTGTTGCTGAGGTAGGCTCAGGATCAACCATTGGAGTTGAAGTAGGATTTTCTACAATAAGAAGTTCAGGTTCTTCTGGAACCAGATCTGTCATAGATTCTGGTGACATACCTCGTGGTAATGTTTCAATGATTTTTACTTCGTTCGAAGTGTCATCAGTATTGTGATCTGAAAAAAAACGATTGATGACAAGTGAGTGATATACACTGCTTATTGAAGCCTCCCGGACTTCACATAAGAGTCTAAAGATCTCGTCCGTATATCTCGTATACGCCCCGAGTCTAAGGATCACGTCTGTATATCTCGTATACAACCCGAGTCCAATGAGCACGTTGATGTATGTCGTACACCACCCGTCTCAACCGGTAGAAAGGTTATGAAAAGTTGAAAACCTTGTGGGCTTAACTGCTATGAAAGCCAGTAGCCGTACCGGTATAATAGCAATCACAAGACAACGTTTTGTTACCTGGAATACTAGAAAGCGAGGTATAACTTTCGTAGTCATCCCGACGACGACAACGACGCTTCATCTTTCGTTCAATTTTTCTTATTTTCTTTTTGTAGTATTGTAAATCTTTTTCTTCATGTCGTCTTTTAGGCATTGTGGTTAAATTAAGCACAATTTTACTTTTAAACACTCAAATTTACTCAATTATTTCTAAGAACACAGTATCAGTTGCCGCGCAAACGAAAATAATGACGGATCGCGCTAGGACACAGATAACGCATACTAATACCTACGTTTAGTTTTAGCTCTGAAAATTGCGAAGTTGCCGAGTGACTCGAGAATGCTGCATGGTAAAATAACATATATCGAGAACAAAGCACGCAGTATAATTAAATACTTATGATTGTATTCCTTTAACATAAATAAAATAGAAGGAAGGCTGGAATCTGACTTGCATTTATTTGGAAGAAGTTATTATAACTAATATAATTATTGAGTGAGTTTGCCTTTTATAATAATAAAACCGTTTATTTCAAGCGACACAGACCCATAGAAAAATAGCTTTACCTAAACATACATATTTTAATAAAAACAAAACTTGTGTTAATATAAAAGGCTCAAGACTATGTTAGTAGTACTCCACTTTGCACTAGCTTGACTTAGTGCTGTCCTGTGAAACTTATCTGCGGAAGTGACGGAACACCACGTCGTGCGGCCAAATGTCTTCTTCCATGACAAGGGGCAGATAACAGTTCGGTACCCGCACGACAAACGCTTTGAAGTGGACGTTCCGGTGCGATTCCAGTAACTGCATCCTTGGCGTGTACCTCGTCTTTTGCGCACGTACTTCACGATTTCCTCCGCCTGTGGTGTAGTGCAGGCGGGAGATGTTTACCGGTGTGTGCGGCACGCAGGCTCACTTCGGGCTCCGTAGGAGTTTTGCCGCATTGGTTCTTGTTCGTGTTCGCAATCGGCGCTTTCTCCTTTGCACCGTCACGACAACGTCACCGGCATGGTCTTGATACTAGAAGTGCCAGGGGCACTTGCGGCGATGCAAGCGAAATTGCGACATGTGTTTACGTTTGACTCATCAACGGGTGTCCTAACTACCGCCGCACTGTTGCGCAACTAGCTAACTTCTTTGCTCAAATCAGCGACGGTGTTTTGGGATGCATCTTATTTCGTTAGCAAATTCGCGAGGCGGGTCGACGTGGTCGTTGGCGACGGGAGGAAGCTTGTGTAGCTATTTCGCCATTAACGTTGGCACGTAGTCAGGGTCGGTCTCCTTGAACAGCGTAATTATATCCTGCAGGCTGCTCTTAGTCCCGCCACGCCAGCGGGTCACCATCTGGTCGCGCTTGTTCAGCACACTGAACAACAACAGCTTGGCAGCAGCTATGTCATCCTTATTTAGAAAGGAACAAAGTTGAGGTCAGAATATGGTCGCCAAGGTCGGCAGGTGTCAGCGTGGGCACGTCGTGAATACCGATGTCAAACGATACACTCAAACGAAATAACTACTGTATATAATATCAAATTAGTCGGAAATCACATCGTTGCAGGAAAAGCATGGCTTTTGAACCTTCTGTAGCTAGATTGTGCGGTGAGCCCAAAGCCGACATCGCTCTTCTAGCTAGGATTCATGACGTAACTGACATTCATTGGCTTATTAACTGCCGTCTCTTTCATACGCGATAGGAGCGCATGAGACAGTGAATAGCACCGTACACTGCACTAGCACAGGTGACAATTCAAACTCAAAAAAATTATTTCAAATAAACCTATTACAGGCACTTTTGAATTGTCAAAGATGTCGGTTAGTTAGTCAGACAGTTGAAGCTCGTATTTGCCCAATCCAAAAATAAGATCTCTATGGAGAAGAATAAGCAAGAAACTGGAGTGCTAAATACCGTAAGACATGATGCTATCTATGAAAGTAACTAAAATAGACCAGTCTCGCTGTATCCACGTCTGTTAATTGGCGGATTTTCCAAACAGCGTAGGCGGCTGAACTTAGCCCCCCTACAAGTGATGTTAAGTGAGGACTCCACTGCAGCTTAGAGTGAAGCGAGATTCCCAGGAAAACAGTTTTTTCGACGAATTCTAGTATCTCTTTGTTCAATACAACGTGACATACCAATTAAAATACCAAATTATTTACAGTAAAGGATGGACTGTTATGTTATGCACCATAAGCATAGCGTTTTTCTTTAAAAATCAGTGATGTGTCATTAGCATATAACACCATTTGTGGTCGGTTTTTCAGTAAATGAAGTAAATCATTTATATATACTAAAAAGAGGAACGGACCCAATATTGAGCCCTGCGGTATCCCCATTTTTACTTTTAAACCCAATGAATTCACACCGTGTATTTGAACTTGCTGCAGTCTATCATTCAAATATGATTTTACTAAGATAAGCGCAAGTTTACCCAGTCCGTAATGCTCAAGTTCCAAGAGCAGTGTTTCGTGATTCACGAAATCAAATGCCTTGGATAGGTCACAAAAGATGTCTATTGCGTCGTGTGCCTCTTCCCATGCGTTAAAAATGAGCATGCGTTTCAATAATGTGACACTGGCGTCAGTTGTACAACGTCTTTTGGTGAAACCATATTGTTGATCGTGTAAGATGTCATTACGATTGTGTGTAAGTGATTGAGCATTTGATTTAACATTACATTTTCAAACACCTTGCTAAAAACCGGCAAAACCGATACGACATGTCTGTGGAACTCAATGGAGTGTCTACGAGGACTTTACGTTTTCATCGATCACTAGGTTATCTAGTGGTTTGTTTAACTGATTTGACAAAATCTTCAATCTAAGTCATAGTGCCTGTGAGGTCTGCAGAATTTATTCAAGTAGCGATTTAGCGACTCATAGTTTGTTTACCATGACCAGTCGATCTATTCTGTTAAAATCTCACCGTCAAAACTTAGGTGAAGTGAGTTGTCCATAGTGTCCACCTTAGCGGTGGGTGGAATCACACCTCCCTGTAGCTACGTTCTCACGGTGGGTGGAACGACACCTCACTGTAGCTACGTTCTCACGGTGGGTGGAACGACACCTCACTGTAGCTACGTTCTCACGGTGGGTGGAACGACACCTCACTGTACCTACGTTCTCACGGTGGGTGGAACGACACCTCACGGTACCTACGTTCTCATGGTGGGTGGAACGACACCTCACTGTACCTACGTTCTCACGGTGGGTGGGACGACACCTCACTGTACCTACGAAAGTCCTTAATTTTCGAAGTAGAAATCACAAAATTTATTATTCTAGGCTTATGGTTGGAAGCTAAAGCAACGGCGTTGTTAGAATTTCAACCCTTAAGGGGTGATAGGGGGATGAAATTTCGTTTTTAATTACAGTTCTTTATTTTTCATTTGTATGTATACAACGTGTTTTTTTTTATATCCCATAACTCTAGGGTATGATTGAGGCCATATCAAAGAATCAACTGGCATATGAGTTATGTTCCAATCCTTCGTTATTTTTTTTTTTAATTTTTCATACAAAATAATTCGGCAAAGTCAAGATTATTAATGTAAAACACCCTTACGTGAAATATGACAACGTCGACAAGGTAGCTTTCCCTTCACTAGCTGCCGCCGGGAAACCCGATACCAACATACCTACATATTTTATTTTACTATTTATTTTACTACACTACTGCGAAGTTTGGCAACCTCGCAAAAGTAAAGATTCGTCATACTGGTGACAATTTTTGACCTAATTTAATTATGATTGATGATGTCTCCGAAACGATGCATTTTTGAACCACCTATTCTAGGAGTTTTAGTTTTATTTTTACCTACAGAATATAACCCTAGAGTTATGGGATATCAAAAAAAACAGGTTGTATAAAAGGGTTGTACGTTGTTCTATAGAAAATAGTTCCATAGAATTTCATTTCACATAAAAAAAATCTCGTATTTATTATCATTTCATAGAATAATTATCAATACGCAGAAAACTAACTTTGAAGAAATTTAAATCAATGATTTTAATTACAAATAAAATTTTATGTTTTAATATTCATATCATAGAATAACAAATCAAATATTCTCTATCCTCGTATTGCTTAGTTAATATCAAACTTATTACGAAGAAAAACATTTTGGGATCTGGCGCTCGATGGCTACTGCCGCGGCACGCTCGCTCCGCTCACTCGCCTTCGCGCTTTTATGGTCACTCTTCTAACCTTTTTTTTTTTTTTTGTTCACGGGGTGGAAAATCCTCATGGATGTCCTCCGCCCTGAGGCGGGCGAAGGGGTCTGTCAGACTCTTACTGACTAAAAACCACCCCAGTGTTCCCCTCCCACACTTGCACCGGGGATCTTGGGATCTGTTATTCCTTCCGCAATCCCCAGCTAGTGCCGGCCCGCCTCAGCGGGCCACCTCAAGTCTGGGGGGGGGGGTGAGGTGTCTGACCCCCCCCCGCGACGTCTGCTAGGGGCGCGCGTGGAACACTACGCGCCGCCACCTCGGGTCCAATGTGATAGGGGGCGGCGGACGTCCCCAAGTCCGCCGCCCCTGGACCCATTTATGGGGGCTGGAAGAGGGCGTTATCGGCCCTCCGCCGACGCCCGGTGCGCCTGCTGCGGGCCGGGTGAGCGGACGAGATCTCCCGCTCCCTTTCCGCAGCCTCCTTCTGCGACACGACTGTTTCGCAGAAGGACACCACCGCGTCCCAGGACTCCTCACTGCCGGCCATCGACTCGACCACGGCCGGCAGCGATAGGTCACTGCCTACTCCTGAGATGAGGGCACGGCGTGGCTCCTCCCAAGCGGCACACTCTGCCAGCGTATGCCGCGCCGTGTCCTCCCGGCAGTCGACGCAGTGGTGACACCGGGCGTCCGGCTCCCTGTTTATGCGACACAGGTACTTCCCGAAGCAACCATGCCCCGAGAGCACCTGCGTCACCCGAAACGACAGGGAGCCGTGCCTCCTCCCGAGCCAGGGTTAGAGTATTGGCCGGACCGCCTCCACTGGCCGGACCGCCTCTACTGGCCGGACCGCCTCGTCACTGTTCTAACCTAACCTAACCCAAATGTTTGAATAGTGTTTTTATCTTATACTTCAAATTATAATTTGATTTTATTTTACAAAAGAATTCAAGCAAACAAACTTGCAAAAAAATTTGCAAAGGATTTAAAATTCAATCTAGAAATGAATGTCTTATAGCTTGTATTTACTTGAAACATTCAGAAATACGTTTTTATTTTCAAAAAATTATGGAGAACCTAGAATATGATGACAGTAAAATAATCTTCTAAATATTTAGAAGATTAATTAAACGTAAGATAAGATATAATATAAGATATTTATTTATAAAATTATGGATCGCATAATGTCTATTTTTACATTTTCGTTGAAATAAAATACCATGAAAAATTCACCGAACAAACAATAGGTATTCGTTAAAAAATAATTTTACCGTCTGATGTTTGTTTTAAACAAATTGTTACTATAAAATTCATTGAATAGTGTTTCTGTGAAATATGTTTCATTCAGTTAAATAGTCGTTGAAACAATATTATTCGAAATAAAAATACAAGGACCAAATATTATATGAAACATTTTTACGGAACAAAATTCTATGAAATTTCTGTCTGCAAAATAAGGGAACACCATAGACACCCACATTGAACCTTAACTTAACGGAATATAGAGGAAGACGTGTTTTGTTTGCATAGCCGAGGCGGAGGCATAACTTCCAATAATAAAACCAGCCAAATAAAGTCTCAACTACTTGGGATCTAAGAACGTGTTTAACACCGTATACTAAAGTGCTTTTCCTAACGATTTTCATAGGAGTAGTTAACGTAAGTAGTAGGAAAATGATAATTTGACTACCTGGTGTGTTAAAAGACCTGAAATCAATCATAGTTAGTCCCGCGCCAACAATGAAATTCTGACATGTGAGGCGAAATCCTGATGGATGGCAACCATACAGACGCGGCGCTGCGCGCTTGGTGACGCGCGGGTACGAGCGCCGCTGTAATCCGCGCGGTGAGCCGTGCTGCTTAATAACGCCGGCCGTACGACGCGACGTAATCCACTCCGCGTAATACTTGCTTTTGTTTATTCACCTCCAAGCGATCCACTGCGCTGTGAGCACCGCGTCTCCGGCGGCCGTGCGAGCCATAATACCGCCTTACTTTGCTTATATTTTAGCTTCATTAAATTTTTCAATCTGAATTTAAAAGACCTTTCCATTATGGAAATGAACTCTGATACAATAAGTTCGAGCTCGCATTGTTTTCTAATAAAAAGTTCATCGACTCGCGAATTTAACGTTATAACCGAGTCGCGCGGACGTGCGCGCATCAGGAATGCCGCCCTCGCACCGCGCGGTGCTTGAGAATGCCAATTGCACCAATTATTGGCACTCGCTATTATTCCTGTCGCAGATAATGTTGACATCCTCCTCCCACGTCGTCTGTCAGGTCACAGGCCGCGCTACCTATGATCCTAGAATTGCCTAATTGAGAATGCAGACACCTAGCCGTGCCGCTATCTTCGGCTCGTCCCACAACTGTATAGGTACATGTTTAGTTTCCATAACTGGGCGCGTGCACGTAGCTATCTCCAATTACCGTTCACGGGCGGTTACGTACGTGGAGAGCACGCGGAGTTGTCACCGGGAGCGTACCTGTGTAGCGGGTGCAGTAATTGTAATAGCGCGAGTTAGGTAAATGCGGGACAGTACTGTTTCAGAGAGATACTTGTCCAGCGCAAAAACCAGCGGGGCCGCAGTTCGTTGCTTGAGAGAGGCCATGGTAGAACGGACAGAGTTGACCTTAAGCCTTGTCTCCCAGTGGGGTGATGATAATCTGGTCACTTTTACACCTTTGACACCAAAACACAGGCGTGTCTTTTTACCGCTAAAAGGAGTCGTTTCGACCAAACTCCTACTTTTCGGGGTACATCGGTTCCTGTAACTGGTCGGCTTGAGCTCTTAGGCATGGAGTTGACATCTAGTCTCAACTTCGGCGCCACCATTGAGCACAAAGCCCAAACTGCGGCCAAGAAACTGGGCATCCTAAATAGGGTGAAGCGATACTTTACGCCTGGATAGCTTTTTTCTAGGACAAGACGCAGGTCCGATCCTGCATGGAGTATTGTAGCTACCTATGGGATGGCTCAGCTAAATACCAACTTGTCACGCTTGACTCGGTGGAACGCAGAGCTAAGAGGCTCATTGGCGACGTAAAACTGGTGAATGGCAATCTTCACAGCTTGGCCCATCGCCGCAAGGTTGCCTGCTTGACGGTCTTCTACAGATTGTACTTCGGTGAGTGTGCCCAAGAACTCCACGAGCTCATTCCACCGGCCCCCTTCTATTATCGGACATCTAGACGCACTGCAGGTTACCATCCCTTCCTTGTTGCTATTCCACCAATTCGCACTAAGCGTTTCCAAATGACTTTTATAATGCGCACAGCAAAAGAGTGGAACTATCTACCTGCATCTGTGTTTCCGAACGCATACAACCCTAATCTCTTCAAAGTTAGAGTAAACAGGCATCTTCTGGGTAAGCTAAGCTGCGTAAGCGCGGCGGCGCCGGTGCACTGAATTCATTAGACGATATCATCGCCGTGGCTCGGCGGGAATCGGGGGCAATCGGCTGCGGTCGGCTGATAATCAGCTTGTTTTGTCGTCTAGTTAGCATTGTTTACGGCAGCACGATATGTATTTACAGCTGTGTGAATCACTCGTGTTGGAGTTAGTCTATGTTCATTTAGAAAAGGCGGCTACGGGGTTAGGACTAACGAGAGAAATCGAATTGCGAAATCCCCGGAATTCACGTAACACAATTCCAAGGCAAAACGAGAACATATGAAAAGGTATGTAGCCGGTTATATTAATAAATAATAGGGTCATAGGCACTTCTAGTACAAAATATAATATTAATTTTCTTATGGTAAGTATGTAAATTTGAGTTTATTCCCCGACGAGGGAAGCGGTTCACAGATTATAAGAATCAAGTAATAAGAGCAGTAACTGTGTACTAATAGCATATAGTCAGTAAGTGAGGCTGGCACATGTACTACGTAATCAAATATGGATTAGGGCGGGAGCGCGGAGCGAACCCACACTCAATAGAAAAAATGCAGAAAGTCCACATCAAACGCGTATTACTAGTCCATACAAACAAACACACAAAGATTCTAAGGAACACAGAATATTGTGACACAAGAATTTTATATATAAGATATTACCTTTCTGCACTCCTTCTCCATATAAACTTTAACTGTGCCAAATTTCATACTTCTCCATCCGTGAAATTTTCGTAAAAACGGATACAAAGTTTTCGCTTCACGTATTAATTTATTGATATAATTATGTGCTGATTTCTTATCGGTGGTCCTTCTGTCCTGTGGCTTGTCGCCGCAGTTTGACTCCAGCCAAATTATAATAGGTCGGTTTAAGGCGAAGTTATCCGGGATTAAGATTAAGTATGAACTTGGTAAGTTGCCGGTGGTTCTAACGCCGCACAGTGGGACGAAAATCGAGTTTCATAGACATAGACCACTTACAATTTTTTTTGGTCGTTTCTTTGCTGGAAATCAATGCACACTAGTTAAGGAAGCCCCAACAGTATCACATTTTTGCACATCAGGTGATACTGACGCGAAAATATTTTTTTTTAATAAAAAATGTATGGAGGAATACAGAAAAGTCCATTTTTATCGAAACTCGTGAGAGTGCCCATTATATCCTCGGGTACAATTTTTATCCTTATTTTTTACAATTTTTTGACATATAGCACGCCCCTCGCACTCGACGGACTTTAAGTGGAAAAAAATGAAACGTATTTTTTATTATTATTTGATCTTATTCCGAGTATTTACGGTATGTAACGACCTATATTGACTTGTATTTGACAATCGGCCTTTTGCCTAAAGCGTGTTACTGCCTCCTTAATGACAGTTTACCTGCTAATCCGCCATTTTATAATGGACTTCATATTTAATCCGTACGTGATTAATCTAGACAATGGGCTCGACAGATGTTGTCTTTAGGGTGTTACCACAACAATCGATCGATCGTCGATCGATGCCATCGATCGACATGGTTGACGTTGATCGATTGGTGAATAATCCATTCTACCATTCGCGTCAGTATCACCTGACGTGCAAAAATGTGCTTCCGCATTGGTTTCCAGCAAAGAAACGACAAAAAAAAATATAAGTGGTCTATGTCTATGAAACTCGATTTTAGTCCCACTGTGCGCCGCCGCGGTTTCGGAGTCGAAATGATCGCATTCACTTACCGCCATCTAGCGACTAAGTTTGTTACTTATTATCATGCAAGTCAGCACTGGAATTACGTTAAAAAGTTAGTATTCATTAAAGCAGAAGCAAGAATGTTGTTTAGTAAGTAATCATTAACTTTACGAAGAGAAACACAGAGGTGTATTTGCTAATTGAAATTCACTGCAAGCAAAACCGAAACATTTTCTAGTAATAACGTAGTTGTCGCGAAAACTGACGTGATGAATGGTGATGCTTGAAGAAATCTATAGGTACCTAATAGGTAGCACCGACAGTGAACAGCGGAGTAGGAACATATAATTATGTGACAAAAAGTCTTGCCAAGCAGTAGGACGGTAGGTGTGGGAGACGAAGTAACATGCAGGTATGTTTTATGGCAAGATATTCTGTACCTTAAAGGCTTCTACATACCAGCGCGACTTGTCGCGCGACGCGACACGGCACAAAGGCCCCGCGTGTCGCGGGACGAGCGGTGCCTTTGTGTGGCGTCGCGTCGCGCGACAAGTCGCCCCGGTATGTAGAAGCCTTAAGACGCAGATATATGCCAGTGACCTTGAGTGGTTAGCTTCGCGTCGGACGTTCAGCCGGTAATAGGACCCGCCCATCAAGGAGCGCTGTCCCCAATTTGACGCATTATTAATTTATTATACACAAATCAAAAGGTATTATAATAAAACGCGTCTACTAAAAGATCAATAATTAAATTATCTTTAAATTAGTGAAGGTTTCAGAAAAATACGCTTGGTAGATTTTGCGCCATACTCAGTTTTTTGTCTGCGTTAGACATAACTTTACAAATTATATGTATCAGTACTTAATATAAAACAAACTCCCTTCCCGCTTCCTGTCTGTCCCTATATAAGCTTAGATCTTTAAAACTGCGCAACGGATTTTGATGCGGTTTTTGATGCGGGTTGTTAATAGATAGAGTGATTTAAGAGGAAGGTTTATATGTTTGAATTCCCGCGTTTGTTATTAGGGATTGCCGCGCTGTATTAGCGAAGCCACTCTTACATCTTTATAATTTGTGCATAGAATCCTCATATTTTCCTGAGTGTTGGAAAATCACGCGCGTGATTCCAATACCTAAGGGAGGGATGGAGTCAGACGTGAGTGGCTATAGGCCAGTGGCAATTCTGTCAACTCCAGCAAAAGTGTTTGAGTCAACCATACAAAGGTTCATATTAGACCAAGTGTCCTGTTTGCTATCGGACGCCCAGCACGGATTTCGACCGGCGTGTAGCACAACCAGCAATTTACTGAACTTTATGACGTACGTGGTTCCAAATGTTGATGCTGGAGTACAAGTCGACGCTGCCTACTTTGATTTAAAAAAAGCTTTCGATTTGGTTGATAATGACATATTATTAGAAAAGCTGGCAGCAGTCGGATGTACTCCTAAATTGCTTCAGTTCTTTGCTAACTACATGAGAGGTCGACGGCAGTTCGTAGAATATGCTGGTTGTAAATCTGAACCTTATTATACAAGATCAGGAGTAAGCCAGGGCAGTAATGTGGGTCCGCTGAGCTTTATTATTATGATAAATGACCTGCCTGAGGCTGTCAAGGATGCCACTTGTCTGTTATTCGCGGATGATCTGAAGTTGCTCATGGCCATAAAAGATAAAAGTGACTGTGCACGATTGCAGCAAGATATAGACTATGTAGCTGAGTGGAGTAGGAAAAATAAACTGCAGTTTAACGTAAAAAAATGCTCAGTCATAACTTTTAGCAGAATGAAAGAACCACATCATCACGAGTACAAGATTGAGGGCACATCAATTAAGCGGGTAGAAAAGGTACGCGACTTGGGTGTGGGCCTGAACACTGAGTTAACATTTCGTGACCATATTGTAAACGTTTGTAAAAAATCATACAGAAGTCTGGGTTTCGTTCTTCGACGGGCATCAGGTTATTCAAATATAAAAGCAGTTGCAGCATTATATAATGCTCTGATAAGAACTCAGCTTGAGTATAATGCTGTTATTTGGGCTCCGCATGAGACTAAATATAGTCTCATGCTGGAGTTCATGCACCAGATTTTTGTACATGAAACTATACGGTGTATATCCCTTCTATCCGTTGATGTACCCAATCTTATTCGTTATCGGTATGGTCGGGTACAACAAACTCGAGACAAGGAGGGACTTAGCTATAACTACATATGTATTGAAACTATTACGTGGTAAGACCTATAATTCCGGTGTTTTGAAGGAGATTTGTCTGAATGTGCCTGACAATTACGTATCGCGGCGCCGAAAGCCACGGTTACTAGCAGTGCCTCCCACAGGCACCAACTTGCTCAGCAAAGCGCCTCTGACCCGCGCCTTGCACGCACTGAATGACACGGCTGACAGAATCGATTTATTTTCCTGCTCTCTGAATGAATTCACAAAAATAATATTGTATGTGTTATGTTATTTAAGATAGTTATTTATGATAGATAACTAAGATAGTTTAATTAAGGACCACGCTACCGCATTAGGATTTTTTCCTGTAATGATAGCAGTGTTTGTGATAAATAAATAAATAAATAAATGTTTAGAAAATGCCACGCGGGCAAAGCTGCGGGCAGCAGGTACTATAAACATAATCTAAAATATTCGTATATTAAGTTATTGAGAACATGCTGTAATTTAACATATATTATATTTTTGTCAAATCATTAACATTACTCGTTTAGACGTGATCTTCAGTATAAAATCTTTAAAAGTCGGTTATCGTTGCCTTAACATGTCCTCGCCGTCACGTCGCAACGCCGCTGCCGTGACGTACAGTGACGCGTCACAAGTGTAATCGCGTCGTAAATCATAGTCGCGCGCTAAATATTACAATCCCCGCCGCGACATATATTAAGATAGCCTGTAATAAATGAATCTGATAGGAGGAGGCAATCTCAAGGTGCCATCTATCTCTAAGGGGAATAATTATTTATGATACTAGTGCGGTAAGTTGGTTTTTACAAACGAGTAGACGAATGTAAGCCCAAGACTAAATCGAGGGCTTACCATAGTCACGAGTTTGTAAATACCAATTTCCGCACTTGTGTCATACAACGTTTTTCAACACATTTGCAAGAAAACGATCAAAACATTTTAATAAAATGATTGAGTTTTTCTTCCGAGTCTTCCATTATTGCAAATAATTAGGACTCAGATATATGCCAGTGAGTTAAGTGCTTAGCTTGCGTGTTCTGTACTGAGCTCACGCAATGCATCGTACGTTCAGCCAGAAATAGGACTCGCCCATCAAGGAGCGCTGTCCCCAATTTGACGCATTATTAGTGTATTATACACAAAACAAAAGGTATTTTAATAAAACGGGTATAATAAAATATCAAATAATTAAATTATCTTTTTTGTGAAGGTTTCAGAAAAATACGCTTGGTAGATTTTGCGCCATTCTCAGTTTTATATCCGCGATAGATATAACTTTACAAATTAATTTCTCTATGTAATAAAAACATAATCTAAAATATTCACATATTAAATTATTGAAAAAATGCTCTAATTTAACATAATTTTTTTTCAAATCATTAACACTACTCGTTTAGACGTGATCTTCATTAAAAGTAGGTTATCGTCGCCTTAAACAGCGCTCTCACGATTTTGGCGGCAAGAGACCATTTTCTGCCATTTGCACCACATTCATCTTGAATGTGGTGCAACTGGCAGAAAATGGTCTGGTAATTTCACATTTAATATTATATTTAATTAAATTTCGGAAGTCGGTGGCCATAAACGAAAATACAAAACCAAAGACACCGACTTCCGAAATTTAATTAAATATAATATTAAATGTGGGTGTACTACAGGTACACCTCTGCCCTACCGTTCGAGGAAACAAGGCGTGATGTTATGTTATGTGCTTCCGAAATTAAAGTTATTTTTCACTTTTTAGTGTTTTTGTTGGAAGTCGGTGGTTTTTTTTGTAAAAAAGTTTTTTATGTTTAAAAATTGTAAATTTATTAACGAGAAAATTCTCTTTTATTAATTAATAGCTTTATATTCAATAATATCTGTCGGAAAGTCGCAACAACTTTTGACGTTTATAAATCAAATCAAATCAAATCATTTATTTGCTTGAATATGGGTAGGTACAAATATTAATATTAAATTATTTATGAAATTTATATATAATTATATATATATATTTTTTTTTTTATTTATTATATGAAAGTGGCGTGAATTTCCAAATGGCGCCACGTGCGCGTGGTGAAAATTTGTACTACATCTTTCGTCTCAACGTATTGAGCAAAAGCGATTCCAAGGAGGTTCGATCATTCAGCTTATTTATTCTCGTAATGTGAAACTCCTTGGTGGAATTCTTATATATATTTTTTATAGAGATTAAAAAAAACCGTAAAGGATACGCAACATGTACTTAGGTAAGAGTACCTATTTAACCGCACGTTCCGTTGTATGATGCGTAATTTTTAACTTTCAAACATGTCTAAAGGCTTCGTAAATGCATTTTTTGAGCAAATGTGTTGGAAAGGTAAATTACGTAGTACAGGTTTGTGGAAACAATATTTTGTGTGAAACACGGCAACCATACAATATACAAAATGATCAAGCTAATTATTAAACAATATTCTCAATACTACCCCCCCCCCCTACCTTCCTTATAGGTACCTACTTACAATTCTTTAAATAATCAGTTTATTAGATTCCATAATTTAGTCCGTATATATATATATATATATAATTTCCACTTACTACAGTAAGTGGAAATTAGATACCCGAACAAAGATTGCAATAATTCGACTGACAGACTGCGCAGCTGAATCCGATGCAGGAGCGGCGGATCACAAGCCACAGGTCACAGGTCAAACATTTTTGCTAACTCAGACCGACATCCGTCTATTATATTAATATTGTATTCCTGTTTATGCTACTAACATTGCATTCCATTAATTAACGGCTCGTTACCGGTAATCCTGACAGACAGATGGGTTGGTAAACAGGATACACCCACGTCACGTCATTACATCCTTTCTGCTCTTTAGGATAATAATTATGATAAGATAATTGTGTGTTGATTAAGTTACGTTGGTCAAGCTTGCGGTTGAAAGTTAGACTGGTTAGGAAGGGGTCCTAGGTTCGGTTCCCAAATCGAAGAAAATTTCATTGGGTTTTTCATCCGGAATTTTACAGCAGCAGTCCAGAGGCTGGATCTGTGGCCTGCCAATGGCAACAGGCTGTTCCTCTTCCATACACCTCTGCCTACTTACATTATGTGCCAATATAATGGAACTTTAAGGTGAGCTGAAGCTCTGGGGCGCAGCTCATAGTTCATTGCTTGCTCAGTGGGTCATCAATCGCGGCGGCCTGCAGCTAGCCGGCAATGTAACGCGTAATGAATCCTTCATTACGCGAGTTGCGACCAGAGGTAATTCAAATGTCTGCAAACATGACATGTGCCGTGAAGTAGTGACCGTGTCCGTTCTGTTTCAACACTCGCTTACAAACATGACATGTGCCGTGAAGTAGTGACCGTGTCCGTTCTGTTCCAACACTCGCTTACAAACATGACATGTGCCGTGAAGTAGTGACCGTGTCCGTTCTGTTTCAACACTCGCTTACAAACATGACATGTGCCGTGAAGTAGTGACCGTGTCCGTTCTGTTTCAACACTCGCTTACAAAACATTTTTTTTGTTTGTTTCTGTTTGGTGTACTATGGACGAGTCTTTTTAGAGTTCCGTACCTAAATTGTAAAAAGGAACCCTTATGATGAGACTAAGTCTGTCTGTCTGTCTGTCACACCTGGATATCTCAAGAACTACTAATGCTATCAACTTGAAATTTAGAATAATTTTAGATGACGTTTGCCCTACTATTTTGCAAGCAAGAAAGAAATTAAAAAAAAAAATCTATGTGATAGAAGCATATGTAAATATTACAGGAAAAATAAAACAATGCCTCTAAATAGCACAGTTTTTCAGAAATCATCAACATCATAC
Source organism: Tiliacea aurago (assembly GCA_948098905.1). Lineage (NCBI taxonomy): Eukaryota > Metazoa > Arthropoda > Insecta > Lepidoptera > Noctuidae > Tiliacea > Tiliacea aurago. The sequence continues at coordinate 27,523,150 of OX402588.1, read as the reverse complement.
TTATATTCGTACGGAACCCTCGGTGCGCGAGTCCGACTCGCTCTAGACCGGTTTTTTTATATCGTCCTCACATTTAGTTATAAATTCAACACTAAAGATGTTATAATATTTTTGTAACATTATAATTTAAAAGAGTGTCCGTGGAGTTTCTTGCCCGTTCTTCTCCATAGCAACCACTACCTACGCTTTGGAATGGGCAACTAGCTTCATATTTCTAACTGACCGACTTCTTGACAATTCAAAAGTGTCTGTAAATGGTTTAATTGAAATAAATGCTCTGAGTTTGACACTTCTATGTTCTTTTTAGAAATCATGAGTCAGTTAATCTAAGCAAAAATCGTGATTTGAAAAGAAAAAAAATCGGTCAAGAGCGAGTCGGACTCGCGCACCGAGGGTTCCGTACGTTAAAATGATGTTGATGAGTTCTGAAAAACTGTGATATTTGGAAACATCGTTTCTTCGGAGATAAGGGGGGGGACGGTATTTTTTTTAAATATTTCATCAAAAGTCGGAAACTATGATGCCTAAAAAAAAAAATTTTAAGAATTTGCAAACAGCGTTCTTTCATATGATACCCTCTAATAGCTCCACTTAAAATGATTAAGACCCCGTTTCAGTTCCTTTTGCAAAAAAGATATACTTTTTAAATTTCTTTCTTGTTTGCAAAATAGTTGGGCAAACGTCATTTAAAACTATTCTAAATTTCAAGTTGATAGCATTAGTAGTTCTTGAGTATCCAGGTGTGACAGACAGACAGACAGACTTAGTCTCACCATAAGGGTTCCTTTGTATCATTTTGGTACGGAACCCTAAAAAGGACAATGTACATAATAATTGTAGATAATAAGTAGATACTAATTTAATAGGTAGGTACTATTATCACTTTAAACTTGGGTTTTATTTAGTATTCGGTTGTTTAGCTGATGAAGCAACTCGTTTGGAGACGCTATGGCTTCAATAATCAAGAAATACTTTGCTCTATTTACAATTAGAACTACTTTATAGCCAGTCCTTGACTCAGACTAATTATAATCTTTGTCCCACATTTGAACTGACAACTTGTAATCTGTATACTGTATGTTTGTTCTCAGTTATTTACAAAAATATAACAAAAGTAACAAAAGTTTTGATTAATTTTATTGTCTTCTGCTGAACATTTTAATTGTTTTAACGACGCGGGGTATAAACGTTAATGATCATTGTTGCACGCTGCAGCCAATCTTTCGTTTCCTAAATCACCTTTTACGAGCGTAACTTGTTGATAAAAGTCTACTGTATTATTTTCCGCCACCTTGATTATTAAATCCGAAACACGATACCACGGAAGCAAACTATACCGTAATTCAGGCGAACCTTATCTCTCGCGGCTGAAAACACGACTCGCGTAGTGGATGTAAGCTAGCGGCCGAGGTGCGTACAGTCACAGAGGTTATCGTTTGTCGGCCACCTTCATTAACGCGAGCGACGGCCAATTACACCGCGCACACCTGCGTCACAACACACACACACAGACAGAAGGTCCACCTAACAAACAACACACACAAATACGAAAGTGTAGTTGAAGCCAAACAGTCTCCAATCACTGCAACTTGCAATGTTTTTACTTTGTCCATCTTCTGTGCATGTGTGCGCTTATTAAGGCTTCTACATACCGGGGCGACTGTCGCGCGACGCGACGCGACACACAGGCACCGCTAGTCCCGCGACACGCGGGGCCTTTGTGCCGTGTTGCGTCGCGCGAGAAGTCGCGCTGGTTTGTAGAAGCCTTTACTGTGGACCTTCTGCTTGTTTGTATAGTGTGGTGTTGTCTACACGGCGTGCTGTTCGAACAGAGCACGCCCGCGAATACTGTACGATTGAGCAGAGGATAACCACCGCGCAGCTAAGTAGACACAGGCTTTAATAAGCAAGAGTGTGTCGATTAAACTTATCAACTAACGGGAGTTCACGGTGCACACGGCTTTCAGGACAGACCCTCATACCTGTAGGTACTGCTTGCGAACGTTAGCTAAGGTAATCGTACAATGCTATCATTCGGTACAACGTCCTTAAGAGCGGAAACTCGTCATACTTTTCATACAAACGCTCGTACGTGAGTAGGGCGTTGTACTATTGCAAAAGTAAAGAAAATATCTTGATAGAAACTTCGCACATGTAATAGAGATTCTAAATGATAAACATTTAAGGCTTCTACAGACCGGCGCGACACAAAGGCCCCGCGTGTCGCGCGACGAGCGGTGCCTTTGTGTCGCGTCGCGTGTCGCGCCGGTCTGTAGAAGCCTTTATTTCACAAACTGGTACCTAAGGCTTACGCAAAAACACGTATTTCCAGGAAGAAGTTTCATGAAATTTCCGCACACTATTTTTCGTTTAATGTTATCGCATTATCACTTGCTTGTTAGTAGTTCTCACTTGCGCTGGATGAAATAACAAGCTTTTCAAGCATGTCGCGTTGACGATAGACGGACCGAGAAGGGCTCTTATGAGGACATAATCTTCTGAGCTGTTTTATCAATTGGCAGAATCGTAATTATGCTAACGGTCGAAAGTGTTGAAGCGCTTAAAGAAAATAAGAATATGGAAGTAGGTATGTGACGAAGAGAGAAGACAACATTTTAGTCTTTAAGTCCAAACGTAAAATTATCGAATCACTTGATGACGAAGTCTAGCTTTGCGATGTGTTGAGCAGTGTTTTGGTCGCTCACGATAATAACGCTAGGCTTTCTGACTTTTGAACGGTGATCATGTTTACAATATTTAGGTAGACATTATTTACTATTCTGAATCAGTTTCCCTCTGCTCGCTGCCGGTAACCCAGTTAGCAGCTACAGGTAACATTGTTGTATCACACGCGCTCGGCGCCACCGCCATGCCTAGCGAAGTTACAGACAAGTCGGGCTATACTAGGAAAGTACCAAGTTCCAAGTGGTAACTATGTAACTTAACTAGGTGATAAGCTGAAAATTACTTGTTCTTACGTGTATTCAGTTAACATCAGTTAAGGCGACTACCGCTCCAACACTGTCGACACTATACCTACATCGCTCGCGGCTATTTAGTTGTAGTATAAAATAAGTTCCTGAAACTGAATTCCTATAAAGTTACAACCTAGCCACATAGCTCTTCTAACTAAGAGATCTAACAAGTCGTCAACTGAAAATGAAAACAGGTAAATCCATCTTTAAAACTAGTTTGTAGATCTGAAGTACAACATTCACGGTCATTAGCTTTGATCGAATTGGAATGGCGTGAAAAGTAAAGGAAAATGTGGCAAATAAAATGCAGAAAATATCTAAGTCTTTATCCCTATGAAGTGGATACATGGAATCGGCAATGAAGAGGGTCGCATGGTGTGTACTGTGCGTAGCCTGCCCTACCAGATGGACGGGCCCGGCCGCACGGCGCGCTAGACTCACCGGCTCTTGTCGCTATTGACAGAATGAATTCTGGTTACGATTCTGAATACAATCGCGGCTCCGTGAAATAGACCCACGAGTAATGTAAACACTCTTTATCAGAACGTTCGCGCACAGCTTACGCCAGATTTCTTGGAAGTTTGTCTAGGTTATTTTGAAATGTGAATATTTCAAATACTTCGCTCAAATACATTTTTATTAAATACTTGTATTATGCGAAAATATGAGTTGAAGTATTATGTACATACGCTTAATGGTTAACAATCACGTTTAATTTTTTTTTTAATCAAAATAATGGTGACAGTAATAATTATATTTTTGAGCTGTAATTATAATCATGTGTGTAAGTAATCCTGCCGGTTGACTTACTCGTATTAATCCATGCGGCTGATTTCCCTAACGATTGTGCGGTAATTACGTTAAAATTAATAAGGGAGTTATTAGTGGGCTTATCAATTACCATGTTTCCGCTTACATGTACCTGTAATCTTATTAAAAGCATTTATTATACAACGACCTTGGTCCTTGGTGGACTCCTTTAGCGGCGACAAGCACGCTTGACGATACCTACTGAAGTCCTAAATTCGATACCCCGTCCGGCCAGTTTGATTTTGGTTTTTCTGTTAGGAGCTGTAACTTGAAAATTATGCCCGATTTCAGTTGGTTTATTAAGTTATTTCAGAATTAAAATATTATGTTATGCATAAATAAACTACTTGTACCTAATTAATTAATAAAAACGGGCCAAGTGCGTGTCGGATCACGTACAATGAGGGGTTCTGTAGGTGTTTGTAATTGTAAAAAAAAAATGTGATTTAACTACAAATTAAAGATTTTTTGACTTTCTCCTGTACTTGTGCTGTGCGTTTTAAATTTTCTCTCATTTAATTGCAATGTATCACAAGGTATTTTGTCACATCTTTTATGGGGTACTGTGTTAAATGTTACAACATTTAACACAGTACCCCATAAAAGATGTATACTGATGAAACTTAAAACTATGAAACTGAATGATCCAACACATTGTCCTTTTGAGGTACGGAACCCTAAAAACAAACAAAATGATATCCTAACTTAACTAAAACTATTCACATAATTTATTATAAGGGCTAGTATAAACAGCTTCGGCGATATTGATGTAGTTCAGTAGGTAGATGTTCGGGAACGGATTCGACACACAAAGTATGAATATAATGTTTTCGTTGACAATAAGAAACCACTGTAGTACAAAGTTAAAGCTGCTTTGAACTTCAATAAGATTTCCTCTCATTGTAATGGACCGGTGCAGAGTTAGACGAGATCAATAAACTTGGAACAAACATGTTTATCAAATAATTCGTAAAAAACTTTAGTTACGCAGGTAGGCTTATGTAAGTAGCTATAACCTTATCACTAAGTATATTTGTATATTTTTCAATACTAATGAAAAATCCATGTTTTATCGCCACATAATAGATTAAGATTTAAAAATGTGTTTATTAACTTTTCCGAAGTTTCTACAGTGCAGTGAATACCAATCTCCATAGACTGTGTAGGCAGCTCTTATTGATGGGAGCTTCCTCAAGATTCATGTGAAAGCTATTCTTTCATACCATTTCAAATGAAATCAAATCAAATCAAACTTTATTTGTGAACATAGTACATAAAAGGTCCTCAAAAACAAAACAATGCAGTGCAATGTGGCGCTGAAAATTTAAAACAGACAAAAAGTACGATCGGCCCAGAGCGGGCGAGGACGTCTCTCTCGAAGCTTTGCGAATATAAATTACTATTGTGCGGCAAAAAATTAAACTAGCGAGATAAACGGGCAGTAATAAATTTGATCACGTCCTGGAGGACCACTGCACCCCGGCCCCTGGCTCTGGGCCCCGAGGCGGCTGTAGCGATAGAGACGATTGTCTTTGTCCTAAGGGTGGGCAGAAAAAGTTAACGCGCGATGATCCCTGCCTCGAGTGTAAACACACAGAATAACGGAATACAGTAGGCTCACTCTAGCATGGCGTGAACTCAGCGAAACTAAAAGAACGATTGCTGTCGCAGTTTCCGAAAAGTAAGAAACCAAGACAAAATTGGTTGTTTTGTCACAGACACGTGCTTATAAAAAAGCTAATTTGATGGATAGTACAAGGAAACAGAACTAAACCGGAATGGGTTAGGTTTTCACAATATCTTCGTTGGTTTTGACAGTAGTAATCTTCCAAAACATTAAACTGTCCTAAACGAGACATCTGTGATAAGATAACTAGCAACCAACAAAGCTTTGGAGCTCAAAAATGCCTTCGAGCCGGTAATAGATAGCAGTGATGGTATCGCGAAAAGGCTGGTCCTGCAAATCAACTTGTTTTTACATGCTTTATCAACGACGACTGGAATTGAAATTGAGTGAACCTTCTGTGCAAGCTTTTGTAATGTCCCGGTGAATATCGCGCAGCCCGGCGACGCGCCGCGCGTTCAAATTACAAATCAGTACACACCCTCGTCCCACGGACTGAAGGCCAGGCAGGGGGTGACACAAAGCAGGGGCGGCCGCGTGGGTGTCGCTTATTGATGGCTCGTGTTACTGCACGCGGTTACCTTGATTATCTGTGTGTCCGCGTGTGTGACGTGACAGTTACAAAGTAAGAAATACGACCAACCACACAATGTAGGGTCAGGCTGTCAGCTTTCGATGTTGTTAACTCGACAATTTGTTCAGCAGAATACGAAAACCATTTTTATGTCTATGCAAAATAATTACTTACTTGATTATATGACCAATGAAATTGTTATGTGACAGAGTTAATGTTGGTAATTCAATTATTTTGATTTCCTAAATCAATCAATAATATCATGTGTGAATGTAATTTAATCAAACGTTAACGCGGCGATGTTGCGATCGTATGCGATCACGTGCGCCCGTGCGGCAGCCGCGGCGCGACGTGATAGATCGCTCTCGTTGACGACTGCACCGAGCCGCGCCGCTTGCCGTGTGTGCCATTTTATTAAAAAAAAAATAAATTGCCGCCATTCGAAGCCCGCTGAACGATGGAGTGGAGTTCTTCACTAAATGAAATTGCAACTTCGCACATCTGATTTCGTCGCTTTTCCGTCAAGGGATCAATATGGCGGTGGAGGGTAAAAAATACGGTATTATTTGTTATTAATCAAGGCATGTCAATAGTAAAGGCATGTCAATAGTAAGCTCGTCCTGTGCAAACAGACGCGGCATCGATCACGAACCGCGCGGCCGCGCCGCTCGCCGGCCGGACGGACCGCGCCGCTCGCCGGCCGGACCGACCGCGGCGATGGTTATGTGGACATCACACACTCTTCGCACACAATACGCTGCTGTTAGCCGTCTTACAGAAAGAAAATATTTACCAAAAGTTGGATTGTATTTTTATTGATTTGGGTTTCATCGTCTTTGGTGAATTTTCTAAATCTGAGATTTAAGGCTCGTACAGACTCGCGCGATGTTGCGGGCGCGACAGACAGTGTCATATAAATTGCTACTAGTATCGCGTCGCACCCGCGATATTGCGCCAGTCTGAACGAGCCTTTAAACAAAATACAGCTTAATTCCTTGGAAATTATTCTAGTCGATTTTAGTTTCTGAAGACGTAAGACCTAGTACATTGTTCAGGTGGGGAACATCAATAATAGTCCGCAGCGGCGAGGTGTCAATTTTTGTATGAGAGAAGCCGAAGCGAAGCCAATTTTAAGAAGAATAAAGTAAAAATTAATTAATTTACTTGGATGAAAAAAAAATGAAAATATTTAAAAAAAATGCTTCTTAAACAATGATTTGTGTTTGGAGCCTCCTTTTAGGCAAACAATGCCTGTTTTAGGAGACTCGGCTCCTCCATATCTTAGATATACAAATGTTATACGCACACTATGCAAGCAGGCATATTATAGGTTGGGGGATTACATCGCTGATAGAAATGCTTGGCTCAATGCTGGTCCAGCTCCACAACCACAACTAATTTATTAATATTTGAAAATACTGTTGGAGCTGATGAAGATTGAAAGACTATCTTTTCATATATATCTTTTCATTGTTTAAACTCGAATCTCCTTTGTATTATATAATTGCATATCACAGGTGTGAGTACTATGTACAATAGAGCTACCATTTACCGGGTAATTATGTCTTTCATTGACTTAAATGTGCCCTGGCGGCTGAGAGTATGTCATGCTCACTCAGATGTCTCGCTGATGGTGGCGTGTGTGTTGGATCATTTAGCTCCCTTCAAAATGGTTGAGCTAAATGGTGCTGATCCATGCGTCATGTTCGTGAACGGGCGCTGTCAGTTGGGACTGGTAATCTCTTAGCTGCCACGGCTTATTTTTAATTATTTTTAATTATTTTAGTTTTGAATTGTTATCTTTTTATCACGGACGCTTTTGACGTATTGCATCGTTCTCACATGTTTAACTTCAATATGAATGATGTAACCAATATTTTGTACCAATATTTTAATTTAAAAGAGTGTCCGTGGAGTTTCTTGCCCGTTCTTCTCCATAGGAACCTACTATTTGGAATGGGCAACTAGCTTCATATTTGTAACTGACCGACTTCTTGACAATTCAAGTGCCTGTCAATGGTTTAATTGAAAAATGCTTTGAGTTTGAGTTTGAGTTTGAGTTACATTTTATATTACATTACGGCAATTTGTTATTTCTTATTCTAAGATCTTGAGTATGTATCACGTGAATCGTGGTGTGCTTTAGTTAGGCGTGGCGTGTGTGTTCGACTTAAAAGTAAGTCTTTCCTTTACTGAACTTAACACCATCTATCGTCAAGTAGCAGAACCAAAAAGACGCATCACTACACAGACAAAACTTCCTTGTTTGTTATTTCAATTCAAAGCTAATAAAATAGGCGTTTTTGCTGTTTCAATGTTATGGTGAATTAAATACCCGTAGTGTAACTATATTTTTTGGCAATAGTAGACACTATCGACTGTGTCATTTTCAATAGCGGTAGAATTGTTGATGCGAACTGCCGAAGGGAAGCCGGTAGGAATCGTGTTATATGGTGCTTTCGCCACTGATAGTCCGACCGAATCCACGAAGACGACATCGTTTGTCTTGTTGGCCCGGCCGCGGCAGTCGGCTTACGGCCCTCGTTTTAAGACGCAGATATATGTCAGTGACCTTGAGTGGTTAGCTTGCGTGTTCTGTACTGCGCTCACGCAACGCGTCGTACGTTCAGCCAGTAATAGGACTCGCCCATCAAGGAGCGCTGTCCCCAATTTGACGCATTATTAATTTATTATACACAAAACAAAAAGTATTTTAATAAAACGCGTATACTAAAAGACCAATAATTAAATTATCTTTAAATTGGTGAGGGTTCCAGAAAAATACGCTTGGTAGATTTTACGCCATTCTCAGTTTTTTATCCGCGTTAGACATAACTTTACAAATTAATTTCACTGTGTAATATAAACATAATCTAAAATATTCACATACTAAGTTATTGAGAAAATGCTCTAATTTATTATATATTTTTTTCGAATCATTAACACTACTCGTTTAGACGTGATCTTCAGTATAAAATCATTAAAAGTCGGTTATCGTCCCCTTAACGCCGTGTGTGCACTATTAAATAGGATTAAGGAAATAAAAAGTGGTATTACTTACGGAGTGTAATACAGACAAATGTGTTGTGAACGTACCTGAAACAGACAAACATTGATATTTATTACACGGCATACAGTGTCGCGTGATCCTTATTAGAAGGTTTTGTGGTAATACATCGTTTAAGTGACACAATCTATATCTACCTATAGGTAGTAAATACACATAATAAATCTGTAGACGAGGCGTTTCTATACTATAAAAATAGTTGGGGCGTTTTAAACTCAATCTCAAAACTCAAAGCAGTTATTTCAAATAAACGAGGGTCGGTCAGTAAGAGAGAGTACCCAGTAGTTGCCCATTCCAAAGCGTAGTAGGTTCCTATAGAGAAGAACGGCCAAGAAACTCCACGAACACTCTTTTAAATTAAAATATTGGTTACATGTGCGTTCCGAGTGGTGCCGGACGTAAAGAATAGCACCATCCTATTTCTTCCCGTGGGTGTCGTAAAAGGCGACTAAGGGACTTACTAAAGAATGGGCAGCAGCGTTATCTATACGTTTTAACACCATACTGCGATCGCCAACCCGCCTGCCAAGCGTGGCGATTATGGCCCCAAATGTTGGGGGAGGCCTATGCCTAGCAGTGGACGTCTTTCGGGCTGGAATGATGATGATGATTGGTTACATCCTTCATGTTGAAATTAAACATGTGAGAACAATGTAGAAAGACGTGCACGTTAAAAGCGACCGTTGTAAACAGATGAAACAAAAAATACATTTGAAAAGAAGAAAGAAGGTCATTTGTGAGCCAGAGCCGACACGAAAGAGATATATCTTAGTTTGTTTGTTATTTTAAATATAGCTAAAATATATAACGGCGCGTGATGTTATTCAATAATGAAAATCAGTTAATTTTTGAGAGTTGTAATTTATTTTGTTATTTTTTTAATCATTGGTTATTTTTAACGATTCATCGATTTGAATTCAACTAAAAGGTAATTTTAATTAAGAGCGGGTAACACCGAATGGAGTTGCGTCTGTCATGGCGGGCGAACGTCATGTCAATTCATTCAGTTGTGGACAGCCGTTGCACGTGGTGGTCACTCGCAAACCCATTGGCTCTAAATCGCTAGTTATTACTGCAATCTTTAATTGTTTGAGTGATTTAAGTGTCTGTATAATTAAAACAGTGAACAGTCAACGCTACAGTGTATTTATTTCAAAGTTTCCTGAAGTCTAACGCCCAATATGGATTCCCGTGCTGACGAGGTCACGAATCAGCAATCAGATGCAACAGCCCGGCCTCCCGATATCCCGTTATCAGAAGTGGGATTACCAGGGACTTCCCAGGAACGTGAAACAGGTCAGAGTATTGGTACTAACCTAAATAGTGAATCCGACCGTTGGAAAACATTGTTTGAAATGCAACAACGTAGCATGATGGAATTAATTCGTGCTATAAAGGACACGAACACGGTTGATACAAAACTAGCATTCCCCGAATTCAATCCTGATTCTCGAGACGCAGATGCCAGGTCATGGTGTAATACTGTAGACTTATGCATGCAAGAAAAACTTTTATCAAGTGGTACTCTGATTATCGCCATGAGCAAAGCACTTAAGGGCGCGGCAGCTACGTGGTTGTCTCAAAATAGTTTCGCTGGTATAACCTGGTCTCAGTTAAAAGACTTATTTCTTGCTCGATTTGTCTGCGTCGAGACTCCAGCTGCCACATTGTGTAGACTCTTTAATGAAAGCCCAAAAGACTGAGAGTGCATGTCGGCCTATGCTACTCGATTCCTGAGTACATTAATGAACCAATGGCATTCTTTATCGACCGAACAAATTGCAATTGCTGTAACTCTGGCTCACGCAGTGAAAATCGAACCACGGTTGCAAAGACTAGCATACACTGAAAAAATTGATAGTAGAGTGAAATTGCAACAAGAACTAATGGCGTGTACCTACCGAAAAAGAGGACCTCCGATGCCAGAAAAGTCCAATACGTACCAGTGATGCTAAGAAACCACGATATGAACCGAAGAAGTGTTACAACTGTGGCAAACTAGGCCACATGGCAAACGAATGCCTCTCCAAAGACTCGCGTAATACCAGCACTAATTTCAAACCTCAGTTTTCAGCAAACAAACAGCAAGATGCCCAGGACAGCAGGGTCCCAAACAAAACATCGACGCCTACGTGTTACTACTGCAACGAGCCAGGGCACATCGCCACTCGCTGCCCGAAAAAGGACACCAAGACTAGCAGCGATAACGTAGAGCGTCGGGTGAATGCCTGCGCTGTGAAGTCAGCCACTGATCACCTAGCAATTGAATCCGGTGAGAAATTTTCATTTAGTTTTGATTCCGGCGCCCAGTGCTCTCTAGTTAAAGAAAGTTTAGCAAATAGGCTCCCAGGCAAGCGTCATCATACCTTGGTGACATTAATAGGTATAGGCCAATCAAACGTTAAGTGTAATGTTCAAATATTGACAACTGTAACTATACAGGGATACTCAATGCAGTTATTATTACATGTGCCAGACTATTGTCTCTCTGATTCGATTATGATTGGAAGGGACTTGCTATTAATGGGATTTTCGGTTGAAGTTTGTGAAAACCAACTTGTTTTGAGGAAAATTAGAATAGTTTTAGCTTGTGATGTAGGCGAAAAACTTAGTAATTTTAACAATATCAATACTGATATTCCCACTGAGTATAAACGTCAATTAGTTTCATTGCTCGAAGGTAGCTCAGATTATTTTGTGGTAGGCACGCCGACGGGTAGAGTAACGACGGGGCAGTTAGAGATTCGATTAGCTGATCCAAACCGCACAGTACAACGGCGGCCCTATCGTTTGAGCCCCGAAGAGAGAGAAGCAGTGCGCACTAAAATCAAAGAACTTCTAGAAGCTTCTATCATTCGGGAGAGTTGTTCACCCTTTGCGTCGCCAATATTACTGGTTAAAAAAAAAGACGGAACTGATCGTCTTTGCGTCGACTACCGAGAATTGAATAGCAATACAGTACCCGACCGTTACCCATTGCCACTAATTTCTGACCAGATAGGACGTTTGGTAGGGGCAAATTACTTTACCTCGCTTGATATGGCTAGTGGCTATCATCAGATACCGGTTCAAGAAGAGTCCATAGAGCGTACAGCTTTTGTAACACCGGACGGGCAGTTTGAATATCTGACCATGCCATTTGGTCTTCGAAATGCCCCTTCGGTGTACCAACGTGCCATAAATAAGGCACTAGGACCCTTAACTGAGTCATTTGCCGTAGTCTATATTGATGACGTCATAATTCCTTCAGACTCTATTGCAGAAGGCTTAGATCGCTTACATCAGGTTTTAGAAGCTTTGACAAATGCCGGTTTTTCACTGAACCTTCATAAGTGTGTTTTTTTGAAAACTGAGATTGAATTCCTAGGATACCACGTGTCTGCTGGTAAAGTAAGACCAAATCCACGTAAAATCAGAGCTTTAACAGAGCTTCCACCGCCTGAGACGGTAACACAGTTACGGCAATTTATAGGATTGGCTTCTTACTTTAGACAGTTTATTCAAGGTTTCTCACAGAAAACTGCCCCCCTTTACCGACTCAAATCCGGTAAAGGAAAAGTTCGTTGGACTCCAGCACTTGAAGTTATTAGACAAGAAATCATTACCTTACTGACAGACATACCAGTTTTGACTATTTTTGACCCTACTAAGCAGATAGAATTGCACACTGACGCCAGCGCTGAAGGTTATGGCGCTATATTAATGCAGAAAATTTAATGTAAACTGCACGTGATTGAATACTACAGCCGTCGAACCTCTAGCGCTGAGTCCAGGTATCACTCTTACGAGTTAGAGACGCTCGCAGTGGTTAATGCTGTAAAACATTTTCGTCATTATTTGCATGGGCGAAAATTTACAGTAGTGACTGATTGCAATGCAGTCAAAGCGTCTAAGTCAAAAGTAGATCTTACTGCGCGAGTGCATAGATGGTGGTGCTTTCTACAAACTTTTGAGTTTGATATTGAACACCGTCAAGGTAAAAATATGGGGCACGTTGATTTTCTATCACGAAATCCCTTACCCTTAACTGAGGTCCAACGATTGGTCCCAAAAGTAGAGCAAAAGCGAATCAATTTCACTGAAATCTCTGATACGTGGTTACAGGCTGAGCAGGAAAAGGATAGCGAAATAAATTCCATAATAGCTAAACTTCAGCATAATGAGCTTGACCTTGACCTTGCTAGGACTTACGAAATTAGACGAGGGGTCCTGCACAGAAAGATAGAGCGTAACAGCAGAAGTATTTGGTTACCCATAGTACCAAAAGCGTTTCAGTGGTCAATTATAAATCATGTTCATGAAAGCATAATGCATTTAGGGTGGGAGAAAACCTTAGAAAAGACGTATTGTCATTATTGGTTCCCTAACATGAACAAATATGTCAGGAAATTTGTTGAAAATTGCATTACATGTAGAGTGTCCAAATCCCATTCTGGGAAAGTTCAAGCAGAATTACACCCAATACCGAAAGTAACGGTACCTTGGCATACCATTCATATGGATGCAACGGGGAAGCTTAGCGGTAAGCGGGACTCTAAGGAGTACGTGTTTGTGTCAGTAGACGCTTTTACGAAATACGTACTTCTGCATCATACTACGAACATTGACGCTAATAGCGCTGTAAAGGCGTTGCAGTCAAGTGTGTCATTGTTTGGCCCCCTTACGCGTGTGATTGCCGACCAAGGTAGATGTTTTGCTGGGAAAGAATTTAGGGATTTTTGTGCTGCACATAATATTAAGCTACATCTCATCGCTACCGGTTCTAGTCGCGCTAATGGTCAGGTAGAACGCGTGATGTCCACACTAAAGAATATGCTCACGGCAGTAGAAACAAGCAACCATAAATCATGGCAAGCTGCATTAGCAGAAGTACAGCTGGCTATTAATTGCACAATGAGCCGGACAACTAAAGCAAGTCCCCTTGAGCTATTTATAGGTAAAGTTGCTAGACCGTTACAACTTATGACGTTAGATACGGACGAAACAGATTTAGACTTAGGTTTGGTTAGAGAGCGCGCGGCGCAGGAAATAGAGACAAACGCCATTGTAGAAAAAGCTAGATTTGACAAAAATAAAGCAAAAGTAAGGAATTTTAAAAAAGGTGACTATGTGTTATTAGAAAATCATGAGCGCAATAAAACAAAGCTAGAACCCAAATTTAAGGGGCCTTATCCGGTGGCTGAGGTGCTTGACAGTGACAGGTATTTACTAAAAGCATTGAACTCTAATCGGACGTATAAGTATGCACATGATCGCATACGACCTATGCCAGAGTGCTACGTTCCATTGGAGTTGAATGTAGGTTTGGAGGCACCTACTAATAGTTTTGAGTCAGAATGTGCCGATAACGGCGCAGGTAAGTTGTGCAGCTGGATTTACTTGTTTACCTGTGAAGGTCTTTGCTAATATTAACCATTGGTGACAAAACAAAAGCATGTGTGGCACTAGCCTGTGTGGCGCTAGCCTGTGTGGCGCTAGCCTGTGTGGCGCTGGCCTGTGTGGCGCTAGTCTGTGTGGCGCTAGTCTGTGTGGCGCTAGCCTGTGTGGCGCTAGCCTATGTGGCGCTAGCCTGTGTGGCGCTAGTCTGTGTGGCGCTAGCCTGTGTGGCGCTAGCCTGTGTGGCGCTAGCCTTTATGGCGCTAGCCTGTGTGGTCCTAGCCTGTGTGGCGCTAGCCTGTGTGGCACTAGCCTGTGTGGCACTAGCCTGTGTGTCATCAGCCTGTGTGGCACCAGCCTGTGTGGCAATAGCCTGTGTGGCACTAGCTTGTATGGCAATAGCTTGTGCGGCACTAGCCATTATGGTACTAGCCTATGTGGCCCCAGCCTGTGTGGTAAACTTATAATTGTTTTGTGTTATCCGATAACTGTGATCGCTCTTTGCGATATTGTGGTGTTTGATTCAAAACGGTCAGAATGATCGAACGTTAAGTTGTTTACTTGAGTTGTTTTATGATTGTCCACAGATGATATCTGATGAGATAAACTATTCACCCGAGGACGTGTGAAGATGCAGGACGGCCGTAACGGCGCGTGATGTTATTCAATAATGAAAATCAGTTAATTTTTGAGAGTTGTAATTTATTTTGTTATTTTTTTAATCATTGGTTATTTTTAACGATTCATCGATTTGAATTCAACTAAAAGGTAATTTTAATTAAGAGCGGGTAACACCGAATGGAGTTGCGTCTGTCATGGCGGGCGAACGTCATGTCAATTCATTCAGTTGTGGACAGCCGTTGCACGTGGTGGTCACTCGCAAACCCATTGGCTCTAAATCGCTAGTTATTACTGCAATCTTTAATTGTTTGAGTGATTTAAGTGTCTGTATAATTAAAACAGTGAACAGTCAACGCTACAGTGTATTTATTTCAAAGTTTCCTGAAGTCTAACGCCCAATATGGATTCCCGTGCTGACGAGGTCACGAATCAGCAATCAGATGCAACAGCCCGGCCTCCCGATATCCCGTTATATATATGTTATATATTCGAAATCAATGGCTGACACCAAAATATTGCCTTATGTTTTTGTTCATTGCTGATTAGAGATTAGGGTATCATTAAGAAGCTATTTCAATACCGTTTATGAAATAAAAATAAAACCAATATTTAGAAATCAAGGTTTTATTAAATACCAGTGTCTCTTTTACCTTGCTTCTTGCCTAATTTCATGATTCTAGATCATTGGAGAGTACCGCATATAGGTTTTGATTTATTTGCGAGTATAAAAATGTCGCATAAATCACCGTATTTTTGACTGCGTTGACTTAGACGCTTGATTTTTTTAGAGATCTAGGGGACCGTAAACTTACGTATTTAATATTAATTTCAACTTGATTAATGAAAAAAAAAAAAACCGGCCAAGTGCGAGTCGGACTCGCGCACGAAGGGTTCCGTACCATTATCTATAAAAAAGGCAAAAAAACACGTTTGTTGTATGGGAGCCCTCCTTAAATATTTGTTTTATTTTAATTTAATTATTTATTTTTAAAGTCAATATATATCTAAATTTATTCTGTGAATATTTCAAGCGTCTACCTGTTGCCGTTATCAATATAGAGCAAAAACGAGCAAAAAAATCACGTTTGTTGTGTGGGAGCCCCCTTAAATATTAATTTTATTCTATTTTTTGTTATAGCTGCAACAGAAATACATCATCTGTGAAAATTTTAACTGTTTAGCTATCACGGTTCATGAGATATAGCCTGGTGACAGACGGACAGACAGACGGACAGACAGACAGACAGACAGACAAACAGCGGAGCCTTAGTAATAGGGTTCCCGTTTTACCCATTGGGTACGGAACCCTAAAAATAAAAAAGCGTTTATTCGTGGTGACACCCAAGTTTTACAAAAATGTTTACTTATGCCAAACTGCAAAGCAGACCTCCACGCGTTCCTGAGAAAAGGGTCTTGACAGACTGACTGACAGACAGACAGACAGACAGACAGACAGACAGGCAGATAGTCAGAGAGACAGACAGACAGACGACTTAGGAAAACGTATAGTTTTTAAAATATTTGTAAATATTATTTAAGAGCACCATGTATCTATCACTTAATTAATTTATCTGTCATTGCTTCATTTTTATTTATTTTTATATATTGTGTAATAAAATTACTATACAATTTTATTCTAGGTGCATCGTCTTCATGTTGTACGTATACAAATATTGTAAAACATTTTAAAAGAGTAACGGTGGAGTTTCTTGCCCATTCTTCTCCATAGGAAACTACGTTTTGGAAGGGGCGACTAGAATCAATTTTTTTTTTTTGGTAAATTTTGACGTTCCAAAGTGCCTTTTATGTGCCTATTTGAAATAAATAATTTCACTTTGACTTTGACGGACAACGAAATGATCCTATAAGGGTTTATTTTTTTTCATTTTGAGGTACGGAACCCTAATTACTAATTTAGGTAAACTTCTTAAAAGTAGATATAGTTAACAAGTCAGGTATTGGTATAGGCTTATTGAAAGGAAGTTTCTTTAACATTAGTAGGATGCATTCATCGCTCTAAATACGACGAACCCGATTCTTCCTTAAGAAACAGAGCTCGGCGAGGTGTGTGTGCCTGTTAATGGCACATTGACGTGGCGGCGAGCGGCAACAAGTGCAGCCGGCTCCCGCTCATTATACTCCGCTGTCGGCTTACACCTCACACCGCTCGACTACTTAATGATGCGGCATTGTTTGAGATTGACAAGTTTGACCGACACGTATGCGTAGGTCGTCTCTCGTAGCACTAACCTATTAGTGCTACGAGAGTATGACCCTTAGATGCTACCAATGTAATTATAAAGTAAAATACTTAACTAAAACAAATATGGCGTCGTAAAGGCTTTATTCGCATAATATCAGATTCTCAAAATATAAGATTCGCTTAATATTATATTCTCAAAATAGCCGAAGTACAACCAAGCACTCAAAAATAAATAAAGCCAAGACTTTATTTTGCATTTTTTATTTTACAATATTTACAACAAAAAAAAAACGAAAAATTAGAAAAAGGTGACTAAGGTCTAAAATGTATTAATGGTAAGTTATTCGTATTCAATTCCATTGTTAAAAATATTTGTTATGCCCAAATACACATTTATTTCTTCATGTTCACCATGTACAGTTATTTATAATATAAAATCATACTTGTCATTAATCATTTTAGACCTTAGCTTTTTGACATTTGGAATTAATAACCTCTTAGTAAAAATAAAATTTAGATATGCAACGGCAATCGCTCGTCAAGAGTCGCTGACAACAAAGGCTGTTGAATACTGACGAAATATTTCTCAAGTATTTATTTATTTAATGATAGTAACTTATCTAAACATTTTAGTATCGTAATTTTGTTTGAGGTGCAGTCTGTTATTATGTTGGCAATTTTCCTATCTTTTTCAACATATTTGCTCTTTTTTACCAGGACAAGATATGCATTTATTTTTAATTATATTGCTTGTGTATGGGCTTCTGTTTTTAATAATGTTAAAAACTGGAAGAGAGTTGGTTTAGCCGGAAGTTTAGAATGTTTTTAACCGACTTCACAAAAAGGAGGAGGTTCTCAAGTCGTGTGTATGTTTTTTTTTAATGTTTGTTACCTCAGAACTCCGTCGTTTATGAACCGATTTGGAAAATTATTTTTTTATTTCAATGGATATTCTTCCAGATTGGTCCCATTTTTATCAAAATCCAGTTCTGATGTTGGGATCCATGAGTAATTGAGGGAACTCCTCAAATATTATAGGCATACATATAACGATTTTTATATTTTCATCAACAAGTCAATCATTTGCATTCAGAAAGTATAATTTGGTGAAGTGTAACTGTTGAAGAAGGCCACAGATGGCCACCGGAACTTCTCAATGATTACATTTGATTCTCATGATTGTATTTCACGGGTGGCGATGAGATATCTGGATTAAGATAGTTAAGCGAAGCAAATTTAATCTGATGATCGAAACTGATCTGATGATGAAGCTGGAAGGTAGGCACCTCCAATAATAATTAATAATCACGCCTTGTTTCCTCGAAGGGTTGGGCAGAGGTGTACCTGTAGTATACCCACATTTAATATTATATTTAATTTAATTTCGGAAGTCGGTGGCCACATAAACGAAAATACAATACCGCCGACACCGACTTCCGAAATTAAATTAAATATAATATTAAATGTGGGTATACTACAGGTACACCTCTGCCCAACCCTTCGAGGAAACAAGGCGTGATTATGTTATGTGCTTCCGAAATTAAAGTTATTTTGCACTTTTTAGTGTTTTTGTTGGAAGTCGGTTGTTTTTTTTGTAAAAAAGTTTATTTTTATTTTACAATATTTACAAAAAAAAACGAAAAATTAGAAAAAGGTGACTAAGGTCTAAAATGTATTAATGGTAAGTTATTCGTATTCAATTCCATTGTTAAAAATATTTGTTCTGCCCAAATACACATTTATTTCTTCATGTTCACCATATACAGTTATTTATAATATAAAATCATACTTGTCATTAATCATTTTAGACCTTAGCTTTTTGACATTTGGAATTAATAACCTCTTAATAAAAATAAAATTTAGATATGTAACGGCAATCGCTCGTCAAGAGTCGCTGACAACAAAGGCTGTTGAATACTGACGAAATATTTCTCAAGTATTATTTATTTAATGATAGTAACTTATCTAAACATTTTAGTATCGAGGTAGTTTATTTTTATTGTTTTTTTTTGTTTTTGCTAACTTTATTATTTTATAAACAGTGACATTTAATTATTATTTTATACACAATGACAGGAATATTTACTTGTAAAGTATTATATTATTTTAATTATTGTGAATGTGAGGACTATGTGGGTTATTGCATAATATATTTTTTTTCCTTTCTTTTATTCTCAGTTAGTGTTAATCATGGTCTGGCAGTTTGAGTCATATAAGTGGCCTACCCAAATGTCCTTTCTTTGGTATTGATCGTCGCATCGTTGAGCTCCTTAAATTCTGAGTAGAGCTGCACGATTACTGACAAATGCGTGCACTGACTGGTCAGGTCCACTCAACCTGTGTGGTTCTTTCCTCAAAAGACCATTTCAGACACCAATCTACATGGTCTTCACATGATCTGACCAAGATTATGTCTGGACTTTAAAAGAGACTATGACCTCTGAGTTTGTTTCGGCCTTTCTTCTCAGAGTAGTCAGATAGGAAACGCCGACCTCATCTAGTTTTTAAAATATGATTGACGTGTAAAAGTGTTTGTACAAACCTACTTACAGAAATAAAATCATTTATCATTTATAAAACTATATTCAATAATATTTTAAGAATTTACAGTGACAGGGACAGACAATCTCAAACAAATAAAAACATACACCTTGCCAGTATTAGGTACTCATAGCAAAGAGATTTTATGTCATTACTCATATCATGTTATGTTGACCGGATATTTTTATCGAACGAATCACAAAAAGAGGAGTGTTAATTATAAATAAAATGCACTTCTCGAGTCAAATGTACAATTTCGGTTATTTTGAGAATATAATATTTAGCAAATCTAATATTTTGAGAATCTGATATTATGCGAATCAAGAGTCGAAAAGTTACTCCGCATTATAAAGGTAATTTACCACAGGTAAAAAAGTTGATTTAACTAATTTGTACCTTAGCGCTTTAGCGTTATGTTGGCTCGCCGGTTTGCTGGTTGTTCAATACCGGTTAAAGTAACACTTTTCAAGGCGTTTTGTCAAACATTTTACACCAGCAACCTGTGGGCTAGTCATACCCAAAAAACTGACAACACCCTGCGCATCCAATACAACAATGCCTTCAGGATGCTGTTGAGGCTTCCTCCTTACAGTAGTGCATCACAGATGTTAGCTGATGCGCACACGGATGATTATTTCGCGATCATGCGCAAGAAAGTGGCGTCAATAATGCGCAGAGTGAGAGGGAGCAGCAATAGCATTCTGAAGGTTTTGTCTGATAGGTTAGACGGGCCTACAATGGATAGGTTTATCAAGCTACATGTCAGACATGAGGCTTGATTAACCTTCTTGGCTTTGCTTGGTTTTGTTTTTTGACGTTTAAACGTTTTTTTTTTAGAGTAGGGTTTATGAACAAAGGGGATAATGTTTTAATATTGTATTGTATTGTGTGCGTAATTTGTTACTACTAACATAGTTTTTAAGTTACTTGTAAACTAACACGCTATGGGCGTAGGATACCTTTTTTTTTTTTTTTTTGGGTTGGGAAATTATCAAATAACTTCTCCCGCTCTGGGCTGAGCGGGAGGGCGTGTCAGACTTTTACTGACTAAAACCCACCCGTGTTCCTTCCGTTGCCTGTGTTACGGGGCCACGATATCCCTTTCGGACAAACTCGCAACCCTGGCAGGCATTGGCCCTAACGGACCCTGTCAGTTGGGGCTGACATCTCTTTGAGGCGCGCGTGAAACACAACGCGCCCTCGACCCGGGCCTGGTCCTTATCCGACGGCGAGCTACCCATCGCTCACCGTCCGCAGGCCCGCGCCTACGGTGGCCTGAAATCAGCTTGCGACTCCCGACGCCTGGGGCGTCTTCTGCGGCAGCTAAGGGCGTGAGGGCGCGAACCCTGCCTCACCCTCACGCGTTCCGCCTCCTCCTTCGCGAGCATTACTGCTTCTCAGAAGGAGGTGACAGCCTCCCATGCACTCTCGCTCCGAACCATGGCCTGAACCAGGGCCGGACGCGAGAGATCGCCGCCGCCGATCGCCTCCGTGAGGACACGGCGGTGCTCCGCCTAAGCCGGGCAGACCTCCACCGTATGCTCCACCGTGTCCTCCGGACGATCCACACAGTGGTGACACCCGGGCGTTTCCTCCCGCTTTATCCTGAACAGGAACCTCCTGAAACAACCGTGTCCGGTGAACACCTGTGTCAGGTGGAACGTGAGGACGCCGTGGCGCCTCTCAAGCCACTCCTCATAGAGGGGACTTATCGCCACAATTGTGGCGTGCCCAGGCCTAGGATGCCTGGCATTATCTTAATAATGTATGATGCAAGAAAAAAAATAGTTTGTAGCCTGTGAAAGAAGGCGTAGATATGGATCATAATGTCGTATCTTTGCCTAACTAAAGCATTTCATAATAGTAATAGTCCATTTATTTGTCAGAATATTGTTACAGAGTTGTTACAAGAGAATGGGAAATGATGATGAATTGAAAATTATTATGTTTTTCATTCCGCAAACAACAATGACATCATACTGCACTCACACGTTGCCTACGCATGGTGTCTACGCCGTAGGCGTCGTAGCAGCGGTCTCCGAAACTACAGGGACAGCCACTTAAGTTTATATTTCTTATTCGTGAGAATTGAAGTGAGTTTAGTATTAACTCAAAAAACACAAATAGGTCGTGAGACATATTTGTGTTTTTTGAGTTAATACTAAACTTTGTTACAAAAACAAAAAAATTGCTGTTTTCTGAAGTAATTTTTCACTTTGTAATTTTATTTTTGACGTTCGTTGTTTTTTTGTAAAAGTGTTTGTAGTTGTGGCACGTACCTCCTTCACACAAATTCGTATACCACTACTTGCTATGTATACCACTACTTGCTATGTATACCACTACTTGCTATGTATACCACTACTTGCTATGTATACCACTACTTGCTATGTATACCACAGTGAAATTAGTGAAAGGAACCTAATAATAACATCATCAACTTACACAAAGTGGATCGAATACGTATTATTGAAGCCAACTTACGAACATTGTGTCCTCCTCATTTTGTGAGGTCGGTTAAAAACCAGACATTAATATAACATAACATAACATCACGCCTGTAATCCCCGAAGGACAAGACCAGGCCAGTATGTTTAAGTCCCATGTAATAGGACGCGAGCCTATTGCCACCATCGGGCATAAATTCCAGGCTCCGGGTCGCTACTGAGAAATTCCAGATGGAAAAGCCCAATAACACTTTGCCCGACCTGGGAGTCGAAGCCAGGAGCTCATGCTCCGCAGTAGCGTTTGCAGCAGTTGTATTAGATAATGATTTATTTAAAAGAGTACTTCACGAATGGGTCACTCGAGTACTCCCATCTTTTTTATTAATTGATATTTTTAATATTTGCCTCGTTGAACTGAATAAGTTTGACATTTTGTTATGCCTTCAGGTAATCGGGGCTGGATTAACTAAAGCTGCTTCCATTAACTTCGGTACAAACGGTTGCGTGGGAGTTATGTACGAGTATTACATCTACAACAATTACCTAATTACTAATGAATGTTTTCCTCTAAAATATACCTTCTGGGCCTCGATGTTCCTTCTATAAAAGTATTATTTCTGTTCCGACAAAAGTCCATGTAATGGAAACATTTAATCCTTTGAAATCTCTTTGGGTGCTTTGTCGCGGGCTCCTAATTGCGCCGGGCAAAAAGTACCACAAAGTCTAGATTAAAATGTGCATCCTTCCTGCAACGGAAGCTATGAAATTTCTACTCTAATTGCTAAGTACTAGAGCTCGTTTTCTGAAAACGGTGGTAATAACAGACAGCGCTTCTTAATGTACGGAGCTTCTAGGAGCAATTAAACGTAGAGAGGTCATATCCCGTCCACGATATTAAAAATGTCCGGAACGAGCGCTTACAGGTGGAATGTGGCTTAGTATTGATACGTTGCGATAGAAATATCCGCAGAGTAAGGTTCATTATGATAAATACAATGAGCTCGCTGACCGGTCGCCGGGCCGGCACTGCGGCACGTCCAGCCGGTCGCCGGGCCGGCTCTGCGTCGGTCCGGCACTGCGGCACGTCCGGCCGGACTGCCGCGCCGTGCCGTGACTGATCACTCGTATAAATTACACAACACGTTAAAACTTCACAAAAATATGTCCCAACTTTGATGCATCGGCGCGCACCGGGAGGCCAAATAAATAAATAATTGTTGTATATGGACAACACAAAGTCCATATTTCTATAAGTATGAAAACATGGTGGCGATGTGGACTGCGCAGAATATCTGGTTTTATGTAGCGTGCATTAATAACGCAAATGATTTTATTGTCGGTGGCTGAAAAGTTGACGTCGTAAAGTTTAATGTGCGCTGAAATATATTCCGCGATGGGGCGGGCGGGGGTGCGGCTCGCGGGCCGAGCGGCGCGGGGTGCTATAAAGTGTAGCCGACTTGATCCACGCTGTCTGCCCGACTCGGTAATGTGGGAAAATAGCGGACTTTATACTGCCACACCTTGCTATTAATTCTCGTTTAGTACGGTAATTTACATTTATTTGTTTTCTTTCTATTTCTATCAGAAAATAGACAAAACTTCTGATACAACCGCATTTTACACCTACGTTCGTCCTACATGCCCCACACAAAATAAATCACCAAGATGTAGGTATGATTGTAAACATAATGAGAGGCGCTTATTATCAAGTCGTAGTAATCCTATAATTTGTATTGTAATTAGTGTCTTCATCGGTAATTAACCTTTATTTAATTTGACATCAAATTTCAAATTAAATAAACGTTAATTTCGATTTATTTAACTGAGTTTATCATCGACCTTTTCAATAAGTGGTAAATGACTATATTAAACAGATATAAATTAAATAAGTATTCGTTCGTTTAATTTTCCATAACCTGAACCGGACAAACTTTCGTAAATAAACATTTTATAATTTTATTCCGCGCATTTTACAACGTTTTATGTTTACTAACTTTTAGAGAAAGTGGAACACATACAATTAATAAAAGTCAAAATAAAAGAATAATGAATGTCTGGCCTGATCTCTGAAAGCAGACTTGTCAATAAAATGTTATGGTATTTACTTACTTATTCATTTGCGTCTAAATACGTTTACTACGGTTAGATGACAGGCACCTTGTAAAGAAAAACGATCAGTTTAGTTGTTAGGAGAAAGTCGACATTCGACGGTGGCTTTCACGGTTCTAGAAAAAGCCACACACTCGTGCTCAGTGAGCTACACTAGACATAGCCACACACTCGTGCTCGATGAGCCACACTAGATATAGGCACACACTCGTGCTCGGTGAGCCACACTAGACATAGCCACACAATCGTGCTCGGTGAGCCACACTAGATATAGGCACACACTCGTGCTCGGTGAGCCACACTAGACATAGCCACACACTCGTGCTCAGTGAGCCACACTAGACATAGCCACACACTCGTGCTCGGTGAGCCACACTAGGTATAGGCACACACTCGTGCTCGGTGAGCCACACTAGACATAGCCACACACTCGTGCTCGGTGAGACACACTAGACATAGCCACACACTCGTCTCGGTAAGCCACACTAGACATAGGCACACACTCGTGCTCGGTAAGCCACACTAGACATAGCCACACACTCGTGCTCAGTGAGCCACATTAGACATAGGCACACACTCGTGCTCGGTGAGCCACACTAGACTAGCCACACACTCGTGCTTGGTGAGACACACTGGACATAGCCACACACTCGTGCTCGGTGAGCCACACTAGACATAGGCACACACTCGTGCTCGGTGAGCCACACTAGACATAGGCACACACTCGTGCTCGGTGAGACACACTGGACATAGCCACACACTCGTGCTCGGTGAGCCACACTTGCCACGCGCGCCGTGGGTGACTAAAACTGAAAAATTGGTTTACCTACTTTTGTTTAAAAAGTTCTCAATATGTCTTAGTAATGATTAAAATGAACTGTAACTGTGCGTCGACGAAACAAACAAAGAATAGGAAGCACTTACCGAAACTTGGACTTCTTCACAGAAACTTTTCACTCCGCGCCGTTTGAATATTTATCAATATGAAGTATAATTAGCATAAATTATAAGCTAATGTAGATGAAGTTACAAAGTTACAGCTCCGAGGGAAATGCCCATTGTTATTATAATCTCAGTGACTTATTGGAATTTATAATTTTGGATGGAAAATCTCATGAAAATTCATACAGCAAGCTTGGGACCGGCTATCGCGCGATTAGATGTAGAGAATGTGGAGACACAAACTTTTAAATATTCATTATCTTAAATATACCTGCCGAGCTGGGCAGTTAGGTACATTTAAAATCAACAATCATTTGGTAATGTTACGGAAAAATGTTCTCGTAATCTATAATTTTAATCGTTGAGAGTTCCATGTTTAGCAGAGGACGTTACATAATGTTATGTATGAAAGCATGTATTCATTACGTAGTCATGTCGAACAATTAGTAACAAATGACTATCGCACGTTATTCAGTGGTCCGTGCTCTCACTAGCTAATTTCACGCGGCTCTGCCCACTTCCCAAATAAGCCGAGATCACTGTTATATATAGGTTAGTGTTAGTCGTTTATCGCGGCCCTTTGACATGAGTACTAATACCCTAACGTACTCGATGTATTCGACATGATCATTTTAACGTTTGTGTCATCAATGCTGGTTTTCTTTAACAAACTTAAAAATAAATTAAATGAAGCCCGCAAGGCAAATTAAAATAATAATTATAATCCCATTTGCATTGCATTTCAAAGTTTGTGTGTGGAAATAACAGGCGATCTTGTTAATTAAGAAAATAATAACGTTAATTAACTATTTTATATCTACCCTACGAGGGTAGTAGAAAATATTACACGCTAATAATAGCGGGATTTACTATGAATGAAATACAGCTGACTGTAAAGTCAGGGAAATTAATTGCTTAGCAAATTGAATATCAACTTAAATTATCCATATTCGAATCACAACTGTCATTCTTTGACGGTTGTATGAAATAGTTATACACGGCAAAGTGACGTACCTAGTGTGTCAATTCCATAAACAATTGATTTCCCTGACTGTACAATATTGTGCGCTAAGACCAATAATAACCCCTAATTGGGTAACACAGTTTGAATAACAATTGGAATGATTTTGAAGTATACCTATAACTAATCCATTGCTTCATATTTATTTATTTAATACTTTAAGCACAGAAATGTACAGAGGCGGACTTAATGCCATAGGCATTTTCTACCAGTCTACCTTTGGGCGATGCAGAGACAAACAGTGGTAGGTGCAATAGTGAGAATTGAGGAATAAAATAATATTATTTAAATATAAAGATATACATATACCTATTAAAACTATAAATATAATATATACACATAATTATATATATATACATCTATGCACAAATAAATATACATAAATATATTACAATAATTAAGACAAACAATGGGAAAACATTACCGTTGTGATGGTACTGCCAGCTTCTTGCGAATGTGCTCGCGAACTTTAACTTTAAAGGATAATAGGTTGGTTGCCATCCTGATTTCCTGGGGAAGCGCATTCCACAGAGAGATAGACTGAACGAAAAAGGAAGAGTGAATAAAGTCTGTGCGGTGAGTGGGACATTGCAGAAGACGATTGTGAGATGAACGTAAATTTTTATTATGGTTGGTGCAAATGTACTGAAAGTGGGGGGCTATATAACTAGGGGAAGAGGGAGAGTCAAGAAATGAAAACAAAGTGGTTAGCGCTCTTTGTTCTCTGCGCTGGCGTATGGGCAACCACTTTAGAAGCGACCGATGCACAGAGATATGATCATATTTACGCAGATTGAAAACGAATCGAATGCAGTTATTTAGAAGACGGTCAAGTTTGTCGAGGAGATCTGCATTCAGGTCATAGTAGCACACATCACCATAATCGATGATAGGGAAAATTAAGGACTGCACAAGCATTGACTTCGTACTCGATGGTAATACATTTTTCAACCGGTACAGAGTTCGCAGCGTTCCAGTAACCTTCTGGCTTACCCTAGCGACTTGAGTACGCCAGTTCAGGGTACTATCAATGTGCAAGCCCAGATCCTTCACGTCAGTGCCAAAAGGAATGATCGCACCATTAAAAAGAACCGGAGGCAACGTTGTACCATCCACCTTGCAAATGCCACGAGGACTGCCAATGATGATCGCCTGACACTTCGTACGGTTTACAGCTACACCGACATACATATTATGTCTGCTTAAATATTTGTCTGCTCAGCAACGTAAATAACGCAATGGATGTTGATGAACTGTCCAATTGAAACCGATTGCTACTGATAGTGAGTTACGATTGCTATCGATAGTCAGTTACGATTGCTACTGATAGTGACTTACGATGGCTGCTGATAGTGAGTTACGATTGCCACTGATAGTGAGTTACGATTGCTACCGATAGTCAGTTACGATTGCTACTGATAGTGACTTACGATGGCTGCTGATAGTGAGTTACGATTGCCAGTGGTAGTGGGGTACGATTGCCACTGATAGTGAGTTACGATTGCTACTGATATTGAGTTACGATTGCCACTGATAGTGAGTTACGATTGCCACTAATAGTGAGTTACGATTGCTACCGATAGTCAATTACGATTGCTACTGATAGTGACTTACGATGGCTGCTGATAGTGAGTAACGATTGCCACTGATAGTGAGTTACGATTGCTACCGATAGTCAGTTACGATTGCTACTGATAGTGACTTACGATGGCTGCTGATAGTGAGTTACGATTGCCAGTGGTAGTGGGGTACGATTGCCACTGATAGTGAGTTACGATTGCTACTGATATTGAGTTACGATTGCCACTGATAGTGAGTTACGATTGCCACTAATAGTGAGTTACGATTGCTACCGATAGTCAATTACGATTGCTACTGATAGTGACTTACGATGGCTGCTGATAGTGAGTAACGATTGCCACTGATAGTGAGTTACGATTGCTACCGATAGTCAGTTACGATTGCTACTGATAGTGACTTACGATGGCTGCTGATAGTGAGTTACGATTGCCACTGATAGTGAGTTACGATTGCCACTGATAGTGAGTTACGATTGCCAATTAGTGAGTTACGTTTGCTACTGATAGTGAGTTACGATGGCTACTGATAGTGAGTTACGATTGCTACTGATAGTTACGATTGCTACTGATAGTGAGTTACGCACTTAGCCCGCTCCCGCTGTTGACGTCTTACAAATATTTACTTCTCAGGTAATAGGAACTCATTATTTGGTGTAGCTTTTAATTTAGGTAGATGGGTCATTATCAGGAGACTCATTATTTGGTTGACTTCGGTGCCAATTTTTTTTTTATTATTTAGGCATTACTAACATGAAATATCAAAACTAGAGTTAATTTAAAACATATTAGTAGTAGAGGGAATCGTATAGACCGAATGGATATGAAGGGATTTTTTTTTTTTTAAATGGTGTGCACCGAATTCAATATTCTTACCACCGAAATCAAATTTATCAAATAATTTATATTTCAAACACTGTTTTTTTTATATATAATAGCTGCCTAAGTAATACTATGGACATAAATGGCCTGTAAGAAATTGCAGGTTCATTTTACAATAAAACATTTTATTTTATCAAGACTTATGTCACTTATGTCCCATTTATTAATTAAAGGAAAATGTACAAAAATCGACTTTCGTTCAATTATTACATTACATGTAATTAAAAATAGTAAGTAGTCTTAAACTAACAATACAGGAACTTAAAAAAAAAACAGAAATCTTAGTTGAGATCTAGCTTAATCATAAACACAGACAATTTACTTATTGGTAAAAGAACACCACAAAAATCACTCAAAAATCAGTCAGTGAAGTCACCAAAGGATGGTCAGCTTCGATGGTTACTTCTGGTACGAGTGTACGACTATTAAATCCTTTTATAATAGCGTTGCCTATCTTTCTCCTTCCAGCTCTGGATCACTCTTGATGCGAGCTTTCCGACGTCGTTCAGCCAATCCCTTTTTAACCAATCGATCTTCTTTTGAATCTGCCATAATCACAATACTGAAAGAAAATGAGAAGTGATGAGAAAGTTAAATAAACGACCTTAAAATGTAAATAATTGACTATTGATTGATTTCGGTGACTTTAAAATTGATTTCGGTGCACCTATTTCCACCGAAAACACCGAAATCAATGCCACTGAAATCAAAATAACAAGCAAAATCCTAGATATTTTCAAAAGTAACCCGAATTTTTAATATTATTCTCTTTTATTGAAATCGAATACTTAGAAGACATACTTTTATTATAATTTAAAAATATTAATTTTCTTATTTGTGGATAAAATGGATTCACCGAAATCAATTTCAAGGGTATACCAAGCCACCGAAAACGATTACGTACCTTAATAAAAGAGTGGAACGGAGACGCACAGATTTATGAACGGATTGGTGCGCGCCACGGATATCAATTCTAAACGTCGGACGTGAAGGCAACCAGTTGTAACTCGTCTACTAAGGCCTATTATGGCTTAGAAATATTATAAATTGAGTTAATAACTACCTAGTTATTTGTGAACACATAAAAAATAGCGCCATATATTGTAAAAAAAAAGATAAAAAATAATTTCCGCCGCCAAGCGGGGCCGGACGCGGCACGGAGGTCAATATTTTGGAGGTTTTCATTTTTTTAAACTACCTTATATTTAATTTATTTAAAAAACAACACAGGCCCCTCCTAATATTTTGGTCGTACCTGTTAAAGAAAAAAATGTCAAGTTGTTAGTTATCCATTTCGTACTAGATTTCTACCTGGACACGCGTATTTGAGCCATCTGAGAATGACCGAGATAACAATTTATTATATTTACTTGCCTTCAGGCACTGAGCCAATTTTAATTCAGGATTGTGTTAGTAAGTCATTCAAATGAAGTTGCCTTTGGTACTAATGAAATGTAATTATTGTTCAGTGTGTTTTCAGGAGAGATATTTACTTAACCTGAAATATAAATTACTCACGCTTCCTTGTAAATTTATTTACACGATATATGTATATACGTGTTCAAAAACATGCACACATTCACTAAAGTACAGGACATACACACTTACAACACCCGGCACAAACTTAACTTATACCAACCACCGTCACGACTAAAAATGCTACACCAAAGCCCACGATACATGGCAATAAGAATATATAATAAACTGCCTCAACAGATTGAAAGAAAAATGAAACCAGGCTTGCTCCATTTAACAATAAATTAAAAAATATACCTTTAAAAAAATTGATACTATTCAATTGAAGAATTATTACACCAAAAATAAACCAATACCTAACTATTACACACACATTCTCGTACACAGACATTACACACACTTACACCACTACCTACATGACTTCCTATTTTAGATAAATTAATAAGGCGATCTCATTAATAAAAAATGTATTTATATTATAATTGAATTATAATAAAGTGTATAGATTATTATTTGAATGAGTAAAATTGCATAAGTAAATATGTAATAGGTAGTAAAAAGTATAGTATAAGTAGAAAGTATAAGTAAGTAGTAGATTTGAATAAGTAAATTATTGAAATTATACATGTAAAAACGTGACAATAGCATAGGTATTTTATTTTTTTTATGTTAATACCCTCAAAGTTGCGATGCCTGAAAAAGGCCGCTAATTTGTAAGTACCTATATTATAAATAACACCAAAATGTACACTTAGTTTGCAGATAAATCTTTGAATTTGACTTTGATAATATATTTTTGTATCAAATATAGGTAGGTAGTTAAGAACCTACGAAGTTTAGTTAAACTTGCGAACAATCTCTTGCACTTAACTGTATACTTCCCTCTAACTAAAATCAATCTCTCTAAGTGAGGTTTGTTCCCCAACGTCATGATTTCATGAAAAACTCATTTAATGGGACAAATCTAACTTAGAGATGTATTAATGTTCCTAATGATTATAATTATGTAAATACATATCTGAGATACTCGTAGTCGCGAATTATATTTTAATCAAGATACAACCTGACACTGACCTGTAAAAACATGTAAGAACATTTAAATTTCGCGGGTTACAGCTTCGGATCCACCATAAGAGTCTATTATTAGTCTATCTTCAGTGGCGCTGAGGATAGACTCTCTCTTTATCTCGCTCACACACTACTACTGGCGGTCACGCGAGCAAGCGAGACAGAGTGGTCGGGAGAAGTCTCCAAAGTTAGTTATAGTTTAGATTATTTCTTTTACGGTGAAAATAATGGTAATTAAAAAAAAAAACAACGTAAGACCTGCTATAGAGTTAGTTCAGTTAATATGCAAAGTTTCATTAGCTAATTTGAAGTATTTTTTTAATACCAGCGGTTTATTGTTCGGTTTGGAGGTAACTTTGGATTTTTTGTCGATCGAGAAAATTTTATGGAATCATATTCTCGTCTGAGTACACCTTAGTTAACATAAATCCTCTACTTTACCATATATTTATTTCAAAATGAATGCTGCAGTCTGTTCGACATAACGGAGGATCATGCTAAGCCATTTGAAGTAGTATAGGCTCTTAAGCCAAATCGACTGTTATTTCAGCACCACCTGGGGGGGTGGGGAAACTATTAAAACACTTTCGATTAGTAATTTTGTTAAAATGTTGTTATTAGATTGTTCAACAAAGCGATCTGTGTAGCAATCTTATGTAATTTCATGTTCAGTTAATAACGCGATTGTTTCTATTTCTAAATAATCTCTCAACAAAATTACATTTTGTTCAAAGCACGCTTATTCAAAGGCAAACTTAATTAGTCGCGTTGTATCAAATATTGTATAATTTAATTATGACAACATAATGTCTCTGTTTCATACAAGAAGCAGATAAGACCAGAAGAACAACTCTGTACATAGCGCGATATCAAGTGAAATAAATAAATCGCTGAAGTTCGTGCTAACTGTAATAATTGCAGTGCTACGAAACTATCACGACTGCTGGTACCTCTCAGTTCAAAGTATCGCCCAAACAGCGACACAACACTGTTTAAATGTCGGTAACCTTATTTAAGGACGCATTCAAAATCTGACGAAAATTTTCAGGCTTTTTCGGTACGTTTTGCGGCAAAATTTAACTAAACCAAATGTAACTAATAATTGCCACAGATAGATTACTCCTTCATCTCCAAATGGTAGTAATTTTTTATTCGAAAATTTTGGTTTATAATATACTGTAAAAAATAATTTCCGTTGCCTCTTCACACAAAATTGACAATATCGTGTTGAGTTTAGGAACATTTTTCTTCAATATAATAACATAAATTTAGTTATTAAAAATATCAAAATGTAACAAATAGTCTCAGAAAATAATGTTGAAATAACCTTTATTTTTTAAATAACCCAGTCGGTAATGTTTTTTTTTTCTTATTATTTAACAAACCATACCAAGAAATTTAAAAATCACACACTGGGCTTCAGCTATCCTTGTGATAAAATCAAAATTTTATTTTATGATTATACAATATCTTCACCAAGTAAATCAACGGCGCAATAAGCTACATTTACGAGAGCGCAAAAGTTATGAAACTATTAACAGGTGCTGAGACTGACACGAATGGTTTATCACTACGAAAACTGCACTTTTATAGTAACACAGACTTAATGTTTCAATTATTTCAAGCTTTCTCACAATAATTAGATAAGAAATTGACGAAAAACTTTTTTTTGTGCTCCTGTGCATAATCGGAAAATTCTGCTTGTGCGAGTAATTAGTTCTTGGACAATCTTGTGCGTAAGTGTCTCATGCATGTGTTATGGGCTTACTGTACCTATCTCCTTCATAGTGTATGAGAGTTTAAGCCCTGCCCACCCCCCAACCCCTTCTCGCCCGCGCGGCAGAGTCCTGCACTTAATTGCTGTGAAAAGCGGCACTTGATAATAAGCAGCGACGGACAAAAGACGTGGTTTCCACTCGATTATGACGCGAGAATGTCAGGCCCACGTGAAGGTCTGACGCGGGTGTAATGTGTTGAAACGGGGATTTAAAGTTAAGTTGAATTGTCATGTCAGTGTCCGTAATAGCTTTTTGACAAGCACAAGTCAATCAAATATCTACCGACTCCGTGAGTGGCCGAAGCTATAAATATTTCCTTCTAAGAACGTTGTATTCGCTTGAACCCACGAGTTGCGCCCGACTGCCCTCGAGTTACGTCTCGTTCTATTGTGAGGTGATGATGTCGGAGGCGCGGATAAAATTATAAAATTATTTCGCACATTAAATAATCCACTATTCTCTGGCATATCACGCCATCACTTATACACAGTGGTGTCATAGAAAACATAATTATCAGAATGCTCATTAAACGTAGTAGAACAAGCAAAAATCAAATCAAAAAGTTTCTGCTCAAACTTGATTTGATTGACCATCTTAGATATTACTCATAAGTAATATGCTTAAGGTCCATAATTGGTTTACGGTAAATAATTTGGTATTAAATGAGAACAAAACTAAATTCATAAGATTCGCGTTACCGCATGTTAGAAGTAGTGTATGACACGTTGTATTGTATAAGGAGATACTAGAATTCGTCGAAAATACAGCTGTAAAGCTGCAGTGTAGTCCTCACTTATAATTATAGTATAATATGTATGGCTGTTTGTTTATGTGAAAAACGTTAGATACAAAAGTTGTAGATCAACAATTTCCATTTAACTTTTTTCGATAGGAGGTTGCAAATCGCGAAAAACAATGAAATTCCACTTCCAACCCATATGTTCACCCCGTTCCACCCTTCTTCATTTTGTCGACTCCAAAATATTTTTTCCGACATTCGAACACTATTTTGCACCTCTTCCAGTAGGTATCATGCTGTTAATTTTTTTTACTCAAAAATGCATCAGCACTGGTCTAAAAGAGATCTAAGTTTTGGAATGGGCAACTGGTTTCAACTTTCTGACTAACTGACCGACTCTTTGACAATTCAAAAGTGCCTGTAATTGATTTAATTGAAATAAATGCTTTGAGTTTGAGTATATAATTATCATACAACCATAGGTACCTATAAAATTATTAATTATTTTTCTTTCTTTCTTTTCTTTCTTCCAATCGACGGAAGACATTCTTATTATACCTGGTATTCCCTATAGAAAATGAATTATTGCAACTATGTATATTAAAAGATTATCTTGATATAATTAAATTCATCGATCATTTTATCAATGATCAGCTATTGGTTTACACTAGATGTACGGTAAACCATTAATTATGAACTGGTGCTTAATACGAAATTATAATGGAATAATAACCAGATTAATCTAGTTATAGAATTTTTATATCAAATATATTTTTCAATATCAAACTACTGTTTACCGGTTTGAATTCTGTTTGGTTCAATTCAAACCGGTATACATAAGCCCTCCTCAGAATATTGATTTGGGAACACGTTTGAAGTGAAATCCCCATTCGATCTTCAACAACTTAAACATAAATAAAAGTGTCGCAGAAGGAAGACGGTTGGTAAAGTTCTCCGGCGGAGTGCGTGTGCCTGGGCCCATCCACACCGCGCGGCACCGCACGGCACCGCCGCACTGCGCCGTGCGGCGCCGCGCGTGACAATTCAAATCGGATGACACGTCACATTCGCACGTGATCGGCGTGAACACGCCCGTGAGACCTCCGATATATGCCACAGTCGAACAAATAAAACGACTGACTTGTAGCACCGAGCGCGGTACGGTCTCCCATCAGAACACAATTTATACGTTTATCTGTTGTTCAGATGCAAATATCTGCAGTTATCTACATACTAGGACAGAGGGAGGTCGTAAAAAGCAATTAAGATAAAATGCACGTAGCAATTGGATCGTTATTAGAGGGTTGTGTTAAATGTATTCGGTACAGCGTGGCTGGGTCGGCTGCGCGTGGGTAACATGCCGTGGGGCGCTAACTTACGGCCATCGGTTCAGTTATTTAGTAAATATGTAGTTATGTGCATCCGTACCGATAAATATGTAGTTATGTGCATCCGAACCGATAAATATGTAGTTATGTGCATCCGAACCGATCAATCTGTGAGTTTATGAATTGCTTCCAGTGAATATATGTGCGATTTAATTGCGAGGTATCTCAGCTTATCTGATGTTTATCTCTGCTGTCCTCACTTCATTTGTGTGATAAAGCTGAACATTATTGATATTATCGCTTTGCAACTTCCTCTTTATTTATAAATTCTTCTCAAGCTTTGCAAAGCCAATTATATTTTCAACAAACCAAGGAATTCTTCTGCTCTCCACGTATAAAATATTCATAGTATTGAAATGATTTCCTGCACTGTGATCTGGGGTACAAACAAATGTATGTGGAATGTATCAGCTGCTTAATATCCCGAACACGTCGTAGATTCCCAATCGTCGTAAACTTGAGGGAAGGGTGAATATTGTCGGAGTCGAGGAAAAGGGGAGTTAACTCTGACTCTACAACTGTATTTTTATTAATGTTTAACAAACATTTTTTAATGTTCAAATGTGGTTTCCTTTTTTAACAGACTTTCAAAAAGGAGGATCTTGATGTTCGTTTGTATGTTTGTTTTTTTTATGTATGTTCACCGATTTCTCCGCCAATTCTGGACCGATTTTGAAAATTCTTTTTTTGTTTGAAAGGGTATGCTCCCGAGGTTGTCCCATTATTACCAAATCAGAATCTAATGAGGGGATCCCATGGAAATCGAGGGAAATCCTCAAATTTTATAGGCACACCTTCGGCGATTTGGGTATTTTTTTATAATAACTCTTGCTATTTACTCTCAGAAAGCACCATTTGGTGAAGTAGAACTGATGGCCACCGGAACTTTGTTAATAAGTATTATGAGAATATATGCTCGTCACAATGCTTATGATGAGTGGTGACTTCCGAAATTAAAGTTATTTTTCACTTTGTAGTGCTTTTTTGGAGGTCGGTTATTCTTTTTAATAAAAAGTTTTTTATTGACTTTGTAGTGTTTTTTTAGGACGTCGGTTATATTTTTTTTTGTATTTTTTTTTTTATTTTACAATTTTTAGTGAGTCAGCTTGTAATTGATCTAAGTTACAATAGCCTAATGT
Source organism: Tiliacea aurago (assembly GCA_948098905.1). Lineage (NCBI taxonomy): Eukaryota > Metazoa > Arthropoda > Insecta > Lepidoptera > Noctuidae > Tiliacea > Tiliacea aurago. The sequence goes on along the minus strand of OX402588.1, from coordinate 27,486,793 downwards.
CAACTGCTGAGTAGTTCCGGTGGCCATCTGTGGTCTGCATCATCAATTACACTTCACCAAATGGTGCTCTCCGAGTGCAAATGCTTAGGTTACTATAATAAATACCGAAATCGCTATAGGTGTGGTGCCCATAAAATTTGAGGATTTCCCTCGATTTCCAACGGGATCCCCTCATCAGATTCTGACTTGGTGACAATGGGACCACCTTGGGAGCATACTCTTTCAAACGGAAAAAAAAATCTAAATCGGTCCACAATTGACGGAGCAATAGGTGAACAAACATAAAAAAAAACAAACATACAGCCGAACTTATTTTATAACCTCCTCTTTTTTGGAAGTCGGTTAAAAATGATTCGCATTAGCGGTAGTGCGCGGCTCACGAGTGGATTACCATCAGTAGATGCGCTCCACACCGCGTGCCGCGTCACAATCATGTATGGGTTATGAAGAGTAGCAGCGCACCCCAAGAGCTCATCAGCCGGTAAACTTGGGGGAAGTGAGCTGACAATGTGAGAGTTTTACTGAGTAGATCTGGCTGGAGCTGTTTTGACAGTAAGAATCTACGTAATTTCGGATATTGGCTACGTGGTCATAATCAGACGAGGCTTATTGCACTTTTTTAAAACCTAGCTTCCCTGCACAACTACATAACTAACGCTTCTTCGCGTATTTTTGATAGTGCAACATCTGCATTTTTCTTAATTTTGAGCTTTGTTATTGTAAATAGTTTTAACCGATTCCGCCTGTGTTTATTTTATTTAAATGCGCACGGTTGCATACGGTAGTTGGCATCATGTTAATAATTATAAAGTTATTCCGCAATACTGATTCGTTTACATTATTGGCAAATAACATTGAAATGAGTCGTAAGTAACTACTTACTTAAAGTTGGGTCACTTGATTTGTGAATACAGGCTTGTTGTTGAGCTACGTTTATTGACTGCAAATGTCAACAGAATCTTGTAATTTGCTTTAATTGACATTTGAGATATGGAGAGGACAAGCTGAGGGAATTATTTTGATTGCAGCCGCGAGATTAGCTCACTTTAAATGCACGCCGCTAATTGTGCGCGGCGTGGCTCACATGAAATAGGCGCACAGGTGGCAGGTTTGTATTTTTAACCGACTTCAAAAAAGGAGCAGGTTCTCAATTCGTCGGAACCTTTTTTTTTTTTTATGTTCCCCGATTACTCAGAGACGGCTGGTCCGATTTGGAAAATTCTTTTTTTGTTTGAAAGGGTATACTTTAGAGTTGGTTCCATTGTCATCACGTCAGGATCTGATGATGGGATCCTGGAGAAATCGAGGGGAATCCTCAAATTTTATAGGTTCACCTATATCGATTTCAGTATTTTTTATAGTAACTCATACATTTGCTCTTGAAAATCACTATTTGGTGAAGTGGAACTGATGATGAAGACCACAGATGGCCACTGGAACTACTTAATAATAAGTATTTCACTGTTGCAATTCGATTAGACACTTTGATATGGTTGCTAAGCAATTTATGCTCGTCATAATGCATATGGTGAATTCACCATGATTTCCAGTTCTCCTGGTTCTTAACAGGAGAACTCCTTAACTATTAACGCCCCTGCATCGGGAAAAGCAATACTTTGTAAAAGGTGATGAGCAGTTGACATTAGGCTATTGTAACTTAGATAAATCGCAAACGGATCCACTAAAAATTTAAAAATAAAAAATCTTTTTACAAAAAAAAAAACAACTGACTTAATAAAAATAATCTTAATTTCGGAAGTTGGTGGAAAAAACTAAAATAGATTCAAAGACACCGACTTCCGAAATTGAGGTTATTTTTCACTTTGTAGTGTTTTTTTTTGGAAGTCGGTTGTTTCTTTTAATACCGTCGATGGATGTTGTTTTTTTTTGAAGCGGGAGGGCGTGTCAGACTTTTACTGACTAAAACCCACCCGTGTTCCTGCCGTTGCATGTGTGCCAAAGCCACGATATCACTTTCGGACAAACTGGCAATCCTGGCAGGCATTGGCCCTATTGGACCCCGTCAGTTGGTGCTGAAATCTCTTTGAGGTGCACGTGGAACACAGCGCACCGTCGACCCGGGCCTGGTCCTTATCGGACGGCGAGCTACCCATCGCTCACCGTCCGCAAGCCCGCGCCTACGGTGGCCGAAAATCGGCCTGCGACTCCCGACGCCCGGGGCGTCTCCGGCGGCGACTAAGGGCGCGAGGGCGCAAACCTTGCCTCTCCCTCACGCGTTCCGAAACTTCCTTCGCGAGCATTACTGCTTTGCAGAACGAGGTGACGGCCTCCTATGCACTCTCGGTCCAAACCATGGCCTGAACCAGGGCCGGACGCGAGAGATCGCCGCCACCGATTGCCTCCGTGAGGACACGGCGGTGCTCCACCCAAGCCGGGCGGACCTCCTCCGTATGCTCCACCGTGTTCTCCAGGCAATCCACACAGTGGTGACTTCGCTTTATCCTAAACAGGAACCTCCCGAAACAACCATGTCCGGTGAGGACCTGCGTCAGGCGAAAGGTAAGGACGCCGTGGCGCCTCTCTAGCCACTCCCCAAAGAGGAGACTTATCGCCACAATTGTGGTGTGCCCAATGGATGTTGTTGCTGTCGCTCGTCTCTATTTGATCAGTCTCGAAATCAGCAAGCGGTACCTATAGCTAGTAATTAAACTATAGTATTTCAAACTGTCTAAACATTTAGGACGATTTTATTTAGACATCGAATAGGCACTATGTAGAGAAGAGATCCGTTACTAAACGTCGTACTTATTATGAATAATATAGCAATGAAGCATGTAACTGCAGCAAACTCGAGGTTATAATTCAAAAATTATGTCGCAGTGACGTAGTGACCGGTTATGAATGAATGAACGAGGTGGCTGCGATGGCGCGCGGTACGCAGCGACCGGGATCGAATGAATGAATGAATGGATGAGGTGCAGGCGACGCGCCTTCGCCGGGATTTATCGGCGCAGCCCACCGGAGTCGAATTATAATATATTGCTGGTTGACACCTTTAAAGATACAGGACAGAAGCTCCACTACATTAACGAATGATAACTAGAAATCAAGGAGACAAAGAATCTGAAGAGTCTCTACAAAGCGTATAGAACAAGCACCGTGGTTTGGTCATCTACATGCTTTGACGCGACGGTCGACGGTCTGGTGGAAAACCGGATATTCTGGTGCAAATCGGGGAGGAAAACAGGAAGATGCTGCTATCGACGACAACTTATTTGATATCATAGCAATAGCCACTGCAATTTTTCAACACTGTTGGGTAATGCGTTCGACCCTCGCCTGAGAGGCTTGTACTATCTTATCTTTCTTACAAAATGTTGCGATGGAAGTGGACCTGCTGTCTTTACCATTACATTGACCAGGATAGCAGGGAAAGTAGTAAAAGTTATCGGCTCGCGATTTGTCAGCGCGTGCGGCGGACTGCTGATATTTTTATCGCGCGCATATTATTACAGCGAGGCTTTATTTTATGGCGTCGGTCTCAGTTGCCCTCGCGATGCGTTTCCTATTGTTCTCGGTCACTGATCATAAACTTTAGATGCGCGGGAATTCCGACGTTTTTGACCTTTTTAAGGGAAAAGTGGTTCGTTCTGCTTTTTTCGGTTTCACCGGTAGAACAAGAAAAAAAGTGTTTTGTGGGTCCATCGTTTATGAATTGTACCGACTTTTATCAGTTTCGGCCTTAAACGATTGAGATAAAAAGCTAAACATTGTTCTCACGATAATGAATTGTATGACAATGTAGCAACTCTTGCGACCCAATCAAACGCTGCAGCAAAGGAAACAATAAATTAACCGGCGTTATCTCCAATCAATCAAATCAATCACGGGTTATCAACGTCGATCAAGTTTAACGTTACAACGTGTCTGCGTGGGTGACTGGCGTGTTGGCACGTGGGTCGGTTGGCACAAACAGGTTGTCTGTTTTTAGGGCAGGCGGAAAAATGGGAAATGACACGGTAGGGTTTATACAAACCGATATTGTAAAACTTAAGTTTTTTTGTGTTTCAACATCTTTGTACATAGTTCTCATTTAAACATAATCAGAAAAGAAGAATTCTTTGCCTACTTGCCTTTGAAAGAAAAATATAATTAGTACGCCGAATGTATGAATATTTAGTTTGGGGCGATATGGTTTGTTTATGTAGACGATTAAATTTTTCTATGAGAACTAAACAGGTGAAGAAAAAATACTGTGTTTGGAAATGGAAAAAGGAAATGATGGAGTTTAAGGTGTTGTTAGACTGTATTATTCATTCATACGGTACCATAGTATAATGTCCAAATGAACAAGGTTTTTTCAAGCGGTCTACAATTGAAATATATATATACATACTAATAATTATTTTAAATGCAAAAGTAACTTTGTATGTCTGTCTGTCAGCTTGTCACGCCAAAACCACTAAACTGATCATATTTTTGACAGCCAGGTACCCTTGGACCCAGAGAAGGACAAAGGCTACGTTTCATCCTAGATATACTATTTGTATAAAAAAAAATGTAAATAACTACAAAATTCCCGCAGTCGAAGTCGCGGGCAACAGCTAGTTTTTTTTAAAAAACGACGTTACCATTCTTATAAAGGCTTCTACAGACTGGTGCGATATCGCGGGCGCGACAAGCGTCGCGCTGTCTATGCACCAGTTTGTAGGAGCCATAAGAAGTCTAACCTTACCTAGATATCTGCATAACTTGCCATGTCTATCATACAGCTGTGCTGTGTCTACGCACACCTAACAGCGCACACCTTCGCTGATAGAAACTCGTTACCTCCCGCAGAGTGACAGTCTCCGTGTGCACGAAGCTCACCCGGCGCGGCCCGCTCCAGGGCGGCGCGGCCCGCTCCGGCGCGCGGCCGCGGCGGTGCCTCACGGAGCCCGCTATCTGGTCACCGCGCTATTCACGCGCCCTGCTCGTTTAATCTCTTATTCGCGCCGATGAACTTTAAAAACACATTTTTGTCGCGTAATGTAAAAATATTTGCCGATGGAGATTATGGTTTCTTTCAAAGAGGTTTAATTATTAAATGTCTCTCCTATTGATGTAAGGTAGTTTGTGAAATAGAAAACAATAGGTAATTCTAGATTTACTAACTTGTCTACTCTAGTAAGCGTTACGATTGATAGTATCTTTAATTACTAATGTATTCAAAACAAACCAGTTACGATTAGTGCTAAATAAGTTGTTTCAAATGGCTGTAATTACTATTACAAATGGACGCTTTACTGCAAAGCCTTCGGAATGAGTTTAACGCCGTCCAAGTAAACCGTTGTGACAAGCCCAATTATAATGTTAAATAGCTCTAAAGTGCGTCGATTAATTTGGTGGGGATCCGTAGCGGCACGCTCCGGCTGGCGGCGTCGGCTCCCGGCTCCCGGCTTGCAGACGGCCGCGGGAACCCGGGACTGCGGAGCTCTATTAATCGGTACGTGACCCGGAATCAAATAACCACCGCGTCCTCGTAAATAACCTAGCAGAGATAATAATTCACCCCTCAGCCTTCTAATAAATTAAAAATCCTGAAGAATTTAATAAAAGTAGTCGGCGACATACCCACGCAGAGATGTACCGCGACTCCGCGAGCGAATACATTTTATTTGAAAGAGTCTGAGAGACTGCGGCCGAGTGTTCACGGACTACTTATCCGATCAATTGTATCCGTACGCTACTGTTCCTGTTCTTTTTGTATCGGTAACGAATTTAACCGACGACGCCGTCGTGTGTAATAAGAGCATTTTTTCTAAATCTTGGTATGCTTTACAGGATTTTGCAAGGATACTTAATTATTGTTCAACTTGTAAGTGAAAGGAGCGGTGGTGGCTGCGGGACTTACTGGATGTGGGGCGTAGGTTCGAACCCCGGCAGGCACCTTGATTAGTGTACATTATTTGATCACCACTGCTCTCTATGAAGGAACCAAACATTCGAAGACATGTGACATCCACCAACCCGTACTGGGCCCACGTAGCACGTAGCAGGCCTGCGTCAACATTCTAGGCAGATTATGCTTGGGAGTGAAACGATTCATATGTTACCGGTGTTCCATTTCACTTAGAGTATCATTATATTAAAGGCTTCTACAGACCGGCGCGACTCGCGACGCGACACAAAGGGACCGCTCAGGCCCGCCTTCTTACGAAAATTACGCGTATGTTTGGCACAGTTCAGCACAGGAGGAGTGTAGAAAGGTAATAGTTTTATATAATATGCATTAAAAATAAATTAAATTCATAAAAAAAACCCGGCTAAGTCGACGACTTCTCACATTTAGGATTCCGTACCAAATGTAGAATATAACCCGTCTGAATGGAAGAATTATTCATAAGCAGTAGGTGTGCATTTGACCGCAAAATCAAGTTGGTTGTAATAGGAAAACAAAAGGAATTTCAAAGGAAAAATCAGATTTATTGGTATTTGTTAGTAAAATATACGTAATAACACAAAATTTCAAGTTCATGTGTCAATGGGAAGTTAAAAAATTCTTCAGAACAAAATTTTCTAAAAAAAAACTGTAATTGGTGACTTCTCATTATTTATTTATTTTATTATTTAATTACCTACACACAGTAAAATACAAAGCGATATGATATTCGTTTCTTTTCCAATGTTTCTTAAAACAAAAAAAAATCGTGAGCCATCACGGGACGCCTGGCAGATGTGAAACATCGGTAAACAGGTCAGGGTCACGTAGCGGGGGGACCGCGCGCGTGGAGTGAGCGGTGAATCGCCACGCGGCATGCGTCGCCCCGCCAGCAATCGGTTTTACGTGCGCCTATAGATGTTTCACATCAAAAATACAAAACAACAACGATACCATAAACGTATACCTGATATATATTTTTCGCGTCCACCTTTAGCTGTTGTATGTGAGCTACCCTTAAAACATTTAAAAATATTTTTTGACAATTTGAATGGCTTTGGGGCAACTAGATGTTTATACTGTCAAACTGAAATTTTGAAGACTGTAGCTCCAACCGTTTGGCTGTAAAACCTGTGTGACCAAACGGACAGACGGACATGTGAGTGACAGCAATAGGGCTTCGTTTGGACCCTTCGGGTCCGGAGCCCTAAGAAACATTACACACACTACCATGCATTTGACACACACACACAGTACCAGCGCCTCATGACTTGAAAATAGATAAGTGACAGAAGTGACAGCTTGAGCATGGAATAAGTAAGTACTTTTTAATAGCATGGAATTAGTGTACCTACTCATGGAATTAGTAAGTACTTATAGATTGTTAGTATAGTGGGTCGAATTTCGACCAGTGGGCGACCACTAGTTACTATAATTTCAAAATATCAGTATTCTTTTATTCCTCTTATTTTCTGGTTTTAAAATTAGCCCGTGCTAGAAAAGTAATCGTCAAAAATACGGGATCATCGTGTCGCACATCATACAGGACGCCAACACGTGTCATGTTGATCCTACCAGTCAATGATGATGGACTGCAATGATGCTGCAGCCATTATTAAATCAATCAATTTGGAGCTATTTTTAATCTGTTTTCCGGGTGCCATTCCCGAAACACAAACTATTTTTCTCCACAGTGACATGGTCGCATGCAAATACGTTGCGGCATCCGTGGCCCGCTGCCCGGCAGCCCCCGGCCCCACGGCTCGCCATGTCACTGCGAATCAAGATTTAATGTCAATAAAGTTTTACGCAGCCCCGTCCACCGGTCGGACGCTCGTAAAAATTATATTCATTCGGACATCGGACGCCGGACGGTGACCGGACGCCGGCGACACACCGGAAGGGAATTCACGATTATGTTACAATTAGCGAGACTACGTAATTGTGTGTACTGCTTTCATTTTAGGAGCGGAAGTGCGGAACTGACGGTTTAACAGGTGGGGCACGCTATTGTTGTGTTTGAGCTAATATCGTTTAACAGGAATCATTCCATCGTTTAGAGGGGACACGGCTCCGTTACCATGTTCTCAAATTCCAGAGCAGGTATTATGCGTCGGTAATAACTTCAAGCGCTTTAAACAATAGACTAAGTTTATGTTCTGTCGCCACTAACAAATGTTCTATTTAGCAACACTTAGCTCCATAAACGGCTTGCAAATTGCTTTTAACTATTTCGACTGAACTAGATTAGATAAATGTGATCGTTTTATCTAAAGTTCAATTAGAAATAAACAGTTTTGCCTAGCTAGCGCCAGACTTACGTACCAAGTCGAAGGTAACCGTTGCGCCTGTACCCGTACAATATCTCTGTATCAAAATGTCTGCCTAATTAATTTTGATACTACCTTATCCGAAAATGTACGTACTAGAATGTGCTCCTTAGTATAAAATAAATTTGTCCCTGAATGTCCTATTATGTCGCTCAAAAACATAGTTAAATAGCAGGTTGTTATAAAATGTCGTTTAACAAGCCTCGCTCGTGAGGAGCGAGTGTACGAGGCTTGGAGCGAAACGATTCAGTCTTCATTTTGTTGAGTGACACGAGTTGTTATTCCGACGCTGATCAGAAAGTAATCGAAGAAATACTGAGATCTGTCAGATATTTTTTCATATTTCGCAAGCAGAAATTGTTACAGAGTGGAAAAGGCGATAAGTTAGCATCTGTAGTGTTCATAGTTAGGCCGCTTTTTAGAGTTCCGTACCCAAAGGGTAAAACGGGAACCCTATTACTAAGGCTCCGCCGTCTGTCTGCCTCTCCGTCTGTCTGTCTGTCCGTCTGTCACCGGGCTGTATCTCATGAACCGTGATAGTTAGACAGTTGAAATTATCAAAGATGATGTATTTCTGTTGCCGCTATAACAACAAATACTAAAAAACAGAATAAAATAAATATTTAAGGGGGCTCTCATACAACAAACGTGATTTTTTTGGCTCGTTTTTGCTCTGTATTGATAACGGCAACAGGTAAACGCTTGAAATATTCACAGAATATTTAGTTATACAGGATGTTTGGTGCATCGTGTGCCAAATTGAAATAGTCGACTGAAGGAGTCATCCGCTAGCCTTTTAGACCCTTTAACACCCCTCATGCTCTGTGGATTTTTTTTATCGAGTTTTTATTGTTTTCCAAAAAAAAGACCCAAATTTTACATTCAAATACAGATTAAAAAAAAAATATAAGGCGTAGACTCTGAATTTTATTTTTATTTCGATGTGTATTGTTTAAGAATACTTTTAAATACAAAATTAGTGATATTAGTCACCTAGTTCTTTTTTAATTCACTCGCAAAGGTAAAACTTAAATTAAAGCTGTACATGTTACAGCTGTTTATAAGGCTACAAAAATAAAATCAAAAGCGACCGGGATCTTCCAACTCCCTCATTAATTCTCCAGTCTATCCTCTTTCTAATGATGTGCCACATGCCATAAAATTATTTTAACAACTTTGTGAATTCGCTAGAATTGTGAATCGAGTCACCTAAGGCTAATATTCAAAATTATGATTTAAAAAAAAATCTCTTAAATGATACCTGTCAAACCTATAAATCTGCTATCTCATTCGTATGGTTAGGTAAATTCGTGTCTCATATCTGTATCTTTCGTGGGATTTACTTGAAATAAAAAAACAAAATTGCATTTTTAACATTTATTTAATCATTGTTACAAATCTTGCTCAAATTGTTGGCCTCTGTTGCGAATGCAGGCCCGACACCTGTTTCGTATTTCAACAGTTGTTGTACGAAGTCGTATTTCCTCCTTAATAGTATTGAATGCCGCTTCTATGCGTTGGACTAATACCTCCCTAGTTGGAACCTCCGTGGCATATACCAACTCTTTGGCACGTCCCCAGACATAAAAGTCTAACGGAGTTAGATCTGGGGAACGTGGCGGCCATGGAATAGGGCCATCGCGTCCAATCCATGCATTGGGGAACACATTGTCGAGATATTCCCTCACAGTCAATCGCCAATGCGCGGGACAGCCGTCATTTTGAAATACAATGGGCACACGTTCATTAAATACGGGCACATCGGTTACTAATTCGGGCAGGTCATTTTGTAGGAATTCCAGGTAGTCTTCGCCATTGAGATTATCGGGCAGGTAATGCGGTCCAATTACCTGATTCCCAATCACTCCTGCCCAAACGTTTACACTAAACCTTCTTTGAGAAGATTTCTGTCTTTTAACACGTGGGTTTTGCGTTTTCGTTGTCCAGTGGTGCAAATTGTGTAAATTGAGGATCCCATCCTTGGTAAATTTGGATTCATCCGTCCACAGTATTCTTTTAAAAAATCAGGATCATCCACATCCGTGTGTAAAAGAAACCGACAAAAAGCCACTCGTCTCTCAAAGTCGCCACCCTCAAGACCTGCAACAAACAAAAAACTCTTTTAAATTTCTCTTGGGCAATAAGTAATTGCACAAGAAAGGACCCGCTGTTCGTGCTAATAGATTCACTACCTGGAAGTGACGCCATACCATACCCATTACCTGCTAAACAAAGGCAAGGTCAAACAAAGCTTGCACGGGTTTAAAGTTAGTTTAAAATTACGTACCTTGCACCGGAGTGTAGTGGAATGGATGCTTTTTGTTTTGACGAAGTACTTTCCACACTTTCCATATTGAAATATCAAGATGTGATGCCACATTTCTAATGCTTCTTGTAGGGTCTTCCTCAAAAAGTGCCAGTATTCTCTCGTCTACTTCAACATTATGTCGCACAATATGGCCCCTTGGTTCATTAAAAGTAACACTGCCAGTCTCGCGTATGCGTCGGTATGTGTCTTGGAAGACTCTGCGGCCAGGTAATCGTCTACCAGGAAAGCGTTCCTGGTAAAGTCGTTGCGCTGCACGAGCGACGCCATTAGCGGCTCCGTAAGCCATCATGATGTCCGCATATTCTTCGTTAGAGAATGTCGCCATTGCAATAACAAAAAACTCAAAGTTTAACAATAACAACAAAAATTAAACAAATGTAACAAGAACCAGCAAAACTTAACGATAACAAAGTAATAAAAGAATCGCGGAGTATGGTGAACTAGCACACACGTTAGGTAGTGGCAGTCATGTCTCCACAGAGAATGAAAAAATCCACAGAGCATGAGGGGTGTTAAGGGGTCTGAAAGGCTAGCGGATGACCCCTTCAGTCGACCATTTTAATTTGGCACACGATGCACCAAACACCCTGCATATTCACTTTAAAAATAAATAATTAAATTAAAATAAAACAAATATTTAAGGAGGGCTCCTATACAACAAACGTGATTTTTTTGCCATTTTTATAGATAATGGTACGAAACTCTTCGTGCGCGATTTTGACTCGCATTTTTGCTGTTATTTTCCTACAAACATACTTTTGGTCATAAGTTTTTTGATTTACCTAAAAAGATTGTGTTGTCACTACTTGTTATTGCATGCGTTCTTTGGTTGATATACAAGACACAGTCGGTGCTACATCAATTGTATGTCGCGGACTACGAAGTGATATACAAGAGGCGGCGCGAGCCCTCTCCTTAAGCACATCACTTCATTTTAACAAATTCTCTGCTGGCCATTCAGCCGGTCATACCGCCTCCTGTATGTGTGTGTCTCCAGTAGTGTCCACTGGATAGTACTGAATCAGCAGTTCGTACAATCCCGGGATATAAACTTTCCTTTTAGCAGAACGACGGCGACGCGACGTCTCTGCCTACGCGAGCCAAAACGATTTTTCCATTATTGCTATATGGAGAAAACAAAAAAAATTAAACACATCTCACGCATAAAGGAAGTTAACGATAGAGATGGGTACCTACATTTGGTAAACACTATGGAGTATTAAGGTTCGTAGAGACTGGTGCGATATCGCGGGCGCGACGTGACACAGTAGCACAATTTCATTGTCGGTCCCTGTTGCGCCCGCGATATCGCGTGAGTGTGTAAGAGCCTTTATACAGTGTACTGAAGTTTAGAATAGTGAGTATATAGGTCCCAAGTTGGCCGTTTCGTAGAACAGGTACCCAACTTCTCTGCAAGAATATTAGGAGCGGTTCAAATGTTCTATACACAAGTGCATGCAATAGGTACCTCCCTGTTATCAATAGGTACCTCCCTGTTATCAATAGGTACCTCCCTGTTATCAATAGGTACCTCCCTGTTATCAATAGGTACCTCCCTGTTATCAATAGGTACCTCCCTGTTATCAATAGGTACCTCCCTGTTATCTAAACGTCTGTTTCCAAATTATATATCGCTATGGATGCTATTTGACTTTAAACCAACCGCAATAACATTAAGCTTCTTGCAATAATTTAAGACAACGTAATGAACATAATGTGCACAATTACAACTTACACACACATTAGCATCCATTCAAGTTAATACAGTACAGTGCTGAGATAATCGCTGTAGATCCGAGTTCAGGCTTCTACGAACCGGCGCGACACGCGACGCGATCACGCGACACAAAGGCCTCGCGTGTCGCGCGACGAACGGTTCCTTTGTGCCGCGTCGCGAGTCGCGCCGGTCGGTAGAAGCCTTTAGTAGTGCTTCATTTAGTACAATATACGGTCGTTCGTAGCGAATGCAGCGCGCACGGAGCCAAAATCTGACAAAAATACATTAATTTTTACTAAAATATTCGTAAATCCGAGGACAACAAATGTCCTGTAATAATTGCATATCGATTTTTGTAAATACAGTTAAAACTCAAAAACTCAAACTCAAAGCATTTATTTCAAATAAACCTATTATAGGCACTTTTGAATTGTCAAGGGGTCAGTCAGTCAGATGAAGCTAGTTGCCCATTCCAAAGCGTAGTAGATTCCTATGGAGAAGAACGGGCAAGAAACTCCACGGACACTCTTTTAAATCAAAATATTGTTAGTAAATATTACATGTAACATTTTTGTAATTTCAAGCGTGTACAAACGAAAATACTAATTGTTTTGTAATTCTAAGAGTTCAATAGCAATATCGGAAATGATGACGTCATATACAAAAACTAACTGTTTTGTAATTTTAAGAGCTTAATAGTAATATCGGAAATGATGACGTCATAGACAAAAACTAACTGTTTTGTAATTTCAAGAGCTTAATGGTTCTAGTTTCAGTGTTTCAAATCAGTGAAAAATGGACAATCTCACAAGGGATCTTTTAGGAAATTGGGGTCTCGGTGACTACGTTGGTGCATTCTGTCGTAAGCTTATTTATAAGTTATTTACTTTGGACCACCGAGACCGGAAATTGGTTCCTAAAAGATCCCTTGTGAGATTGTCCAATTTTCACTGATTTGAAACACTGAATCTAGAAGAAAACTTGATCGTTTAGGCACGCACGATCGGCAGGCATGTTGTTGTTAGTTTAAATCACTAAAGTTTGTAATGTTGACATGTACTAAAACCATTTCTTGAAACTACAGAATGACCTTTTCTATGATACAAAATAGATTTGCAAAAATTACAAAACTAACAATATTTACTATAATTTGCGATAACTATGAAAATATGTAATGTCTTAATTTACTACAACTGACTTTTAGGAATTACAATTTCAAATACTAAGGTTTTGCTAAAAAACAGGAGTGGTTGCGAAAACAGCAAAACTTTTGTATTTAATAATAAAACTTAGTTTTTTCGTAAAATACATTACAGTTTTTTAATTTCTGGTGTTCTCTTTTTTCTCCGTGCGGTGCGACGAAATAGACAGATACAGAAGGTCAGCTTCACACAAGGAGCAAAAACTCACGTACACATACCTAAACACGGACCATACCCACGGTTTTGTGGGGCTTGGTTTATAAGTTGTACTTACCTTGTTTAATATTATAAGATTAAAGACTACGTTGAAGACAAGAAGTTTGGCATTAATTCTTTCTGCACATGTGGCTTCCCTGATGTCTATTAACTGATCCCAAGTTGCGATGTTTATGTTATTTATTTTTTACATACTTCCTTGACATAATCGCTTTTTTTTTTTTACAATTTTATAATCAACAAGGTTCTAACTTTTATTATTTTAATCATATTTTATATTGTTTTTTTTTTGTTAATGTGACTGTAGATCTGTAGACCATTTTCTATTTTGTTAAGTACCTGGTACTTTTGCCTACGCTGTAGTTAAGGAACCCCAATCTACCAATATTAGCTTTGTCAGCTAATAAGTATTTACTAGATGTATTATTTTCCAAATATTCCATTGCTGGATCAGCGTTCATAATTATCTAGGACATGCGTCATATCTGATCACGTTGTGCATGTACTACGTTAGCAATAAAGTTAGTATATAAGATCAATATTTTATTAGATTAAAATTAATTACTGTTTAGCTGTAACTCTGTCCGAATAAAGTTATTTTTTTAAATACTTCCGTTGTCGCTTACTTAATTGGCGTAGCCGGTAGGATCTCTGTAGTCAGTTTGCCGTGTATACAATTCTACGTGGAGCAGCCGACGTCCGTGTCTACGGTTTAGCAGAGATCGCCGAACGAATAAATTTATTAAGAAGCCACTTCGAGTTACGGAAGAGGACCAGCCACAGCAGTAGTCCAGGGAGCATGACGCTAGCTGCGGAATTGTGAGTAAATCTTTTCACCTTCCTCTCGTTGTGATCACAACAACGTCGCGTCGCGGTGTACCTACGTCAATATATCGGGGTCAGTGTCATGACCTAGTTACAAGTGCGGAAATCATGAAGTGTTTACAATAACTTATTGTATAGGTGTTAAACTCGCCCTACAACTTAATAATGGCTACAAAAAAGTCTATTACTATTAAAACTGACCTAGAAAGGCAGTTATATGACTGTTATCTCCAAGAGAAAACAGATAGAGAAAACCTGCAAGTCATGGTACGTAAATTGAATGTACAAATTGATGCCCTGCAGGAACAAGTTCAGACACTTCAAGAAGAATTGAACTGCATCAAAGAAACAAAAGGGACTACAGAACCTGCTCAGACTACAAAAAACGACGTGGAATACTGTACAGACGAGGATGACCTTGCTAAAGAGACTGAGTGGATTAGGGCCAAGAGCAGGAAGAAAAGGAAGCTTAACACCTCCCTCTCTCCAAAACAACAACCCGGAAGCGCCCAACAAGACAATCAACAAAAAAATGAGAAAGTGACTTCGGTCAAAAAAGTGCCCTTACCACCGCCAATCATAATAGACGGAATCAAGAACTATCAAACGTTCTACGATTCGTTAATTGAAAGCCAACCAGCGGAATCATTTACAGCAAAAATGATGAATGGGGATTGTGTGAAGGTTAACGCCAAATCAGAAGACTCATATAGAGTAATTGCTAGGTTCTTGTCTGAAAAAGACTACCACTGGCATTCATACGAAAACAAGCAGGCTAGACCAATTAGAGTTGTGGTAAAGAAACTGCACTCTTCTTGCCAACCAGATCGAATTAAGGAAGATTTAACAACCCAAGGCCTAAAAATAGAAAAGGTAGATAGTAAATTGAGCTGGAAGACCAAAGAACCACTCAACATGTTCGTTTTATCATTTTATAACGATGAAGATGTCAACAAAATCTACGGCATTAAGTACATATTAGGGTGTAAAATTGAAATACATCCACTCAAAAATCCAGCACTCATTCCCCAATGCAAGAGATGCCAAACTTATGGGCATACACATAAATATTGTCAAAAAGAGCCAAGGTGTGTGAAATGCACTGGCAAGCATCTTACAGCCAATTGTACCAAATCTCCGCAAGAGAAACCAAAATGTATCCACTGCGGCCTACCTCACCCTGCCAATTATAGAGGGTGTGAAGTAGCCAAACAGATGCAAATTATGAAAAATAAAGTTTTAAAAAAGAAACCTACGGTGCCTAATACCCAACAGTTTCCTCCTATAACACACCCTGGTAAACAGGCGCAGAAAGCAAGTGTCCAGTCAACTGCAAAACAACCAGCCATGCAAGTAACCAACATTGGTACTTACGCACAAGCTGCAAAACAAGGATCTCAACCTCTGAACTTAGAGGATAAGATTAACCAGATCTTGAAGTGCATTACCTCATTTGATAAGAGATTAGAGAAGCTAGAATCCAGCACTAAAACAGCTGTCTTGAATAATCAAAAATGAATAACACACTCAAAATAATGGCGTGGAACTCCAATGGACTCCTCAAACATCAGCATGAGTTGCAGGCGGTCCTAGATACAGAAAATATAGACGTGTGTTTAATCTCCGAAACGCATTTCACAAAGCAATCTTTTATCAAATTTAGAGGATACATGATATATAATTCCCTCCACCCTAGCAACTCTGCCAGGGGGGGTAGTGCGGTTATAATTAAAGAAAACATTAGTCACTACGTGCAGTGTAAATATGAAGAAGAAGACATTCAAGCAGTGGCAGTATCTGTTAAAACTAAGTTTTGTCAAGTGTCCATTGCAGCCATATACTCGCCTCCTAGGCACATGATAAGAAAAGAGCGATACTTACATCTTTTTGAATTATTAGGCCAGCGATTTATCCTAGGCGGCGATTTTAATGCTAAGCATACGCATTGGGGTTCAAGACTTACTACAACTAAAGGAAGACAGCTCTTAAGTGCAGTTAAAGAAACACATTGTGAAGTAATGAGTACAGGCAAACCTACATACTGGCCCACTGACCACCAGAAAATACCGGATCTTATAGATTTTTTCATCTGCAAAAATATATCCACCAATTACATCAGTTTGGAGGAAAGTTTTACTATGAACTCTGACCATTCTCCGATTATACTAATGCTAAGTCAAAAAATCCTATTAAAAGAAAGCCACTTAACCTTGGTTAATAAGTCCACAGATTGGGACAGTTTTGCTCTTGATCTAGATAATATTATCGACCTTAAAACTCCGATAAAATCGCAAGATCAGCTTGACTCAGAAGTAAACAAATTTATTATTAATATTCAACAATGTGCGTGGAGCAATACACCTCAGCTAAAACGCAAATATAAGGGATTTATTCATCCTAAAGAAATTGTGGATTTACTATCAGAGAAAAGAAAACAAAGGAAGTTGTGGCAGCAAACAAGGTTCCCGCGTCATAAAACAACACTAAATAACCTAACTAAACGACTAAAGAGAAAAATTCTACAATTTGAGGATGAATCTCTGAATACCAACCTTCTTCAGCTTACCAATGACAAATCAACGGATTACTCACTTTGGAAAGCAACGAGAAATCTAAAAAGGCAGATTATACAAATACCGCCCATCAGAGATAGCAACGGAAAATGGGCAATAAGCAATGACCAAAAGGCGTTCCGATTTGCTCAACATTTAGAAGAAACCTTTCAACCCAACGAAAGCTCTGTAGAAATACATGAGAGTGTAAATTTATCACAAAACCAAAGAATCAAGCTTGTGACTCCTAAGGAAGTAATGAGAGAAATTCAAAACAACATTAGCTCAAAAAAGTCTCCCGGTTACGACCTCATCACAGGGGAAATTCTAAAACGCTTCCCACGCAAAGCCATAGTAAAGCTGACCAAACTAATAAATGCTTCATTTATCTTAAAATATGTACCTGAGCCATGGAAGGTTGCTGAAGTCATTATGATTGCGAAGCCTGGGAAACCTCCCCACGAAGCATCATCATACAGACCCATTTCTCTGTTACCCGTACTATCAAAGTTATTTGAAAAACTGTTATTAAAACGGATAAAACCAGTAATAGAAGATAAAAACCTAGTTCCAGATCACCAGTTTGGCTTCAGAGAAAAACACTCAACGTTAGACCAGGTAACATAGAATAACTAATGTTATTGAAAAAACGCTAGAAAATAAAGAAGTCTGTGCTACCGTGTTCTTAGACGTCGCGCAAGCTTTTGACAAAGTTTGGCATGAGGGTCTCATATTTAAGCTCAGACGCATGCTACCAGAATTTGTAGATATCCTAGAGTCGTATTTAACTAAAAGAATGTTTAGAATACGCCAAGAGGACGCATATTCCGAGCTAAAAACCATAAAAGCTGGGGTGCCTCAAGGAAGTGTGCTTGGCCCAATTTTGTACTTGTTATACACTTGTGACATCCCAGAGCTGGAAAACAGCACCATAGCGACCTTTGCAGATGATACTGCTATTATGGCCACCGGATCAAGCCACAGAGAAGCGGTAGAGAAAGTTCAACTAGCTGTGAACAAAGTTTACGACTGGACACAAAAGTGGAAGATCAATCTGAATGAGTCAAAATCAGTTCACATTAACTTCACAAACAAACACAGTGACTACCACCCACTCTACATAAATGGTATGCAAATACCTTATGCTAATACAGCCAAATACCTTGGCATAACTCTCGACGCCAAGCTGCGTTGGAAAGCCCATATCAAAAAGAAAAAACAGGAACTCGATATTCGTTATAAACGTTTGCATTGGTTACTGGGAAGGAAATCCTGTTTATCAATACATAATAAACTGATAATATACAAGCATATTCTGATGCCAATTTGGACGTATGGTATCCAACTTTGGGGCTGTACTAAGCCAACCAACGTCAAAATAATTCAACAGTTCCAAAATAAAGTACTCAGGGCTGCTGTAAATGCACCCTGGTACATAAGAAACGATGACCTCCACCGTGACCTCGACATGGAATTCGTCACCACCATCACACAAAAATTTGCTGAAGCCCACGAACACAGACTCCATCGTACACGTGAATGTTGAGGCAATCCAGCTGTTAGACAACACAGGCATAGTGCGTAGACTAAAGAGAACTAAACCTTTTGAATTAGTGTAGTGTAAGTGAATCAATAATAGTAACAATGTTGTGCTATTTATATAACACATGAACAAAGTGTTTTATCAATTTTACCAGACTCTAAGGAAGTGTTACGAACGTGTGTAAAAGTGCATACCTAATTATGGACACTATTCTTAGCATTAACATAATTTACAACGTAGCATAATAAGTTAGATTTAAATTGTTTATTAGTCTTCTTAGGCTAGATTGCAATTAACTAGTAAGAACTTGGTTCTTACTAATAAGGAAAAAAAAAAAAAAAACCTTCCTCTCAGCTCTTCCATTTATATCCCAACCTTGTAATAAGTCTATGTGTGTGTATTTTTAGGGATTGGACAACGCCGTAATAATATTTGCATAGATTTTAATTGTATTCATATTTTAGAGTAGTGATATTTTAGTAGCACATCAGTGAAACTTTTTTTCCCTCTTTGTCTTTGTTACTTTCATAACTTTTTCACAATGGAAAACGTAACCCGTGTCCCACAGGAACTGGTTAGCATCATACCAATATTCAGTGGCGACGCTAGAACGTTACCTTTATATATAAAAAAATGTGAATACATTTTGTCTAAGTTCCAAGGAACCATAGCCCAAAATGAATATTTATTTCATGTGGTAACAAGTAGGTTATCAGGCGAAGCAGCTAGTTTAGTAGGCGAAAGAGACTATAGATACGTGGGATGAGCTGAAGAAGTTGTTAAACCAACACTTCGGTGATCCACGCACAGAGGATTGTTTAGCAATGGAGTTAGAAACTTGTAGAATAAATAAGGGCGAAAGTTATTTAGATTTTTGCCATAGAATACAGCAGATGAGAAGTGTTTTATTCGCTAAAATATCAGAAACTATCATTGATGACTCTCTGCGTAAAGCAAAGCAAATAATTTATAGTAACAGAGCAATGAATGTTTTCTTGTTTAATTTACCACCATTCCTAGTTAGATTAGTTCGTTTGCGCGACGTTACAACGTTAGAGGATGCGTTAAAAATAGTCTTAGAAGAACAAAACTTCCAGGCAGTCTATGATTATAAAACAAACGATAGGCGTAATTTTAGTAGAACTAACAGACCCAATTTGCCTAATTATCAAAATGCATCAGGATCTAATAATCAAAAGAAAGATTCGTATAGCGTATCAAGTACACATGTACCGAATAATGCTACAAACAGCATATCTACACCGAACAATTCGCATCAGTCCAGGCAGTATAGGCAGCATAATAATATTCAAAAGAATCACGATAGTTTTAATCGTACAAATAACAATAATTCGTCACCGCAGTCAAGTAGGTCATCTTTTCCGGTTGCACAACAGCAGAACCAACAGTTCGCGGCACATGCACCGGGCACGTCGAATTTTGCAGCGCAAGCATCTACGTCGGGTGCGAATACTGACGTCACCATGCGTACTGCGAGTTCGCGACGTTTTAATTACATGAACAATGTTAGTAATAATGAACAGAGTTCAAGTAATTCGTACAATGAGTGTCAGAAATTTTCTCCTGAAGATCCCGGGGCGGGAAATTTTTGTATAATGGCCTCTACCCTAGAGAACGAATAAAAATAAATTGCAATAAACGCTTAAATTTACCACATATAATTATACCAGAATTAAAAGCAGTTTTTATGATAGATACGGGGAGTGTTAGGTCGTTTATAAGCCCTTATATAGCGAATAAATATTTTAAAATTTATTTACAGTATGAACCCTTCGAAGTTGTTAGCACTCACGCATCGAGCGTTCATAGTGAAACCGCAATTATTCCATTACCGGTTACGCTAGTAGAACTTTGAGTGACACTGAAGTAAGATATAGCACTATCGAGAAAGAACTATTAGCCATAATATGGGCAGTTAAGCACTTTCGACCGTATTTGTATGGTAATAAGTTTACTATATTTACAGACCATAGACCATTAGCATGGCTGTTATTCAGATAATGTATTTAACGTGGATAGAGAAAAGAATTTAACTCAGAAACTATTGTTAGATCATAGAAAACGCCTTAAAATACTTTATGAATTCATAACAGAAAAATTAGAATCTGACAAAATTAAAGTGATTAATAAAACATGTGGTGAAACGATACCTGTACTTGAGCCAGACGATATTATTTATATGAAAGATACTAGGATTAGAAAAGCTAAAGAAAAACCGCGATATGAAAAAGCTAAAGTAATTGGTGAAGTTGAAAGAAATATAGTGCCAGTAGAAGTAAAGAAAAGGAAAACTAGAGTAGCGTTAAAAAATGTAAAACGTCCTCCACAGATTGTGCCTGGTACTTCTGGTACTAGTGGTGCCAACATTCACGCTGGACCTCGAAAACCTCGGTCAGAATCCGGGGATAGCAGCGATAAAGCGGGGAGTAGCAGTGAAGAGGAATAGTTATTGGACAATATATAAAACTGTAGATCTAGAATCATTAGGCTTACAAATAGATAATAATATTCGGGATTTTAGTAATTTAAAAATAAAAATTAAGGAAAGTAGAGTTAGTAACGAAACCTTAGGAATAGAAAGTCAAATAGAATATCTAATTGAACTAACTAAGGGTAGATTTTTTCAAATCTTACCTTTTCATTATAGGAATAAACGAGCTTTATTCAATCCATTAGGCTCACTTGTGAAAGCTATTTCTGGAAATTTAGATGAAGATGATGCAATTAAATACGATAGAGAAATTCAAATGATACAGAACAAAGAGCATGTAGTCGAACGTAAAGTGTCATCAATGCAAAAAGCTTTTGATAAATTAGTAAATGATTCTGAAATAATAAATTCAAATATTAACAATTTGGGTTTACATACCAATAAAATGGAAAAATTTGTTGAACATGAGTTCAGGTTTAACAAACTTTTCCACATATTGAATACTATGTATCAAATTTTAAGTAACTTTCGAACTTGTTACGAAAACATACAAAAGATTGAGACGGCAATAGCCTTTAGCAAATTAAATACATTGCACCAATCCATTATAAATAGTACAGAATTACATAATACGTTAGAAGTCATTGCTAAACATGCTAGAACAATATATCCAGTAAGCAAACGTAATTTAATAAAATTAGAACGTAATATCATACTTAAATCATACATATATAACAACAAGTTAGTTTTTGTTTTAGAAGTTCCCCTAATAGATAACGAAACATATAATTATTACAAGGTTATACCCATTCCTATATTCCATTCTCCAAATACCTTTACCATTATACCAAAATACCCTTACCTGATGGTGAACAGATTGAAATACATGCCCGTGGTAAGCCCATGTGCTGAGATTGAAAATGGAAAATTTCTATGCGCTGAAACTAACTTAGCCCAGTATCCAACTGAGACCTGCATTGAACAAATAATGTTGATGAAGAACAACTACAAAAACTGCATACAGAACCACATTGAAATAGAGAAAACTAAAATACAAAAAGTAACCGACAACCAATGGTTGGTTTACTCAGAGGAAAATCTCATCATTACCGAGAATTGCAATACAGAAATTTTGAAATACACTGTTCTGGGGACCTACATCGTGACGCCTGGCCAACAATGCGAGACACAAATAGGCGAAGTCATCGTTGCCGCTACCACAAACAGTACAGTTTCTAGTCTCCAGCTGCCATTGATCCAGATGCCAGAGCTACAACAGGACATCCAGAGAAGGTCAAAGAAAGTGGATCTAAGAAATGTAGACTTCAGTGATGTGAAAGAAGTGTTACAAAGTCCAAAATTTAGTGAAATAGACGATACGACCCAAACAGTGACAATAGAAATTAGTATATGGACCATCTTCGAGTATATGATTATTATAATTGCAGTAGTTATCTTTATAATGTATAAATTTCAGTTTATAAACTTCTGTCGAAATTCTCCGAAACCGTCTGCGACATCTTCGGATAATTTCTCTCTTAGGGAGGGAGGAGTTAAGGAACCCCAATCTACCAATATTAGCTTTGTCAGCTAATAAGTATTTACTAGATGTATTATTTCCAAATATTCCATTGCTGGATCAGCGTTCATAATTATCTAGGACATGCGTCATATCTGATCACGTTGTGCATGTACTACGTTAGCAATAAAGTTAGTATATAAGATCAATATTTTATTAGATTAAAATTAATTACTGTTTAGCTGTAACTGTCCGAATAAAGTTATTTTTTTAAATACTTCCGTTGTCGCTTACTTAATTCTGTCCTCTCATACTTATTAAGTTGAAAACATTGTAAAAGCCAATTTTTTTTTAAAAAGAGTAACCTAACCCAAGGTTATGTGAAATAAAAATATTTATGATTTGATTTTTTGAATAAAGATAAATAATAATGCATCTCCGTCCAGCGAGTGTAAGCGCACTTGCGACCGGCATGGCGGCATTCGTTTGACATAGTTTGAGATCGCCAGAATATTTGCGTGCACCTGTATTCGCTCGTTGTGTGGAGTCGGTCTTCTGTACCGATCTATTCTGTATTTGAACATTTATATCTGTAACTTGTATGGTGTACATATTAAAGAGTATTCTATTCTATTGTACTCTGTGGCGGTGCCGGTGGTGCGGCGGGGAGATGAATCAATTGCTATTGCAGGCCGCAGATCAAGTGCAGCGCGATCACAGCTAAACGGACGGCGCTCGCGAGCAAGGGATAAGCAGTCGGTCACTAAAGTAGATATCAGACTATTCACTTTTTGAACATTTTTGCCTTTTATTCGGTATCTGTCACTCGAAATGAAACGCCTCTACCCAAAATGATTCAAAAGTAAAACTTTATTCGTGTCGTGAACCAATCCAACGATCGCGATGTTTAATTTCGTCACTCTACATCTTTCACTCGCCTACCAAATGATCAAAAAAAACTTTTTACAAAGAAAAACAAGTTCCAAAAAAAAAAAAGTTACTTAATTATTACTACTACAAAGTTTTTTTATTTTTCACTTTTTAGTGGGTCAATTTGCATTTATCTAAGTTACAATAGCCTAACGGCAACTGCTCATCATCTTTTATAAAATATTGCTTTTCCCGATTCGGGACGTTAATTGTTGAGGAGTTCTTCTGGCACGAACCAGGAGAACTGCCACTCACCATACGCATTGTGACGAGCATAAATTGCTTAGCAACCATATTAAAGTACCTAATCGAATCGCAACCCGTTAAATACTTATTATTAAGTAGTTTCGGTGGCAATCTGTTGTCTTCATCATCAGTTACGCTTCACCAAATGGTGTTTTCCGAGAGCAAATGCACGAGTTACTTAAAAAAATACCCAAAACGCAAATCGGTGTGCCTATAAAATTTAGGATTTCCCTCGATTTCCATGGGATTCTGACTTGGTGACAATGCGACAACCTCGGGAGCAGATCCTTTAAACAAAAAAAAAAATCTAAATCGGTCCCATTTAACGGAGAAATCGGTGAACATACATAAAAAAGCATACATAGACGAACATAATAATATTTATAACCTCCTCCTTTTTGAATGTCGGTTAAAAAGTAGAGGCGTCAAGGTAGTTGCTTG
The DNA here is from genome assembly GCA_948098905.1 of Tiliacea aurago. Classification (NCBI taxonomy): domain Eukaryota; kingdom Metazoa; phylum Arthropoda; class Insecta; order Lepidoptera; family Noctuidae; genus Tiliacea; species Tiliacea aurago. Next base: position 27,462,610 of record OX402588.1, on the reverse strand, counting down.
CTCATGCCGCTAAGCCTTTGTCGGACTTGGTTAACTACGTAATAGTGGACGAGATAAAAACATCATTTGAATTTTATATATATTTTATATAAAAACATAATTAAGGGAGAGCCCTTTTATATTGGGAAAAATACATGTCGTGTTATTGCGTAGAAGTTGAAATGTTGTTCCTTAAGTAGGTGCATGTTGAAGACAACTCGATGAGTTTTGTTAACATTAACAATATTTATTTTAGTCCATTGAGTCTAGTATTTGGTGCATCATTATTTTTTCAACCTTTTTTGTCACACTGCATATTTATACATAACTATTATAAATTAAAGTCGCTTTTCGTGTCTGTCTGTGTGATCGCGTTGTTCTTCTTAACTACACAACAGATTTTAATGCCATTTTTACCATAATTTAGAGAATGTATTCTGAAAGGTTTCTAATACATAGAGGTGTACAATATATTAATATTTAACTTACATTATAAAAAAGAAATCACGATGTTTAGTCAAGTCGCTAGTAAAACAATAGGCTTTTTCGCTAGTAAAATAACAAAATGATATCATTATGTATCTCGCTAACCGTGTAACTTGCGCCACCCCGCCAAACGCGATAGCGGTCACATAACTCGGCCTTATCGGGTGTTAGGCGTGAAATATCGATCCGCCTAATTACTATGGGCCGTATCTACAAAAAACGCGTGCAATCGGACCGCGGCCCTACAGCGACACAATTAGATACTGTTTTAATTGCGTTGATTAATATATGGCTGCCTGATGACCGCCACTATATTCTGATTGTTGATCTACCTCTATTCCGGCTTGTATATTAGACGATTTACAGAAAAGCGTGGCCGACGGTTTAGCTAAACGTTATTTGCATGACTGTGGTTTAATTATGGTCCTTAGATCGTGACCGGATCTTAAGATTAACAGATAATTACCTAAGGTCAGTTGTGCTATTAAGTTAATTATTTTTAGTTTGTGGCTAGCTATTCATTTGACTTTGACGTGCATTGGTTTTGGACTTAGAGTGATTCCATTTATGTTACAAATAACGGCTCACCAGACCTCCTCTACGTCGTATAAACGTCGACATTATTCGCGATTGATCCAGTCACTATTATTCAGTTTCACAGTTAGTAGGTAATAGGTAGTATTAAAAGTTGCTGAAATAAAGCAAATAAGCCCTTTGAATCACAACGCAAGCAGAAAGTAACTAACCAGACAGGGCAGCGAGTGAGTTGTAATGTAACGTAATAATAGGATGTGCGGCGAGCTACAGCTGGCCGCGCGAGCCGTCGCGCGTCGTGGGGAGCAGTGGACACTCTCGATGTGTTGGTCGCGACGCGACGGCCGGAAGCGTGACATGTGCGTTTTGTATAATAACATGATAACACCGGGAGCGAAGTGCCGCGGAACGAAGGACCAGAGTCGTTTGACTGGTCCTTCCTTGCACTGTAGTTATTATATTTTGAATGGCTATTTCTTATAATGTATCTGCAGTTTTAGTCAGAATCTCTAGAATCATCTAGAATTTCCATATTTTCCTTATTTCCTTATTTTATTAATGATTTATTTCAGATAGTTCGAGACATTTCTTAAGAAATAAGCAGTACATTTAGTACTTAAATTATAATGATGTCATATCGCTTTATTTAATAAAATAAATAAAAAATAATTTTCGACCCGAACGTCTTTGTAAATAGAAGCGACACAGTGACGTTTCAAATTATCTTAATTACGAATAAAATCGCCTCTTTGTGACGAAGGACGGCCAGACCAAAGGCTAGAGGCGCGGGGTCAACTCCATCACACTAATAGCGTTTGCGTTACCGCCCGACGAGCAAACACGCTGGGAACACGCACCCCTGCCGCAGACGAGCGGGGCGGCTCATATCAAGTAGTTCGACGTGTTGGTATAGGTCTTAAATATAGGAGACTCAATATCCTTGAAAATTTGCTTGGTATTCACGTGTTACATAATTATGCTTTAGGTTTATTCCGTTAAAAGTATAGGCTGAAATAATGTAAAGAGGAAAATTAATAGAAAAAATAAATTTAACGCAAACAATATTGCATTATTTAACTTTAAATAAACTAAAAAAACATATATATTTATTGACCGAGTGAGCGCAGCGTCTCTGCTTCAAGTCTGGCCAAATTTGCTTTCCTCTGTCAGTTTATTGCTAACTACAGGTCGTATTTTACAACTTTATAGATTTTTTTTTGTCGTCGGAGATTTTGATTGGAAGGGTATTTCCTCCAAAAAGGGGAAAAAGGGGGCTACTGGATATCTCCGCCTTATGAGATCCCATTTCAATGATTCTGTTTTATTTATATTTATACATAGTTTGGTAAAGATTTGATGAGGATCGGTGTGATCAGCAGAATAGCTCCTCAAAATGCAGTAAATTGCTCACTTACACACAACAAAAACAAGCACAAGCACAAACCCCGCTTGTGCTTTGCTACAAGTCCCTTTAACTACAAGGAAAGAATTGATAGAACACCTGGGACCACCTTCTTATCACAAAACTAGGCTGCAGCGTTACCTATTAATAAATAATAGTATTAATAATAGTTAAACCTATTAGTTAATTTTTCTAGATTTTTTTCTGGTTTTTTTAATTTGATTTTGTCTTATTTAACGTTGTCATGTTTTTTTGATAGGAAAAAAGTAGTCAAATCATAGAATAGCTTTGGTAGAATAAAATACTTTCGGACGTAAACGATAAAATTATAAGTTACAATAACTACTAGGTAGGTATTGACCTGGGACCACCTTCTCATTATAAACGGGATATTTATTATGTATCCAGTTTTAAATAACTTTAGTGGTAAGTATATTAATTGTGGCAAACAGTTTGGGCTCGCGAGGTCTACCTGTTCGCAAAACTACTAGTTTATTTATAATATAAATAATGGGCAGCATGTGGCGAGCTGTTGGGCAGTAGCGACCCCACGGACCCTATCTCCCGGGAGAAGTCTTGTTCCTCATCTCTGGCTTGCCTTGATTGGCCGGCTTGAAAAGCAAACGTGCTCGGAGGAAGGAAGTATTCCAGTAAGTACTGGTAGTGATCTTGATCATCTTCCGGGCTCTGGGATTGTTTTGATTGACTGATAGCCGTGGAATACCTCTCCACTCCTCAAACTCTTGCGTCGCCCCCTTGTCACTACGTCACTACATGCTAGCAACCGTTTTCGGGGGCCCATGATTGAGTGTGCGAGTCACCCCCTGCCATTTGCCAAAAATGTTGAATATCACTAAAAATGTGCAAAAGCACCGTCGTACTTGGCGTTGATAAAAAGTCACCTAATTAATATTATACTTAATTATAGACGACACAGAACAGTGAGTTCACAGAATTTTCTGTTTTCCATAAAGAAAATTTAGGAAATTTGGGAAATTGTCTGTATTTTCACGACCGAAATCTCCAAATAAATGACTAGGTATGACAAAAATTCAGAAAGTTTGCGAACTTTTTACGCAAACCCGAAGTAGTGTAAAGGCTTCTACATACCAGCGCGACTTGTCGCGCGACGCGACACGGCACAAAGGCCCCGCGTGTCGCGGGACGGGCGGTGCCTTTGTGTCGTGTCTGGAAAACAGAAACATTCTGTGACTTCACTGTTCTTTGTTCTTTATTTATGTATATAATATTAATTATGTGACTGCTTATTTACGCCACAGTTAGCACAGTACGGCACGCGGCAGTGCGTTTTGCACGTTTTTAGTGATTTTCAATATTTTTTAACAATTATCTACAAGGTTTATCCTCAATCCGATTTTTTCAGTGACTGGTGGAACTCTTAAGCTACCTAGAGGTTTTTTGTGGTTATTACTTAAAGTTTTCTGTATAAACTTAGCATAATCCCACAACATGTTTGCCGTAACCGACCCTTTAGGGACGGGCCGCTGGGCCTGTTCTAGCTCCAGCATGTACGTCTTGGCGGCGCTGCCGTGCTGCCCCAAGTATTATAATTGTTGGACAGATTAGCATAAAACCAAAATCAAAAATATTTTTATTTCACATAAGCCTACATGGGCACTTATGAAACGTCAGAAGCTAGGTGCACGGTTCCAATTGGTCGTTTCCTATGGAGAAGAGCCGGCAAGAAACTCCACGGTTACTCTTTAAAACAAATAAAATTGGCTTTTACAATATTTTCAAATTACAGTGTTAATAGGTATGACAGCGTAGGCCCATCAAAAGTACCAGGAACTTAACAAAATAGAAAATGGTTTAAAGATCTACAGTCTAATAAGCCTACAACGTCCTCACATTGACAAAAAAAAAACAATATAAAATATGATTAAAATAATAAAGGTTAGAACCTTGTTGAAATTTAAATTGTAGGTATAATAATGTCAAATAAGAAAAACATTATATCAGTGAAGTTTGTAAAAAAAGATAAAATTAAATTAAAAAATAACTTCGTAATTTGGGAGCTGTTAATAGACATTTACATAGTTTTGCCGTTAATGAGGTACCAGGGAGGCCACATGTACAGAAGGAATTAATGCCAAACTTCCTTGTCTTCAACGTAGTCCTTAATCTTATAATATGCTTTTTTGATAAGGGCACGTTTAATGTGCGTTTTGAATTTTCCATCACTAAGTTCTGTAACCGATTGTGGCAACTTGTTATAAAAGCGGATACTGTTTACAAGAAATGACTTGCTTGTTTTAGTTAATCTAAATTTGCATAGAGAGATGTAAACCTGTATACATATTATATTTTTAGGAGCACTGGCTCATAAGAGTTTCGCAATGTAGATGAATTTGCGAGTCTTTTTTGCAAGTGTTTGAATTTGTGCTTTGAAATACAGGATCTGATCAATTATAACGCCTAAATATTTTGTGGTTTCTACTCTGAATATAGCGCTTCAGTTGCAATCGGTAGCGGACACGGGTGCTGCTGTTAGGACATTGCATTTGTCGTTGTTTATTTTTAATGTATCAATGTTTGGTCTGCTAGATTAATTGACGTGAAAGGTTAAAACAATTGTTTTTTTAAGATTTAGTGTCAAAAGATTTTGTTCTAGCCATGTTGTTATGATATTCATCCCTTTTCAGCTGCATCCAGAGCCTCATTCCGAGTAGCTCCATGAAAAATGGTAGCAGTATCATCAGCGTAGCCGATGACTTCCGACTGTGCCTTATTAGCCTCAGAATTTCGTCCATGTAGAATAGAATAGAATAGAATACTATTTATTATGTACACCATAAATGTTACAGATAAAAATGTTTAAATTTTACATAGGGTGACACAATGGGCAATGGGGGGCATGTACATTATGAAGAGGATGAGTCCCAAAATACTTCCCTGCGACACCAAAGAAAGGCAACTGGCAGGAAGAAGGCAACTGGAAGGCTCCCGCTGACACTATCTCCCAATTTCGACAAGCTGATGTCGACCAGACAAGTAACTTCTGAACCAGTCTAAGGACAGGCTTTTGACCAAAGGATTCGAGTTTTTTATCAGTGTTGGAATTTGAACTGGCAATGCACATACTGACATAGTGGCTAGAACAATGCAAACCATGAGCAACACATAAGATATAAACATGTTCCAGAATTAATGCACAACCTCTTAAGGTGTCATTGTACTCATCATTATGAACAACTATTACTATGGGACCAAACCTGAAATCAAGGAGTACAATGACCCCTTAAGAGGTTGTGCGTTAATTCTGGGACATGTATATATTAAACAAGACGTTGAAACGAGTAACAATAGCTATGGTTTACGTCTCACTAACTTACAAAGTTTGTACATAGCAAGTTGCGAGTTTGTCCGAAAGAGATATCGTGGCCCTGGCACACAGGCAAATGAAGGAACACGGGTGGGTTTTAGTCAGTAAAAGTCTGACACGCCCTCCCGCTCCGCCCAGAGCGGGAGAAGTTATGTGATAATTTCCCACCAAAAAAAAAAGCAAGTTTATAGTTAAATAATTCACATTAACTTTTATTTCATACTCGAATGAACGAAAACTTTGTTTTACAAACATTTTCAACTCAAGTTGTGTTTCTTAATTTACATCGCTTCGTATAAATTTCATATAGAGTTCTAGGTATACTCGTATGTGTATAGACTCAAATATTTGTCAGACAATTCAATTACGGGTGCACATAATACATAATGTAACAAAGTTTGAGCTAAACAAACTCGCCGCCGCCGCAGCGATTGTTTGTTCCGACCGTCTGTGCACACACCACATGTACAGCCTATACATATCTGTAGCACAATGTCTGAAAATGATGACTTGAGAAGAAAATTGAGCTGTGTGTTAAGTAGTGTAAGGTTTTATTAATTTAACTGAAATTACACTGTTTAAAATGTAATAATCAAATCGATTTACGGTTTAATAATTTTGTACTGGCCATACTGACAGCGGAAATCTGGATTTGAATAAAATCGGGAGATTGAATTTATTGCACTAGCCACACTGGTGGCGACGGTTGCGATACGTTGACAGAGATCGGACACTTCTTGATGGGAGATGGCAGCGAGCGGTTGTGGGATTGATGTACCGTGGTGATTAATTTTAAGAAATAAGTTTTGCTATAAATAAGTTGTGAGAGTAATAAACGAGTTTTGAAGTTTAACTGTGGTTGTTTCTGAGGTATCCTATAGTAGTGTCTGTGTTTGGATTGGGATCTCTTTAATTGATTGGCTAAATGGATTCAGTAATGGATTTCGGGTCATTTACTTAGTGAAGGCAATATAATGACATAGAAAATTGTTACGAAAATGGCATGTTTTGAATACTAGTCCTAAATACCATTTGTTTATATTGCGTGGAATTTAGAAAGGTTGGTTACAAAATAATATATTTTTATTATCTCCACCAGAAGTATTATTAACGCTAATTTCAACACTGGTTCTACAGGCTCAAATATCTGCATGGGTGGCGTGCTTATCACCATAATTACGAACGTAGTACAACTAATAATAAACCTGCAACCCCGTGATATAATTGTTCCTAACTTAAAAGCCATTTAGTAGTAATTGTTCAATTATGTATCGCCAACTGAATGTTGATTTATTGGCCGAAGTAGTTGTGCAAAACTTGGTTTGTTAGCGATTAGTCGCGCTCGAAGCAGACGTGAATAAGATACAGCTTTAACATTTAAAATGTAAATTATACATAATTTCGTTTAATCCCAACTCCGTTAACTTTATTTATTAATTTACGAGTATTAATCAAGTCTCGTTCGCACTAGTTATTTATGTGCAGTTTCACAGTAACTTTCATGGGTTTGCGTTAGTTCTATGAGAGAAACAGAAAGTTATGTGTTTATAGGCATCGCTGGTTTAGCAGAAAACAATAAATTAATTTAGATTACTAAACTTTTTTTGCTCTCGATCATCGAAGGTACTGGATTAAAATGTTTCGCATAATTCAGTAGATACTGAATTGAACCGCGACGAGTATCAGACAAACATAATTCAAATGAATGACGACGAAACGCTTCATTTACTTCATAGGAGTTACCAATTACGGGTCGGGTAATCGACGTTGACCCTGGTCATACAAATGCGCGTCGCGCTCACGCCGCCGCTCGAATGAACCCAAAGATTTACACTAGCTCCTGGAGCCTCATGTTTCATGGGACTACAGAGACCATTGTATATCAAAGAGTAGACCGGGGGGCGCGATAATGGTAGGGAACACGTGTACTTGGGTCATGGAAGGATTATCAGCAGACCCGTACCGGATATGCATCCTTGAGCAAGCATTTATCTATGCGAGGAGATCTTTTAACAGCGTCGCCGCCAGGTTGGCTCAGGTCCAATGGTTTTAGCCGGGGATCGCGGAAGTCGCACATGGTCCGATGATCTCCGGTGCAAGTGTGTGAAGGGAACACCGGGGTGGTTTTTAGTCAGTAAGAGTCTGACAGACCCCTCCCGTCCCAGGGCGTAGGACGTCCATGAGGATTTACCAGAGGCAACAAAAAAAAAGAGGTCCAGCTACTTTCTTGACTCTTTTCTGTGTCACTGCTATGCTGTGTTACACGTTGCTGATTCCAAAGCCTTCGTCTCAGGTCTCACTACTATCCGTTTCAGATTTGTAGTAAATTACGCTAGCAGCTTTCTTGATCTTAACTTAGTAAATAAATATGAATGTTTGATTAAAAAAACAGATAAAAGTCTGTTTATACAAAAAAAAACTCATGAAAATATCTTAAGTAGTTTGAAAGTAACAATGTTAGGTTTAGTATAATTATATGCGAAACCCAAAACACGTGTCTAGTATTTTTATGTAAAGAATCTATGTACAAAATTTAAAAACTGTATCATGAAAAATCACAAGTTGTTATGTTACCGGGTTTTCCGTACAAAAACATGTTAACGGCGCCCCCGCGCCTCCAGGGTCATCTTCCGCTCATTGATAATAATTTGGTAGTAGGTACCTAACCGTACGGAGATTGTATTGTAAATTTGTAAGTAATTAAATGGTGATAACATTTTCCATCACACTCAAATATTTTTAGGACAAAATCGTGGTGTAAAGATTATTGAAATCGATTCAGTTCCTTCAATCAACTCAGCCTATAGCAGTCCTACTGCTGGACATAGGCCTCTCCCAGGCGGCGCCACAACACCCTGTCCTCCGCCTTCCGCATCCAATCTGTCCCAGCCACCTTTTTAAGGTCGTCGGTCCATCTAGCTGAGGGGGGGCTATTCAGTTCCTTATTCTGAACAAACTATATTTAGGTTTCGCATATACTAAAAAAAAATTGTATAAATATTCTCATATATAATTGATGTGTACGCGTTCTAAAAAAAGAGTGTCCGTGGAATTTCTTGCCCGTTCTTCTACATAGTACCTACTAGGCTTTGGAATGGGCAACTAGCTTCATCTTCATGACTGACCGACCCCTTGACAATTCAAAAGTGCCTGTAATCGGTTTATCTATATATATAAAATTCAAAGTCCTGACTGACTGACTGACTGACTGATATATCAACGCACAGCCTAAACCGCTGGTCCTAGAGACAAAATTTGGAGGGTGTGTTCTTTGTAAAGAGTAAGTATCCACTAAGAAAGGGTTTTTCGAAATTCCACCCATAAGAGGGTGAAATAGGGGATGGAAGTTTCTATGAAAGTCCGTCAGTTTTGAAGTTAGGATCTTCAAATTTCGTGTATAAGCTCACGATTGAAAATTAATTTATACGTATCTCAGCGTTTTTGATATTTCCACCCCCGAATGGTTAAAAAGGGGGATTAAGTTGTGTATCAAAGTTCTTAATTTTCGAACAAAAAAACACTAAATATATTATCTAGGGTTATGGTTGGAAGCTAATGCATGGTGTTAAATAATGGTGTTGTTAGAATTTCAACCCTTAAGAAGCGAAAAAGGGGATAAAATTTAATTTTTAATGAAACTTCTTTTTAAGTTAAAATCACTAACATTTTGGCTTATGGTTGGAAACTATAGGCAGGCCATCCGCTAAGAAAGGATTTTTCGAAATTTAACCTTTAAGGGGTGAAAAGGGGGAATACATCTTATTCCTTGAGTTAATAAACCTGAAACTTGACACGAATACTAACCTAAGTAAATTATAAAGTGTGACATTTTTTGTTTTTAGGGTTCCGTACCAAAATGGTAAAAAGGAACCCTTATGGTGAGACTAAGTCTGTCTGTCTGTCTGTCACACCTGGATATCTCAAGAACTACTAATGCTATCAACTTGAAATTTAAAATAGTTTTAGATGACGTTTGCCCAACCATTTTGCAAACAAGAAAGAAATTTAAAAAAATATATTTTTTTGCAAAAGGGACTGATAAAAATATTTGAAGTGAAGCTACTAGGTCATGTGGGGTATCATATGAAAGAACACTATTTGCACATTCTCAAACATTTTTTTTTTCATTTTTTGGCAGCATAGTTTCCGACTTTTGATAAAAATGTAAAAAAAAAATACCGTCCCCCCCCCACTATCTCCGAAGTTTGCATAGATAAAACTCTGAATTTATTCTATGTTATAGAAGTTTATGTAAAGTTTACAGGAAAAATAAAACGATGTCTCTAAATAGCACAGTTTTTCAGAAATCATCAACATCATATATATACGTACGGAACCCTCGGTGCGCGAGTCCGACTCGCTCTTGACCGGTATTTTTTTTAAACTACTCTTTAGGTGGGTGGAGATTTCCAAAAATGGTCAAAAATGTGGTTTATAAAGCAGTGTATCTCTTAAACCTAAATAAAACAATATTTTTCCAAAATAACAGTATGATATTTTCAAGTCTTGCATCGTGCATAAGGTAATAACTCAAAACATAATTAAACATAATTTAATACTTCAAAAAAATCTTCAAAGTGAACTCTTAATTATTTAGAAAGCCTTTTTTATTCCAGTTTATATCTTCGTTAACAATTATAATTATAAGTATACCATAAAATTGCAAATGCCCAACTGCATCCGGTGGTGGATTAATTTTTATTAATTAGTTAATCTAATAAATTCTAAGTTAATTTAATAATATTTGTGACCCATGAGTTCTACGCCGAGTTCTTTTCCCTATTAAACACCCAATCTAATGACACTTTACCACTGAAGACTAAAAGTATTTACTCAAAGTTCGTATTTAGTGATTGGGCGACTCCAGCTATTCGGAAAAACTTTTTGAACTTTATGGCCTAAAGCACCATAATTATGAATAATACAAGCTTTCATAAATATGTTGCAAAATATTCTAAAACTTTTAAAAGTGTGTGCAAAATAGCTAAACCTCTTTATATTAGCAATAAAATAAAATCAGCTGATGATAAAATAAACTACCTGGCAAATAATAAATAATGAATTAAGTAGGAAAAAACAGCGTAATACTGAATTTAGTTTAGAGACTGCACATGGGCCCATCACTTCAGAGGTAGAAATAGCTCAGGAATTTGAAAACTTTTTTACTAATATTCCCCTTAAAACTACCGAAACTTTAAGTTCCTCACCCGCGCTTTCTGCTGCCTTACTTAGAAAGAATGTAAAAGTATGCCCTTTGGAGTTAAGGTTTCAGCATACAAACCCCCAGGCAGTTATAAAAACTTTTAAAGATCTTAAAATTAAATCAACAGAAGATCTATGGGGCATGTCTGTAAAAGTCTGTAGATCTGTCATCGAAACCATTGCGCCCTATTTAGCTTTCATATACACCAGTGTAGACCAAGGAGTCTTTCCGGATCTTATGAAACACAGTAAAGTAGTTCCTTTGTTCAAATCCGGAGATAGTAAAGAACCCAACAATATTATAGGCCCGTGTCAATTCTGCCAGTTCTCAGTAAGGTGTTTGAAAAGTTGATGCTCAATCAAATGTTACGTCACTTCAATAAAAATTCCATCTTTCATGAACAACACTACGGTTTCACTAAAGGTCGTTGTACCACTGACGCCGGTGTCACCCTTATAAAGAACATTTCTAACGCCTGGGAGGAAGCACAAGATGCCATTGGAATTTTTTGTGACCTCTCTAAGGCTTTAGATTGCGTTAACCATGAGACACTTCTGCTGAAGTAAACGGTAAACAGCGTGAACTCTTTGGGGTCTGAAAAAGCAATGAGCGTTCTTCAAGGTTCGATATTGGGTCTATTCCTCTTTTTAGTTTACATTAATGATTTAACCCAATTACTTCAAAATCAACCGGAGATGGTGTTATTTGCAGATGACACGTGATTGATCTTTAAAATAGACTGACGGTAACAAAACCTTTACGACATGAATAATTCTATTATTCAGGTCCAAGATTGGTTTACGGTAAATAATTTGGTTATAACTTATAAAATAAGAAATAATCGGGTAAATAAGTTTTCGGGAGAATTTTACTGCGTACCTTGAATAACTCAAAAGTTGGTATACATCAATTATTATTTAAGAACAAAAACAGTAGAAAAAATAAACAAATGAAATGGAGGACACGTATATTGAACAAGTATGTACAAAACGAAGTTGGTATTTATATGCTATCTATATTATTATCCTCCGTAAAGTTGTAAATCAAACTGGACTCCTATCTGCTTACCACGCTTACGTTGGTTCCAACTAAGATAATTATGGTATAATGTTTTGGGGGAATACTGATGATAGAGAAGCTGTTTTTTTTTCGACATCCACGCGGGCGAAGCCGCGGGCGAAAGCTAGTTTGAAATAAATGCTTTGAGTTGAGTTTTCTGGTTTAACATAATTTTTTTGCATCACTTACTTGCATTATTTGTAGGCGTAATAACAAATTTAAAAGTCACTAAAATCATATATCTGCGCCTTAATGTATTATTTTATAAGGTTAATTGTAAAAATACTATTGAACGTATTTGCGCAAACCCTACCTACACGCGACATGCAGGTTGCGATGCGCGAAGGTTCGCCGTACGGTGTTATTAAATTATTGCCGGTCGAGCTCAATTTATGCGATGCACGCGGATGTATGAACGACGTGCAGGCTTCATACATTGTGCTGACTTTGTTACGCTAACTTGCACTGTTAGATTAGCTAGTAGCTAGATTTGTAGGCGCTGCAAACCCTACTCCCATACCGTTTATCGAGAGCCTGTGAAGTTAATAAATAATACCGGGGTATATTATGCAGTTGTAAATCTGTACTTTTCTAAAATATTTCTAAGCGTATTACAGTGTTTATAATTCAATAATTTACTTAATAACGTTGTTCTGATGTGCATCCCAATATTTTTTGTTGTTACTTCGCTATACACTTTCACCACGTTTATTAAGTACTTATACGATCTTTCGTACATGCAAACCGTTAGTGACTTATCAGACCATCGCCCTGTAATGGATACCTCCTCCGTGCGATGTACCAGGGCACCAGTACCGGTGCAGAGGTGCATGCTATTCGCGACGCGTGTAATCAGCGGCTTGCGAGGTCCGCCACAGCCTGACATCTCAATTGAACTGAGCGCCCGGTAGGGCCGCCACTGAATGTAGCCCTATGATTATTATTAATCATCATCATTAATCATTACTGTTAAGAGGACACTGCAATTGATCATTTTAGAGTCAAAGCTTATAAGGTAGCTAGATAAGGTTGTATTTGAAGAAACTGATAAAATATTTACTTTACTTTATTTTATACTTTATACTTTCATAATAAATGAGGGAATCGCCGTAAGGAACAAGTTTTGATTAAACTGAAAACATATTTATGTGCCCAAGTTTCCCTGTAAAAGAGTCTCTTTATTCCATAATAGTCTCCATGAAAAAATAAACCTGCAATTATTTTGAGTCTTTGTGTAGCTAAATCTAAAATAAGCAAGCACACTAAGCAAATATTGTGCCTACTTGATGAGATTTCATGAGTGTGATGAGAGTTATCTACTGGGAAAAGCGAAATCGCATGAAAACCAATTTAAATTACTGAAATGCATCAGCGTGTCTCCGTCCCCTACATATTAGGCTTCGGGCAAAGGGTCGCCGGCGCGGAGTACTGCGGAGTCTTGTGGGCCACGACAGTCGCTTGGACAACTTTGTAATTATGTCTTCCGGCTGTTGCCAATATCACAGACGTATTGAGCACGGCTTAGTTTTCTATGCTATATAACTTTATTTTCCTGGATATTAATGTAATAAATATTTATTTTTATGATAAATGTACAATAAACTTATAACGCTTGATAGGGTACATTATTACGTGAAACTGCATTAATAAACGGCCTACAGGCATGCATTGACGAACGATTAAATTCTGAATTTAATTTTGGTCGTTTCATGGAATTCCGATCCGGAATATTTTTTACATTTACAATATCATGAATACCATTTAAACGAATTTTGACAAAATATTAATGAAGTGTACTAATGAGAGCAAGTGTTTATTGCATTAATTTACAGATTACTTCTGCTATATTTCATGGCGCCGCGCGCCGGCGCCGGCAGCCCTGTGTGCTCGCGGATGATTTACCGGCGTTGTTTCAACAGGGAGGGTCCGGCACAAGTCGACGAGATCGTATTACACGTGATGTACAGCCCGAGGGTTATCATTACATTCTGTTTACATTGCTGATTAAATGGAGAACAAGGCGGTACCTATTGAAGTCGATTGAGAAGTAAGGGTTAAGTATGTATTGTGGAGGCTGTACCAAAGGATTTATCTGCAGACGCGGAAGCTACGCATAGAAAATCTGAATCGAAATATTGTGAAATTAAGCGCTTTGTCAGTTCCAACTTCAGTCATGAGCTAAATCACTAGATCAGAGACTTTACACATAGACACTGATGTTGCCTAGTATTGAAAATATGCCTGTTATAGTTGTTTATTGAAAAGTAGTTTGGATTGCTTATCTGCAGGAACCCTAAGACGTTTTGCGTAACATTGCCATGTTGTGTAAACGTCATTATGGTTCGCATAATGTCGGATAATAACCATTGCTTGGAAGCTGGATGTGGGCAAGAGGTGTAGGATCAATTGTGTACCACGTAACACAATCTGGCGCGTCTCTCGAGGAGTTGCGGCAGTCGTGACATGCAAGTTAACTCGACCGAACACATTACATGGGAATTATTGATTTTCAGTTTTCACGGGATGAAAATAAATAGGACAGATTTTATAACTTTTTGAGTAAGCAGATCGCAGATAAGTTATTGGTTATGGCAAGTTGATTATTTTTCTTATCCCCAGAGTAGTCCTTTACAGAGTACGAATTACTATTTAAAACTAGACCAAACAAAATAGTTATAATAATATAACCAATTTGTTTATTAATTCAGAGAGTACGTCAAGAATGAAAACCGGCCAAGTGGATGTCGGACCACGCGCAATGAAGGGTTCCGTAGTTCGGATGAATTTATCCCGAAAACAAACTTAACATTGTAGTTGAAAAACATGTTCTCCATTCATCGATATATTTATTTAAACTTCTCGCACACAACAAGGTACAAAGGCGGTTTTAATGCCTTAGGCATTTTTTACGTCGCGGTCAATTCTTCGACTGCAAATTTTAGTTCTACTCTCCTAACGCAAGGAATTCTTGCTTGAAAAGTGATCTCCAAATCATGTATGTAAATGCACTTTGTAATTGAAAACAATTTTTTTTATTACTCGTTAACTTGTAAATCGTACTTAGCCTACTCATAATTATGAACAACTTTTACTATCAGACCAAACCTCAACTCCAAAAAACATATCCAAAAACAAACATTTAGCTGGCATACACTTGACTCCAACATAGACATAGAAAAATTGTCAGGAAGGCTCGGGTCGGCCGCCTTACAGTTAACAAAAGATACAGCCAGAACTGTTTATTTTAGTTATTTTCATAGTCTTATGTCATATGGAATTCTTTTCAGGGAACCTGTGCGGACATTAACACTATCTTTGTTTTACAGAAAAGGGTTGTTCGAGCAATTTACAACCTAGGTCCAAGAGATTCCCTTCGTGAAAAATTCAAAGAAGTAGATAGGTATTTTGACTGTAGCGTCTCAATGTATATATTTGAAAATATATTGTATGTACACAAAAATATATTAAATGTTAAGAAAATGTCCGATAATCATAGTTTTCATACCAGGAATAAATTATAACAATTCTGAGTATTTGGAAGACAAAAAAGCTTGGGATTGAGCTGCTCGCTCTGCAAGCCTTGTGATAAAACTGTAAAACTTGTCATTTTAATTATTTATTATGCAAAATCATCATTATTATATTGTTTTATATACACATTGACATTGCTGAACATTATATGTATTCAGAATTACATGAATATTTACTTTGAGAAGTATAATATTTATTTCTTTAATTATTGTGAACGTGAGCACTATGTGTTTTTTTTTCTCTCCCTTTTTTTCATTCTCAGTTAGTCTTAAGCTGCTCGCCCACAAACGATTTATCCGGCGATTATCTCGGCGATTTTTGTGTGAATGTATTCTTTCGCACAAAAATCGCCGAATAAATTGCTCGTGGGCGAGCACCCTTAATGATGCTCTGGCATTTTGAGCACTGTATGCGGCTATCCAAATGTCCTTTTTTTGGTATTGTTCGTCGAGTCGTTGAGCTCCTTAAGCCTTGATTTGAGCTGCACGATTACTAACAAATGCTGGACATGTAGGTCAGTGTCTGAAATGGTCTTTTGAGGAAAGAACCACACAAATTTGAGGGGGGGACCTGTCCAGTCAGTGGAAGCATTTGTTAGTAATCGTGCAGCTCGACTCAGGGCTTAAGGAGCTCAACGACTCGACGAACCTCACATGATCTGACCGAGAGAGACTCTTTGACCCCTGAGTTTGTTTAGCCATTTCTTCTCAGAGATAGTCTGATAGGAAATGTCGACTCCATCTAGCAATTTTTTTTAATATGACGTGTAAAAGTGATTCCGATATTATTGACTAAATAAGCAATTTCATTTAATTTTATTAAACAAAAAATAGCACTTTAAAGCTTCATATTACGTAAACGGATCCCTGAATCGCAAAATGGTTTTACAGACCTGCAATATTTTTAACGGCCTATCCAACAATACCCCACACCATGGGTTATATGAGAAAAAAAAATATCATCTCCACTTTGCGCTTATGTACCCTAAAAAATGAGATTTTATTTAACCACTGTCGGCGTGATTAATATATTTAATATGTCATGTATGTTCATACTAAATTACAGCTTTCTAGTACTAAAAGTCTCTGAGCTAAGCCACAGGCGGACGGACATGGTAAAACTATAAGGGTTCCTTGTTGACTACGGAACCCTAAAAACAAACTGCTTAAACTTCAAACTTTTCATCGATTCCACAGCGTTCATTTCATTACAGAAAAAATCCCGTTAACATGAAGCCGCCTGCTCGGCGATAGCTGTGACGCAGGTACGTCTTCACAACACTTCACACAGTATTGTATTTTTTTTTGTTTTTAATTAAGTACTTTTTGAGTTTTTTTTTTAATTTTATTTTATGTTGTTTTTATGTTTTTAACAGAATTTTAAAATTTTATATTTTCGTTTCTATGTGTATGTGCCTTTAATTAACGTAATTGCTTTAACCATGTCAATTAAAGTTAAAATAAATAAATAAACATACAGCGGGTCGCGCTTGACGCAATCAACGTTTTCTCTTGTACTTCCATACAGCGGCCATTTTGCCGTGTAGTCTTCCAGTACCTACCTACTAGATTAGTTAATTCATACAATATTAATCGCTTACGAGCCGATGAAAGAAATAGACACCGCGCAAGCCATGAGAGACTAACTAACAGATTCATTCAGCAACACGGCAATGATGGGCGAACGTGAAAATGTGGGCCGAGGGTTGTTGTTTCTATGAGTGTGTTTTATTTAATTTGTGATCTGTGCGAGTCCCAATAAATGTTTTTTCTTTCTTTTCTTTCTTTCATACGTGAGTCCATCAATGCCTGGTTGCTGCCAAGGATTGTATAGTGCTTTTCTCAAATAATGCGTGGAAATTCAAACAAAGTAAATTATTTATAAATTCCAGATTCAATGAAGAACAACGATCATTTATCACGCGCCAATGTGTTCATTTGTTTTTTTTTCCAATAAACAGCGTTTTATTTGCAAGCCAGTTCGAAATTTAAATAAAACCTTTGATAAGTTACCTCCTTGGTTGCCATGTTTCGGAGTAAAAGATCGTTGTATTTTTGAATTACACGATAGATATGAGATTATAAGTAAATTATTTGGCCGCTAAACCACGACATGGATTTTCATACAACTTTTGGTGGCCGCTGCTCGCATGTATTTGGCCAGTAGGTACAGCATTTTCGATTTATCTCGAAGAAGGTTGTCAAATGAATGCTCGAAATTCCAAGCATGTTTGAGCAAAAGCCATTTGGTGGATGTAATTATTCAGTGTTTACTATGTAATAATTATTTAAGTTAAAATTGATCAAAATAATTTAATTAATTTTCGTAAATTTTAACGTCTATAAACGAGTTAATTAATTTTGTTTCACGGTTAATATTTCCAGTGCGCATTTCAAATTTAATGACCTCCATAACTATATCACAGTACTCACTAACGGTGTTCAATAACAGTTTAGGAAATAATTATTTTAATTTTTTTATATGTTGGAAACGAGAATAAAACCAGGGCTTGAAAAGAATGAAACAGTAAAGTTCCGATGATGTATGATAATCACATTATCATCCATCATCGGAACTTTACTGTTTAAGCAATACGCTTTTGTAATCATTAAATAGATAGAGGTTATTGGTGTTTTGGGAAAAGAGTTTTTAAATCCCGCTGTCGCTCTAGACTTACGTCCATCGCCTGTCGTCTGTAGTTGTCGGAGCGTTTCACAGCAGGAATGTCTTCATAACGACGATGTCATTACGACCAACAGATAGATACGGACAATTAATACTCCGCCTGCCCCTCGCCCATCCGACTCAGCGCAGGGCTGCCCGGCTGGGGGGAATTGCAGTTGGACAGACTTATGACTTATGAGTTTAGGATCTAAGAATATCTTGAGTTTGAAGAACTTAAACTGTGCTGGTTTTAAAACGTTGAAGACAAGATACATTCGTATCTTAGGTACTTGATAAAATTTATGTATTGAATTTAATTTATTGATCTTACTAAAATCTTTGCTGAGTATTCATAATAACAATCCGCTTAAATCGATTAATAATAATATATTTATTATTATAATATTAGAAATAAAGTCAGTTTGATTGTTTGTTACGCTTTCATGCTAAAACGGCTGAACGAATTTGGATGAAATTTGGAAATGGATAGACCATGACCTGGGTTAGGACATAGGATACTTTTGATCCCGATATTCCCACGGGATCGAGACCTATGCAGGTGAAACCACGCGGCGCGACTAGTAACTTCATAAACTGTAAGTCTGCAGCTGGTGTTCATATAGCCAGTACTAAGACTGGTTATTTTAACCACATGCAGAGACTTACACTTAGCTGCCTCGCCTTTGCAATGTAAGAATACATATGATCTACGTGGCACCACAACATTATGATCCTACTGTAGGATTGCAATGTAAGAATACATATGATCTACGTGGCACCACAACATTATGATCCTACTGTAGGATTGCAATGTAAGAATACATATGATCTACGTGGCACCACAACATTATGATCCTACTGTAGGATTGCAATGTAAGAATACATATGATCTACGTGGCACCACAACATTATGATCCTACTGTAGGATTGCAATGTAAGAATACATATGATCTACGTGGCACCACAACATTATGATCCTACTGTAGGATGGCACACTGTGCTCTCGAGTCATAACAGCTTTCAACTGGTGTTATTATAACTGTCATTCAATGAAAAATTCATACAGATCGACATCGGCTAAACGGATGTCGGTTAACATCGTCTCGTCTCAGGGCCTCTACACACCATCAATTTTTGAACAGACATTAATTAACGACTGTTATTTAAAACTGGGTATGCAGAGGATTCGATAGTGTATATGGGCCCTTATTGTGTGTCATGTCATGGCATCAGCTTATAACCTTGTCGGCTAGCATTAATACCTTCCTTAACAGGCTAATACATATTAGTCAATACTTACTCAGGCATATTATATTAAAGTCAATACAGGTGTTGTTGAAATAACTGTAGTTTATTACAGAAATCGTAATACATTGCGATTTTCAATGGTGGCCGGAAATGACACCCCCACAGCAGAAGTATTAATGTTGTAATTGATGAAGACACTGGTTCCACGCAACATTATTTATTAATCGTCCGATCACCGTAGCTGAGCAGGCAAAGAGAAAAAAAATGTGTCTTAAAAGTCAAGTATCATAAGTATGAGTAGAAACAAACTAGTTTCGTCTGGAAGGACTAACTTGCAGCATCGTGGTGAGATTACTCAGATATAACTTCTGCGCACGACTTTAGTAGGCCTAAGCCAGGAAAAGGTCAAACTTAGCCAAACGTGTAAGCTGACACTGTAGGATTTGGAACACAACATTATTACTTGGGAAGTTGAGAAACATTCACATCTTATTTGAGTTTACTAAAACGTTATATTTAACAAAGATAATAATAAAGATAGGGAAATAAATAACAGAAGAAGCACAATAACCCCTTGTTCTCAAGACGTAAGTATTATAAAGAACAAACAAAGTAATGGAACAACGTATCATCAATCTTAATAACATTACGTTGTAACAAAGCAGTATTATATTACAGCGATAAGCAGCAGCACCAGCACTACACAAACGCAATAGAAATGGCGAAACTGACAAAAGCTGGGACGATTAAGATGGGGACAAAAACACGGTCAATAATAACATATACTAATGCCCATTCATTACTGATGAACGTTAGAACGAGATGACTGATCCACAGACTAGAGGGTGCAACAGAGATGGAGTTAATTGTGATATAATAATAAAAGGGAGGTTTAGCGGGGAAGCTTTAGTATTGAGTAATGAAGTCGCTTCTAGTGGAGATAAGGCAGTCGTTAGACGTAGTAGCTACGTTCTTTCACAAAGTTGCGCTCCTCCGCTGAATGATAATTGCTTGTACATTGGAGTTGCGAAGTTGTGCGTGTTTTATGTGAATCAGTCTGATTTACCTCGAACGACTGTTCAAGGATCGCAAATCAATGATCAAATAGTATCTGTGTGTTCAGCTACATATATGTATAGTTTTGTTTGGAAATTACACATATACGTGAAACGTTCCTCCTTTAAGTAGGTACAAGTGAATATCTACGTAGGTATTTTATGCGACTGCAGATGTTCGTCTTTCAGCAAGCCCTCATTAAGTAGCCTTCTCGATACTTTGCCATAAATCAGTTTGATAAATGTATCGCTGATGGTTTATAATTTATGGCGAGAACATACCTTTTAGTACTGTCAAAAAAAAACCGGCCAAGTGCGTGTCGGACCACGCACAATGAAGGGTTCCGTAGTTGGGATGAATTTATCCCAAGAACAAACTTAACATTGTAGTTGAAAAACATGATCCCCCATACATTCCAACTGCAAATGTAAGTTTGTACGCACAATATTGAGTGATTTACCATGTTATTTTAAGATAACACGCATTTTATTGATCTGGATATATTTTTTCTATCTCAGCAATCATTTAAGAAAATGGCTCTGGATATTTTGTTTAGCGAGTAATTTAGTTAAATGAAGCTAACCTATAGAACACAGCAGTACTGTGGTAGCGACTACTGTTTTATTTTTCTTTTTCTTTTTCATCACTTCTCTTTGTATACTTATGTATTTTAAAATTATTAAAAAAATATATATGAAATCCTTAAAACAAGCTCTGTCATTTGATATGGCACACAGTACAGTCAGTAAAACTTTTTTTTTCTTCTAATTTGCCCCTAAAAGTGACCTCCATATTCAAAATGTATTTAATTTTATTTTATTTAAACAGAATTTCATATGTGTACCAAATTTCAACTTAATCGTTCCAGTAGATTCGGAGCAAATCAGCTGTGACAGACGGACAGACAGACACACGAGTGATCCTATAAGGGTTCCTTTTTTGCTTTTGAGGTATGGAACCCTAAAAACATGTGAACTTGTTAATAAAAGACATTATGTAATTATAGTCGATTCAAATTAAATCAACAATATTAATAACAAAGCACTTCATGAACTATCGTACTTAATAACTACTTTGTATTCATGACCAAACCTAATCCTATTATTAGTAATGAAAATTAATACATTGCTTCCTAGATTAACGTATTATATGTTCGCGATCCGGAGCTTATGTGGTTAGATGAGATGTAAAAAGAACAACATCATTCAACAGGAACATGCCAATTTCTCTCATTTTCTATATTAATACGCTTAGCGCCAGTTGCCATGGCAACAGATGTTAGTTCAGTAACCCACTTTGTGGACTTGCGTGGGACGATAATCACCTGATATCGTGTTATTCTATCCTGAGTACGATACATTATGGTACGGCTCATTTTTGTTGTCTGTGAAAATAATTAAAGGGTCTTTCAGAAGAGATTTCCAGGGCGTAAAAATCGTTCTTATAAAATGTTTCAGTCAAATTAATTCAGTCTTTGTGACGTTGGGTACTAACTATAAGTGGTTATAAAATATAAACCGCCGCCTAGCGCTACTCTACGGGATATAGTATTCATTCGTCATTGAACGAGGTGCATTAGTATCATCCACTCGAGATAGTCTGAACTGCGATGTTCACTGGCTCTCTCTTTGCACGAATAAAAACATCTTTGAAAGTTAAAAAGTTAAAATCTATCTTGAGTGCTCTAAAAAGGACATCTAATCCAACATTTAAGTTCGCGTTGCGTTCGTATTTTATGAGTAAGAAACACTGCAGATCATTTTAATATCGTCGGGTGATTTTAAAGAAAAGAAAGGTGCCTTCCCTAAACATCACCCCCCTTATTACAAAACAAGGTTTATCTTCAAACCCAGGTTTAAAACATGGAGCCATTATTGAATTTCGAACTTTATTCCGACAATGGTAAAGTTCATAAACACAAAACTGACAACTTAGTACCGAACTAAGTTTTCAGTTTTGTATAAAGAACGGTATTTCAATCACTATTACGTTCTTATTACAAAAACTGGCTCCATGATTTAAGTCATGTCAAAATATAAATCTTGTTTTGTAATAAGGCGGCACGAGTTTTACAATTGATTGCTCATCTGGTTTAGATTCGTTTGACTAACCTACACTCTCACAAACACGTTGTACACACCTTTTGTATGATATGATATCAGTAAAGATATAGTAGAAGATGTTCTATGGAGGATTTCACATCATCCTATTACGATTCCAGAGAAAAACATCAACGACCTCGATTTAACCACAGACTACTGACTTCACAGGCGGATTAATGGTTTAACTGGGTAATTGCGTCTTAACTGAGTTCAGTTTAGGACATTCTGTGTAAAACTCGAGTTATGAAAGTCGAGTGGTAGGTAGCTCAGTAAAGTTTTGCATGGCTGGATGAGAATAAAGCACTCTATAGTAGTCTGTATAGTAGTCTCCACAGCTCTGAACTGATCTACTTACGCGCGGCTGCAGTGTGTGAATCTGAATTGCACTAACTTTATACCACTGTTGTGTTTGGCTACTGTCCGTGGCTAATTTGTTTTGGCAATCGCTCAGATAATCTTTTGAATGAATATTGTATGCATTATTTGCAAGTGTAAATGGAGCAGAGTTTGAATACCGTAGTTTTCAATAATCCAGTTTCATAATACTTATCTGTTTTTTTGTTATGAATACTGATCATATTCATGGCGACATAAAACCTTCAGCTAGTTCACTTGTGGACGTTCCATCGCTTTACATGACGTGAGTAACTTTGGAAGAAGCTAAGTATAGGTTACTATTGAGTAAGCGTACTTATTATTTAATGTCCAGCAATTTCCTTACCAGCCTCTAATCTTACTAGCCTCTAATCATCAGTTGAACCTATGATCCTGGTCTGAAGGAAGATACATACCTGAAACAAACAAACACCAACATTAACTTTATTTGCATGAAATAAATGAACTACCTATTAATATTTGCGGTGGGCGGTTAAATCTAAAAATATTTAATTAGATATAACAGGACACTTTAATTTGAATCTTGGGTCAAATTAGTAAGATCTTGTTATTTACAAATTATGATGTATCGTATTGTTTCTCTCAGCGATTCGTCTGTGGGTACCAGGGACGCATAGATGGCGAGTGGTCAGCGCGCGGGGCTCGTCAGCTGCGGGAACAATGGCCCACGCCTAATTGACAACCTTATCTAACAATAACTTTATGTAAAGCGTTGCCTTCATCTGTCTCGTTATTTTTGATACCATCCGTCTTTGTGTCATTACGGCTCAAAGTGACAACGAATTATCATTTTAGAAATAATTTGTGAAAAAAATGCGATTTGGCCACATTTACGCAAAGTAGGAGAGTAACAATAATTATTAATGTCGTCGTCTTTATTCTATTTCTTGCTTACAAATGAGACAGGCAGTAATTTTTTTATTTGTAATCTTTTTTCGTTTAGGTTTTTAATTCATTCATTCCTTCCACCTTCATTTTTTTAAAGCTGAATCGATAAAGTCTCTCGAACATAAACTCGAAGACGAGTATTTAATAATCCTCGTGTTTTGTAGTTTAGTTAGTTACAACAATCGGCGCCCACAGCACAAATGGTGCACAGTCACAGATCATAAATATGATCTGTGTGCACAGTAGATACACCACACGACACAATTATAAATTCAGTACGATGAGGCGCAACACACACTTGCACCTTGCATCATATCACATAATATAATGATTTGTATTGTGAGACGACCATTTATCGAATGGTTCGAAGGCCCATTTAATATAAGTGGCAATGCGACATATTTGTCAAAAACCGGCCAATTGCATGTCGGCTCATGCACGATGAAGGGTTCCGTAGTTTGATATATTCCAACTGCAAATATAAGTTTGTACGCAGAATATTCAGAGATTTACCATGTTATTTTAAGACCATAGACTTCATATAGGTTTCTCTGTAATCTTTATGTATAAAACTACTTTGAATTTTCTTTTTAACCGACTTCTAAAACAGGAGGTTACTCAATTCGACCGTATATATGCTTTTTTTTATGTTTGTTCGCGCCTAACTTCGTCGTTTATGAACCGATTTTGATGATTCTTTTTTTGTTGGAAAGGGATAGACTTCATATAGGTTTCTCTGTAATCTTTATGTATAAAACTACTTTGAATTTTCTTTTTAACCGACATCTAAAAAAGGAGGTTACTCAATTCGACCGTATATATGCTTTTTTTTATGTTTGTTCGCGCCTAACTTCGTCGTTTATGAACCGATTTTGATGATTCTTTTTTTGTTGGAAAGGGTATACTCCCGAGATGGTCCCATTGCTACCAAATCAGAATGTGATGAAGGGATCCCATGGAAATTGAGGGGAACCCTCAAAATTTTATAGGCAAACCTATAGCGATTTGGATATTTTTTATAGGAAGTCGTGCATTTGCTTTCGGAAAGCACCATTTGGTGAAGTGGAACTGATGATGAAGACCACAGATGGCCACCGGAACAATATAATAATAAGTATTTAACGGGTTGCGATTCGATTAGGTACGTTAATGTGGTTGCTAAGTAATTTATATCACTATGCATATGGTGAGTGGAAGTCGGTGGCAATAAACTAAAATACAGATCCAAAGACACAGACTTCCGAAATTAAAGTTATTTTTCACTTTGTAGTGTTATTTTTGGGAGTCGGTTATTTTTTTTTTGTAAAAAGTTTTTTTTAATTTTTGGCTCAGTCATTTCGAAGATAAGGGGGAATCGAGAGTGCATGGGAGGCCGTCACCTCCTTCTGCGAAGCAGTAATGCTTGCGAAGGAGGAGGCGGAACGCGTGAGGGAGAGGCAAGGTTCGCGCCCTCGCGCCCCTAGTCGCCGCAGTAGACGGGCGTCGGGAGTCGCAAGCCGATTTCCGGCCACCGTAGGCACAGGCCTGCGGACGGTGAGCGATGGCTAGCTCACCGTCCGATAAGGACCAGGCCCGGGTCGACGGCGCGTCGTATTCCACGCGCGCCTCAAAGAGATGTCAGCACCAACTGACGGGGTCCGCTAGGGCCAATGCCTGCCAGGGTTGTGAGTTTGTCCGAAAGGGATATCGTGGCCCTGGCACACAGGCAAATGAAGGAATACGGGTGGGTTTTAGTCAGTAAAAGTCTGACACGCCCTCCCGCTCAGCCCAGAGCGGGAGAAGTTATTTGATAATTTTCCAACCAACAAAAAAAAAAAAGGGGGGATTCGTCAATTTTCATCTATTTTTAACCGAATTCCAAAAAGGAGGAGGTTATATGTTCGGCTGAATGTTTTTTTTTTTTTAAGTTTTTTCACCGATATCGTCGTCAATTATGGACCGATTTTGATTTTTTTTTTGTTTGAAAGGGTATGCTTCCGAGGTGGTCCCATTGCCACAAAATTAGAATCTGATGAGGGTATCTCATGGAAATCGAGGGCAACCCTCGAATTTTATAGGCAAACCTATACCGATTTGGGTGTTTTTGTAGTAACTCGTGCATTTGCTTCCGAAAATCACCATTTGGTGAAGTGGAACTGATGATGGAGACCACAGATAGCCACCGAAACAACATAATAGAATAAGTGTTTAACGGGTTGCGATTCGATTAGGCACTTTAATATGGTTGCTAAGCAATTTATGCTCGTTACAATGCGTATGGTGAGTGGCATTTCTCCTGGTTCTTACCAGGAGAACTCCTCAACAATTAACGTCCCAGCATCGAGAAAAGCAATATTTTGTAAAAGGCGATGAGCAGTTGACTTAAGGCTATTGTAACTTAGATAAATTAAAAACTGACCCACTAAAAAGTGAAAAATAAAAAAAAACATTTTGTTAAAAAAAATAACCGACTTCCAAAAAAACACTACAAAGTGAAAAATAACTTTAATTTCGGAAGTCGGTGGCAAAAAACTAAAATACAGATCCAAAGACACCGACTTCCGAAATTAAAGTTATTTTTCACTTTGTAGTGTTTTTTTGGAAGTCGGTTATTTTGTATTACAAAAAGTTTTCTTGAATAACTTTAAATTTATTTATTGTAATTTATAAAAAACTGGCCAGGTGCGTGTCGGCCCACGCGCAATGATGGGTTCTGTATAGTCGGGATTAATTGTCCTACGAACAAACTTAACATTGCAGTTGAAAAACATGTTACCTCATACATTCCAACTGCAAATGTAAGTTTGTACGCACAATATTGAAATATTTACTATGTTATTTTAAGATCATAAACTCATTATAAGATCATAATCACTTCTTATAAGTGTTCCTGTAATCTTTAAGTAAAGAACTATTTTCTGTATTTTTTTTAGGCTCAGTAATTTCGGAGATAAGGGGGGGGGGATGGTAAATTTTCATCTATTTTCGTTAATAATTTTAAAAGTATTTATTTTAAAATTATAAAAAAAATATATCTGAAATCCTTATAACAAGCCTTTTCATTTGATG
Source organism: Tiliacea aurago (assembly GCA_948098905.1). Classification (NCBI taxonomy): domain Eukaryota; kingdom Metazoa; phylum Arthropoda; class Insecta; order Lepidoptera; family Noctuidae; genus Tiliacea; species Tiliacea aurago. The sequence continues at coordinate 27,435,668 of OX402588.1, read as the reverse complement.
TGTCACATGGTACAGTTTGAAAAACCTTTTTTTTCTGATTTGACCCCCAAAAGTGACCCTCATATTCATAATTCATTTATTTACGTTAAACGTCTGTGTTAGGGTCACAGAAGTCCATATGTGTACCAAATTTCAACTTAATCGGCCGTAGTCACCCCTGTGTTTAAAGCTGGAAACAAAAGTTGTTTAAATAACTACAGGCCAATTTCAATTTTAACAGGTCTCTCAAAGATTTTGGAAAAAATTATAAACAGTAGATTAGTAAACTATCTTGAAAGTAGTAAATTACTCTCTGAGCATCAAATTGGTTTTAGGCCTAAAAGATCAACAAGCCAAGCTGTTCACCATCTGACAATTTTTTTAAGCACAAACTTGGATAACAGCATGCATACCATAGGGATATTTTTAGACCTTGCCAAGGCTTTTGACACAATTTCTTGTAATTTGCTCTTATACAAGCTGGAAATGCTAGGAATACGGGGAATACAATTGCAACTATTATCTGATTACCTCACCGACCGCCATCAGTGTGTAAAAATAGGTCAATACATGAGTTCTGAACTTTAAAATAGCTGTTATGGAATCCCACAAGGCAGTATTTTGGGTCCTACATTGTTTTTAGTCTATATAAATGACCATTGCAATTTGACACTCCAAAAGGGTGTAATTATGTCATATGCGGATGACACTGCGCTACTGTTCACAGCTAAATCAATGGCCGAGGTCTTTGAGGCAGCACGGAATGGTTTTAATACTGTGTCTAATTGGCTTCATAAAAATCTCTTAACTTTAAATACAGATAAAACCAACTACCTAATATTTGCAATGAGAAACACTAATCCAACGCTTACTAATCTAAACATTCAAGCGCATAACAATTGTAATTTTCATTATGCTGACATTGCATGCACTTGTCCCACTTTAGCTAAAACCGATCATATCAAATATCTAGGCGTCACGATTGACACACACCTGAATTTCCGCAAACACATCGATTTGTTATGCACCAGACTGCGTAAACTAATATACATTTTTAAAAATTTACGTAACATTGCCGACTTTAAATTAATTAGACAGGTTTATTTGGCGTTATGTCAATCTATTATCACCTACTGCATAACGTCCTGGGGTGGTCCCGCTAAATCAATTTTACTGCACCTAGAACGCGCCCAAAGAGCAGTTTTAAAGGTTGCTACTTTTTGTCCATTCAGATTTCCTACAGACCAGCTTTATATGGCATGTAAGGTGCTAACAGTACGTCAATTATTTGTTTTTAATGTAGTTTTATTCCAACACACTGAACTCTACTTTAACCCAGTACCTTCAGATAGGAGAAGAAAAGATTTGGTATGTGCTAACTCTCAGACTAAACATGCTTTTACTAATCGATTTTATTTATTTTTAGGGCCCTACTTGTATAACAAGTTTAACAGAGTGCTTAAGATTTATAGTTTAAGTTATAATAGGAGTAACTTACTAGTTCAGGAATATTTGTCAAAATTCAATTACGCAGACACGGAAAAACTACTAGAAATTTTAAAATATTAGCTCTGTCGACTTACTCTAATATAAGTCTATTCCTTTAGCTAATTAATAATCCAGAAAAATATATGATTTAGAGAGATTTCGAGTAATAGTGTCTACTTTATCTACTTTAATATTATTTGTTAATTTATTTAAACATAATATTATCTTACATAATCTAGTTTTAAAAATAATATACCCAAAGAGTTACTCTTTAAGTCATTGAAAATATTATGTCTTCTTTTTTTAAATTAACTTAGTAATAAACCTATTGTTGTCTTCATTTTAAATGTTTGATGTAAATCGATGGCCTGAAACACAGGTTTTTCATAAACCTAGTTCAGGCAGGTCTACATTACAGTTAGAATTACATTTTACCCTGGTTGTAATTAATCTAAATCATAATTTTACTTTACTTTATACTTGAATATTTTTTTTTTTTTTTTTTATTAGATTCGGAGCAAATTGGCTATGACAGATGGATTGACAGACAGCCAGACACACAAGTGATCTTCTATGGGTTCCGTTTTTTTCTTTTGAGGTACGGAACCCTAAAAAAATTAAGTGAGACGCTCACAGTTCGCCCTTTCATTTAATGTGTCATACGGTACAGTTTGTAAAACAGAAAGTCGACCAAAATGAAGATGAGTTTTCCAATTTATATCAACTACAGACGACCAGTTCACCACCTGCCCCTGCATTTATTGCGAGATAGTGGTAAACAAAATACAAAAAAAAAAAAAAAAAAATACAAAAATGTTTATTTCAATATTACTCGATTTACATAAGTTATACAGTTGGTGGCGTCCCCTTTTAAGCATAAAGATGCGTGTGCCAGGAGGCGCCGCTCCTTTATATCTTACTATTAGTGTAACATGTTATTAAACAAAAGTTAAACAAAGGTTATTAAAAAAAGTTATTAAACAAAAGTTAAACAAAGGTTATTAACAAAAGTTAATGAATTTATTATTTTTATTTAGTCTGTTAGTGTGTGTGTATATGTGTGGATGCGTGTGTGATTATGTGTATGTGTTTATGTGTATGTATGTACGTATGTGTGTGTGTGTGTGGTTGTTTTTTACGTAAAGGGTTTTACCTTATATTTAGTAGAATATTCTCTACTTCATCGTAGCTTAACTTGTTTATCCACTTAAACAGCAACGATTTGCATTCTTTGTATGGTTTAGTATGTATATCAATTTGTTTATTAATTTTATTGTATATGGAAGACGAGCGTTTGTCGTACTGAATATTTGCAAATTCTGTTCTTACAAAAGGGGTGGAAGCAATGTTATGTTTCCTTCTTCTAGCATATAACATAACATTAGGATCTAAGGGTAGGGTTTTATGTTTTTTTAAAACTATGTGTATAATATATAACTTTCGTACTGATAACAGATTACTTGTTTGATATAGCTCATGGGTGTGAAATGTTCTTTTTTTGAAGTACATTACTTTTATTAAAGTCCGTTGCGCTCTTTCAACATCAAGAAAACGTGTTTTACGCGCGCCCCCCCAAATGCAGATACAATATATTATTACTGATTGAACTAGTGAGATATACACTTCATTTAGAAGATTTTTTGCCAAGCCACTCTTGGGGACTATGTGTCTCAATGTTTTAAAAATCCAAATAAATTTTCGTAATCTCGCAGTAATTTGTTCAATTTGAGGATACCAGGACAAGCTTTGGTCCAACATTATACCTAAGTACTTGACGTGGGTAACTTTACTGATGGTTGGACAATTGCAGTCATAATGAACCGTCTGCCTACACTCATGTATTTTAATGTTGAAATTAGGTTCTGGTTGGACGTTTTTATATATTGAAAAGCAAATAAAATTAGTTTTGTTCGTGTTTAACGTAAGGAAATTTGTTTTTAGCCATGAAGCCACTTGTAACATACCTATTTCGGTGTTGGTTTTTGTTTCAGCCCAGGTTGAGCCAGTGAAGACGATTGCGGTGTCGTCAGCATACTAAAATATTTTGGCATTATTAATTGACATATTACATAGGTCGTTTATATAAATTAGAAACAAGGTAGGCCCCAGAACGCTTCCCTGGGGTACGCCGCATGTTACATCAACGTCCTCGCTGACAAAATTATCGAGCTTAACCTTCTGTTTTCTATTTGTCAAGTAATCGGTAAATATAGATAGTTGTGTATCTCTAATACCAATTTTTTCTAATTTTTGGACCAGGATGGGAATAGAGACCGTGTCGAAGGCCTTTTTTAGGTCTATAAAAACTGATAAACACCTAGCTCCTTTATCGAGTTCTTTTGTTAGTACTATCGTTGAAGACGTGATAGCGTCTTCCGTAGAAATAGCGCGTCTAAAGCCAAATTGAGATGGAGATAAAATGTTGTTGGTTTGAAGATAGCTTAATAATCTGGAATTTAGTAGTTTTTCTAATATTTTAGCTATAACAGGAATAACAGAAATTGGCCTATAGTTATTAACGTCGCCCTCCTGCGCACCTTTGTGTATGGGGGTTATTATTGATTTCTTTAAAAAGTTAGGGAAGGTGCCTTGTTTAAAACAAATGTTAGCTAAATGAGTTATAATTGGAGTTATTTCATGTTTTACATGTTTAAGGTAACTAGAGGAGATATTTTCCCATCCTGGGGCACTATCTGATTTTAGAGTGTTTATTATACTATTTACTTCGTTGATATCTGTATCAAGCAGAACAAAAGATTTAGGGAGACTAGGTAAGGAACGTAGGTATTGATTTAGTTCATTCTGGGTTATGGTTTGTTGGATGTCATTTGCCAGTAGGTTACCAATATTTGCGAAATATTTATTAATGAAGTTTGCTGATTCCGTAGGGGATGCTTTTAGATTAGTTAATTCAGTATTAGTTCTAGTAGATTTATTTGTATATGTGATAGATTTTAGGTTTTTCCAGAGAAGTTTGTTGTTGCTTAAAGATTTATTAATAAGGTTTCTTTCATATTTTCTTTTTAGTTTTTTTATGAGGTTGTTGCAATGATTTCTGTAACGAGCGTATGTGATTTTATTTATTTCGTTGTGGGGACCTTCTCGGGATTGTTTTTGGAGCTTATTACGATTTTTTGTACATCTCAGTATGCCATCAGTGATCCAGGGCTTAATTATTCGTTTACTTTTAGGGATCTTGTGAGTAGTAGTGCTTATTTTTAGTGATTCAATAAGATATTGTGTTAAACACTCTGTTATGTAATTAGGGTTATCACAAAAAAGTAATGTCGAGTTTTTTTTTTTTTAAATATTGCAAGGCATTTTCAAAGTCAATTTTGGTAATAATTGCTGGTGTGGGTTGGTAATGTTTTGTTTTAGATAACGCTAAGAAGGTTGTACGGTGGTCTGTAACCGTAGTGCGTAGAATGGCAATAAAAGCAGAATGCCGTTTCCTGTTTATTTTTAACATAAAGTGATCTAGACAATTGGTTTCCCTTGTAGCTAAGGTGTGACCAGAGAGAATACCATAACCCGATAACATATCCAGGTATAATGTTCTATTTTTAAGTTCATATGTTTGTTCAATAGGTTTAGGTCTTATGTTGATATTGATGTCACCAGCAACTATAATATTTCGTTTTTGAGAGTGTAAGGTATCTAAATGGAGTGCCAAAGAATTTATAAAAGGTTCCGCGTTAGTGTTTGATGGTGAACGATAAATACCTAAAATGACATTATTCAATATATTTAATTGTAGGCATGATGCATAGTTTATGCTTAATTCTGTGACACTGGCTTTTAAGGTGTCTTTAATATATACTACAACGCCGTCATTTTGATTAAGTTGACGAGTTGTAGCGTAGGAGCGATACTTGGATAATGTCGGTATAGGTTTGTTTGGATCAATTCGGCATTCAGTCAGAATTATCACGTCCGTTTCAAAGTTGAGGCAGGACATATTTAGTACAAAGTCATCGAAATTGCAATATATACTCCTAATATTTTGGGAAATTATGGTAAGGTCACTTTTATATATGTTATAGTTGTGAACGAGTTCACTACAATCGCATTCTATCGATCTTGCAATATTCAAATTATCGATGTCATTTAAAGTTTGTAGTAGGTCACCCATTATTAGGTTTTATTAAATACACGGTACATTTTAAATTCAGGGTAATATTTATAAGTAATGCCAGAAGCTGCAAGAACACATGCCGAATGTATAATAATGTGGGTTTTATGGATGTATAGTAATTATTTTGTAGTAATTTAATTTTTTTGTGAATATTGATCAATGTGTTTTTAGTTATTAATATTATTTTAAACCTATATTTTGTATTGTTTAGTTTCCGGTAAATCCTGTAATGAGTTAAAATTGACTTAAGAGTAAATAAGCTTCTAAGTCTGTAATATGTGTGAAAATGGTAATGTGTGTGTGTGTTTGTTGGCGTATTTGGAGGAATAAGAAATATTGTATTGTTTGTGAATGTCGAGTAGGTGTAACAGACTTTACATACCCAGTTTGATAAGCACAGAAAAAAAATAAAAAAGTGGTAAGAACAGAAGTGAAGTTCGTTATGATAATTTAGTCATTGATGGATTATCAGCTGTTGAATTTGTGCTTCGCTTTTAATTATAATGGATGGAGAATCGTCTTCTCTTTTGAGATATACCCGTCCGTACGCGGTCCAGCAGTATTTGTAAGTTTTTGACTTCACGAGGTCACGTGCAAGGAAATGTAGGCGAGCAGCCTTTGCAGTAAGTTGCTCAGTAATAAAAATAGGTGTATCCTCGTTTGTGCGCATGTCCAGGTGTTTGGCACAAAGTTTGGATTTTTGTTTAATGTTGAATGCCTTGCAAGATTTTAGTATGTTATTCTTTATCAGTGTGGAGTTTGTTTCCACTACAATTGGTGTGTTACTTGTATCTTTCTTTGAACGAACTCTGTATATATCACGAATAACCGTCTTGTCGATCGGACAACCCACTGAATTCGAAAGGCTTGTAACCATATGAATTAGGTCGTCTTTGGTTTCGTTTGACTTTTTCGGTGCGTTTTTGTTGTCGCAAGTTTTCGGTTTCCGGTAGTGGCAAGCGCGCGAACGTCATCGAAGCTCAAGAAGGGCGCACTAGTGGAGTTTTAAAGAAACGTCACGGAGCAACGACACTTTTTCTGAGCACCATCGCCGAGTCAACACCTCTCCGGGTCATTTTACATTCGCGTACACGTAATAGGTATCAGCCAGAAATAATGTTGGTATCACATTATTTCTAGGCATTCTCTTTTAATATTGTTTAAAAACTCTTGTTGATTGTGCTTTAAAACCATTGTAATTGTAATCAAATGGTAACGAATAAATAGTTTAAAAAGAGTGTTAGCATTAGTTTTAAAAGTACTTATTGATTAAATATAATTATGGATTACACGATAATGTAGCTACGTTATTAATAATAAACTATTCCTATGATTTACTGACCGTTATTTATCTTTTATCAGAAGTGCTATCGTGCCTACTACGCTCACAAACATGCCGCGAAGCCACAAACGAAGGTCAAGAGAGCCATCCACGAGTTCCAGCACGAGCAGTAGTGCAAATAACCAGAAGCGCAAGAAGCGACGCCATCGCCGCCGTAAGGATTCTCAAACCGTGAGTCAGAGTGTTTTATTATCGTCAGTGATTCCCGAATTCGACCCGCTTGTAGACAGTGTAGATATGTGGATTAATGTTGTTGAGGCTAATTCACATGCATTTGGATGGTCCGATAATATGATTAAGTATCAGGCTCTTCAGAAATTACGTAATACAGCGAAAACTGGGCTAGACGGTTTGCAAAAAAATGAAACCAGGTGGACCACGTGGAAGTGGAAGCAATGGCGCGAAACATTGTCGGATACCTTTCAAGTAAAAAGTAATATGTTCAGATCACTCAAAGAATTAATCGAATCAAAACCTTCAGCAAATCAGTCTTTATACGAATTTTATTTTAATCAAAAATCAAAAATCGATCGTTTACAGTTAGGTTTTCGAGACCGAGATATAATATCCATAATAGTAGGTTCAATAGGCGATAAAAACATTAGTGTAGCTGCCGAAGCAGGCAATTTTAGGTATTGTGACGATTTAGCATCCTTTTTACACGGAAAAAATTATTTGCCTACGGAAAATGAGGTGTTTTCTAGAAATTCGTTGCCGCCAAAACATTTTTCTCGAATGTTTCAACATGGGCAAAATAAATCTGATGGTAAGATTGAACCTAGTGTGAGTTATAGTAGTTTATCGAATATCTGCTACCGCTGTGGAGAGACAGGCCACCGGAAAAGCCACTGTACTGTCAAAGACAGCGTCAAGTGTTCCTTCTGCAACAAATTAGGGCATTTAGAGGCAGCCTGCAGGCTCAAATCTAAAACTAAGGCCGTAAAAGATGTTGAAGTAAAATTGATTTCTGATCCAAAAATTAAACAAAAGTTTTACAAACCGGTTTTGTTAAATAATATGGAATGTAGTGATTTTTTTGATATGGGCAGTGACTGTTCTTTAATTACATCTGCATTAGTAAACCAATTGAAGTTACAACCTATCTCCTGGGATCCTTCTCTGGGATCCTTCTCTGGGGAACATGTGCGGACATTAATAATATCTTTATTTTACAGAAAAGGGCTGTTCGAGCCATTTACAATCTAGGTCCAAGAGATTCACTTCGTGAAATATTCAAAGAAATAGATATTCTGACTGTAGCCTCTCAATATATACTTGAAAATCTATTATATGTACACAAAAATAAATCAAATTTTAAGAAAATGTCCGATATTCATAGTTTAAATACCAGGAATAAACACAATCTTGCTGTACATCGCACTCGCCTCCACAGAGTAGGCAACTCTTTCATGGGTCAATGTATACGCTTTTACAACCAACTTCCTACTGACATTCGGAACTTACCCATTAAACGATTTAAAATCTGTATTAAAACTAAACTTTGTAAAAAAGGGTACTATAAGATTTCTGATTATTTAGAGGACAAAAAAGCTTGGGATTGAGCTGCTCGCTCTGCTAGCCTTGTGATAAAACTTGACATTTTAATTATTATGCATGATTTTATATACATATTGACATTGCAGAATATTGTATACAATTTTACATGAATGTTTACTTTGAAAAGTATTATATTTACTGCTTTAATTTATTTTGAATGTGAGCACTATGTGGGTCATTTTTTTTTTCTTTAAATGTTTTCCTTTCTTTTCGCAGTTAAGTTTTAATGATGGTCTGACATTTTGAGCGCTTTATGCGGCCTACCCAAATGTCCTTTTTTTGGTACTGTTCGTCGAGTCGTTGAGCTCCTTAAGTTTTGAGTTGAGCTGCACGATTACTGACAAATGCTTACACTGATTGGTCAGGTCCGCTCAAATTTGCGTGGTTCTTTCCTCAAAAGACCATTTCAGACACGGATCTACATGGTCCTCACATGATCTGACCAAGATTATGTCTGGACTTTAAAAGAGACTTTGACCCCTGAGTTTGTTTCGCCATTTCTTCTCAGGGGTAGTCAGATAGGAAATGTCGGCTACATCTAGATTTTTTTTTTTTTTATATGACGTGTAAAAGTGATTTTAATATCCTATTTACAGAATAAACGATTTCATTTCATTTCATTTCATTTCTTGAATAATCCCATTAATTTAGTAGGATTTACTAATGATTTATCTGCTCAAGTAACCGAGGCTGTCGCGGTTAAACTCAAAGTCGATTATGTGGAATTAATTATTACACTATACGTTATTGATGCTCTATCCGGCTGTGATATTTTGATAGGGAGGAACTTTACTGAAGATAAAAATATAATGTATGTTCGTGTCGGAGAAACTTTAACTTTTCAATCAGTTCAAGCATTGAATGTTTGCAGTATTAAGGTTACTAATAACGTATCGCATGAATACGAAATGGTATTAAATAAAATTTTATTAAAATACCCTCAATCTTTTTCCCAAGACTTATCAACTTTAGGAAAAACCTCATGTGTAGAATTGGAAATACAACTAACGTCTAATAAACCTATTTACCAACGACCTTATAGGATGTCGGAGTCGGAAAGAGCAATTACGCGGGAAATAATAGATGATCTTTAAAAAAATGGTATTATTCAAAACAGTAGCTCTGCATATGCTAGCCCAGCTCTTTTAGTTGACAAGGCATCTGGGGCTAAAAGGCTATGTGTAGACTACAGGCAGCTAAATAAAATTACTGTTAAAGAAAAATACCCAATGCCCATGATAGAGGATCTCATTAACAGATTGCAGGGATGTAGATTCTATACTTCTCTAGACCTTAAAAGTGGGTACCATCAAATTAGTATCAAAACTGAGGATGTGCACAAAACTGCGTTCATAACAAGTGATGGCCATTTTGAATATTTGAGCATGCCTTTCGGAGTATGTAATGGACCAGCTGTCTTTCAAAGACTAATGAACACAGTTTTGGGCAATCTACGTTTTGGAAGGGTAATATGTTACATGGATGACTTACTTATAGCAACAAAAACAATTGAAGAAAATATTGTTTGCTTAGAAATGGTTTTGGACATTTTTGTCAAAAACGGGTTGACTATCAATTTTGATAAATGCTGTTTTTTCAGACATCAAATTACGTTTTTGGGCTATGATATTTCCGAACAAGGCATTCGTCCTAGTTCCCGAAAGCTTGATGCCATATCAAAATACCAAATTCCAAAGTCAGTTAAGTTAAATTAAGACAATTTTTGGGCTTGATTAATTATTTCAGGAAATTTATTAATAACTGTGCACTTCTCTGTAAACCATTGACCAGTTTATTAAAAAAGGGTGCAGTCTGGCAATGGGGTCCCCAACAAGATCAGGCTGTAGAATGTGTAAAAGATGCATTAATAGAAAATGCAGTACTTCGCGTTTTTGACCCCAAATTACCCATCAATTTATACACTGACGCCAGTCGTGATGGTATAGGATGTATATTGACTCAGATAACTAATAACTGCGAAAAGCCTGTGTATTTTTATAGTCGTCAAACATGCAATGACGAAAAGAAATACCATTCCTTCGAATTAGAGTTATTAGCAATCGTTTCCGGGTTACAAAAATTTAGACATTATTTATTAGGGACGAATTTTAAAATTACTACTGATTGCAATGCAGTACGATACGCATTAAGTAAGAAAGAGATCATTCCACGAATAAGTAGATGGGTATTATATACACAGGAATTTACGTTTGAAGTTGTTCATAGGGCCGGGTCACAAATGCAACACGTTGACGCATTAAGCAGGAACCCTATTGGTCCTATGAATAATTTATCTGATGAGGTAGAACGTGTAAACACAATACTGAAGTCGATTGGTTGCTAGCGGTTCAGTTACAAAACCCCAGTATCTGTAGTATAAGAGATATATTACAATCAGGTGAGGCCGAGACGAATAAACATATATTCAATGAATACGAGTTATTAGGAAATAAAGTATATCGTAGAACTGAATTTGGCAGGCGTTGGTTAGTACCAAAAAAATGTATATGGTACGTAATTCGTGCTAATCATGATGATGTAGGGCATTTCGCAGTAGACAAAACTGTGGAAAGAATCAGATCAAAATATTGGTTTCCCCGTTTAAAGAAAACCGTTTCTAAATATATAAAAAATTGCTTAAATTGTATCTATTACAAAAATATCCATGGCAAAAAACCAGGCAAATTATACCCGATTCCGAAATTCGCCAGGCCATTCCACACACTTCACGTCGATCACCTTGGTCCATTTGTCAAGACTACGCAGCAAAACAATTACCTCTTAGTGATAGTAGACTCGTTTACCAAATTCGTTTTTATTTCGGCTGTAAAAAACACTAAAAGCAAAGTCGTCACTAATGAATTAAATAAGATATTTAAAGTATTTGGAAATCCAAAACGCCTTGTTTGTGATGCTGGTAGTGCTTTTACATCCAAGTTGTTCACAAATTATTGCAAAGACAGAAATATTAGGCTTCACATAATTGCTACTGCTGTTTCACGCTCAAATGGCCAAGTGGAGCGCTATAATCAGACAATTTTAGAAGCATTGCGTAGTATGAGTGCTGACACTGATAACGACAAGTGGGATCAGCACATAACTAGTATACAACAAGGCATTAATAGTACAATTAATAAAACCACGTCTGCTGTGCCGAGTGAGGTATTTTTCGGGTTCAGAATTCGAATGAATAACGATGCGATCACTGATGATAATAATGAACAATCTACTGACGTCACTGCTTTGAGAAATACGGTCGACGCAAACATAAAGAGGAACGCTGAACGGCAAAAGGCGTCATTCGACTCTAAAAGGAAAGAGGCCCCTATTTACAAGGTCGGAGACTTAGTGGTGCTCAAAATTCCAAGTCACACAAACAATGGTCAAAGCACTAAGCTGATGCCTCTGTATAAGGGGCCCTTCCAAGTAACAAATATTTTAGGACACGATAGATATCAAGTGGCGGACATGAGGGGAGCTGAAAGATCGTCAAAAAGGTATGAAGGTGTTGCTTGCGTGGAGAATATGAAGCCCTGGATCCGCGTTGCTGACGGACCGGATGTTGTCAAAAAATACATAAGTATGAGCGACAATAAGGTATTTTTTGTATCAATAATTTTTATTTTATTCAGACTCCTTAAATATTATGTTTTGTTTTTGAACTGACATCTACTGTCTTTTTACTGTAATAATCAAAATAATGGTCAAATGCATTCGCTTTAAACATTATAAGGGTTGGGGTGTTCGGTCTAGAAACCAGCGGTCATCCATTGTGAACGCTGTTGAAGTTCTGGAACAACAGGCATCCGTTGTGAACGCTGTTGAAGGCCTGGACCAACAGGCATCCGTTGTGAACGCTGTTGAAGGCCTGGACCAACAGGCATCCGTTGTTAACGCTGTTGAAGGCCTGGACCAACAGGCATCCGTTGTGAACGCTGTTGATGAGGCCTGGACCAACAGGCATCCGTTGTGAACGCTGTTGAAAGCCCGGACCAACAGCCATCCGTTGGGACCGCTGTTGTATGTAGTTCGAACACCTTATCAACAGTCCGATGTTGAAGCAGGCCACATTATGTACATAGTTTAATTAATATACAGCTTAAACTAATTATTATTTATAATGTTTCAGCTTCAACATTGGACCAAAACGCTGTTCGAGGACGAACGCGTGAGCAGGACGGCCGGATGTTGCCGCAAGTTTTCGGTTTCCGGTAGTGCGCGAACGTCATCGAAGCTCAGGAGGGGCGCGCTAGTGGAGTTTTAAAGAAACGTCACGGAGCAACGACACTTTTTCTGAGCACCATCGCCGAGTCAACACCTCTCCGGGTCATTATACATTCGCGTACACGTAATAGGTATCAGCCAGAAATAATGTTGGTATCACATTATTTCTAGGCATTCTCTTTTAATATTGTTTAAAAACTCTTGTTGATTGTGCTTTAAAACCATTGTAATTGTAATCAAATGGTAACGAATAAATAGTTTAAAAAGAGTGTTAGCATTAGTTTTAAAAGTACTTATTGATTAAATATAATTATGGATTACACGATAATGTGCTACGTTATTAATAATAAACTATTCCTATGATTTACTGACCGTTATTTATCTTTTATTTTTTATTTCAAAATTAGCCTTTCTGCTGTCCTGCTGCATACTTTCCATTTTATCTTCCAGAATAATAATATACTTTTTATCCTCTTTTATTTTGTCCTCTAAAGATTCAATTTTTTTCTTAAATTCTTCGTTTTGAGCCATTAAGAAGGCCATGGAACTTTCGATGTTACAACTTGATTGTTGAATTCCTTGCAGTATTGTGGAATTTTTATTAAATTCTTGCTCTTGGGCTTTCATCATCGTAGAGAACATAGACTGCATGTCTTCCTTAAATTTAGCGAATTCTTCAACAAAATCTTCCTCTTGTCTTCTTCTTTTTTGTCGGGATGATACAAAGTTAGGGGGTGTTGTATGCTCCGGATTCTGCAGCCCAACCCGGTCCAAATCCGTTTCCGACAATGATTTATTTAACGTGCATCGTTCCATTTTGCTGTCGTTTAACGAGTAAACGTTAATATTCTGCCGTAAACAGCCGTGAGTCACAATAATATCAACCGGTACGTGTCGGCTTATTCCACTATGGTAGCGATCGCCTGTTGTTAGCTCCGCCCACGTAGATGACAGAGAGGGCAATTATGGAGATGGTCTTTTTCCCCCGAGGATCACGGGAGACAGGGCCCGCAGGTATCGGCGGCTGGTGGCGGCGACTGCTGATATACTTTCACTTTTTAGAATGGTTGTACTTACGTGTTTATTGCACTAATAATAAGAACTAAACTGGTTTGTCCGTTTGATTTTAACTTTAATATATTTTTAACAAATTAGCTGCACACGTCTACTCACAACACGAATCCAGACGCATATCAACTGTAGGCATTATGCTAAATCTCCTCGGCTCTAGCTAAAGTTATTCTTCACTCTCTGTGTATGAAGTAGGTATATCTACACGTAAGTACGCAAGTAAGTACGTCGTCGCTGCACGTCCTAGTTGTAGTAAGTACGTCGTCGCTGCACGTCCTAGTTGCTCGTAAGTACGCAAGTAAGTACGTCGTCGCTGCACGTCCTAGTTGTAGTAAGTACGTCGTCGCTGCACGTCCTAGTTGCTCGTAAGTACGCAAGTAAGTACGTCGTCGCTGCACGTCCTAGTTGCTCGCTCACAAACAATACACAATAGTTGTTCCCGCACAGTGCTAGGAGTGTGCGGTCGGTCATGAGCGGATTAGCCAGGTAATCCCGTGATACTGTCACACCGCGTGACGTCAGGACCGTCATTGTGGCGCTAACAAAACATTAACAATACATAATGGAGGTGCTGGAGAACAAGCGAACAGCTTATATTAAGGCTGAACTCACACCACACTCGTAGCGCATAGTAAACAAACAATAACATAATTAAGAAAGGAACAAAATGGAAAGAGGCCTATCGCTTAGTCCTCTAATATGAAGAAATTTAAGCATCTTTGCATAGGTAATGACTTTTCGGGGCAATTTGGTTTGTGATTGCGAATAGCGAACATTCAAAATTAGAGCTCATATTTAATATCCTTTCATATTATAACACAAGGTCCCGCCGCGCGCCGCGCCGCGCCGTGTCTGTCTGTCTGAACACACTTTTATTATTTGACTTGAGTTGTATTCATTATTTAGTGATAACAATATTTGAAGTTCAGTAAACGGAATACAGAAATAAGACGGAAGAAGCCTTAGTTTTTTAAATTTGAGACCATTATAATAGGAAATAAATAAACATACAACACATTATAATTACCTATGTATATGTATTCATTACGGTTTTGTGTAAATTGGCTGAAATATGATGATTATTGTTGAAGATACCGATGGCGACATGAAAGTTTTACGGGCGTGCGTTTGTAAACCGTAAGAGATTCTTATAGTTAATGTTCTACAGGATTGTGTACATCTTAAAAAGTTCAACAAAAATGTCCGCGATGACATGTCTATCTGCTAAGGATGACCCACCACTCCACCAGTAACCATTTTTATCTTTCAGAATATGATAAAAAAAAAAAAAATCCGAAGCTATTTTGACCGGTGTATTATTAATCCATAACCAATAAAATAATAATGTTATGTAAATTGGGCATTTAATTTAGAATAAAATATGCCTAGACATCATAGCATTCAAATAAATACTTTTATAGGGATTCAAATTACGCGTAACCTTTTTCTCTGCTATTTGTACGATAGAAACAACTGAACGGATTTCGATCACTCAGATAGTTAGTAACCTCGACTAACACATAGGGTACATGTTTTTTTTTTTTAATGTTTACTTGCTCGAGTTTGTGTTTTCCTAGGCACGTGTTTCTGTGACGAATAAAATTATTTTTCTTTCTTTCTTTTCTTTCTTTACATTTATTAATCCCGATAGTACGTTTTCGAGGAATAAGTTCCAACTTTCACGCGGGCGAAGGCGCGGGCAAAAGCTAGTTCTTAATATTTTGTATCTTGTTTTTAATTTTGGATTATTTTTTGATGACTTGATGAGCCATAGGAAAAAACGACTGATAATCTGTGTGTCCTCACAATTCTATCGCATGTTTATTCCACGCTATTGCTGTGTACAAGGCTTTATGCCTTTGCCGTTAAGCAGTACAACATACAATGAAGGCTCGTGCGGTGTGCCAGCGGCGGTAATCCGCACCGTCACAGTCCTAGCGTGACGTCCACTGCCGTTACACGCTGATTAAACAATACGGCACTTTGATACTATAGAACAGTGCACAGTGATATGATTTGGGAGTATATTCTTAATTAAGTTACGTTGTTGGGCTGTGTTAGGTGATCGGTCAGAGTTTTTGATCCGAAGAACGGTTTGTTTTAGGTAAGGTTTCGTAATAGAATGCTAAACTTTCTGGAATGTTAAGTCTCATCAATATTTAATTAACGCCAAAGCATAATAAAGTACGCGAACATACATAATAAACTTTCAGACCACTTTCAGTTATCGAACGGACAACAACACGTGGAGTCTGAAGGATTTATTTATAAACTGTGGGTCCGGTGAACCTCGTAGTGTAGTAAACAATGCGGCGGGAACCTGTCACAATGGCGCAGCGGTCACAGCGTAAAGGCTCCTACAAACTGGTGTGATATCGCGGGCGCGACCGGCACCGCGACCCTTGTCCCTCCCGCGATATCGCACCAGTCTGTAGAAGCCTGATGATGCCTTTATCAGGACCGCATAAAGGCACCGCCGAAATCTTAGCGGCAGTCGACGCGGAAACTGTGGACTTGGACAATGTAGGAAAACACACAGTCTTCACCTAAGCACGAGACTGCTGTACGGAGGAAGAAAATAATCAATAAATAAACGCATGAAATGTTCATCTTTATATGCAAAACATAATTTGGGACAGTTAAAGAAAATCAAAATATTTTATTTCACATAAGCCTACATGGGCACTTATGGAACGTCAGAAGCTAGGTGCACGGTTCCAATAGGTCGTTTCCTATGGAGAAGAGCCGGCAAGAAACTTCTAGTTTACTCTTTTAAAAGATAATTTGTTTTTACAATGTTTTCAAACAACAGCGTTAATAGGTACAGTGTAGGCCCGACAAAAGTACTAGGTAATAAACAAAAGAAAATGGTCAAAAAATCTAGTAGTATATTAAGCCTACAACGTTCTCACATTAACAAAACATTCAAAAAAACGATATAAAATATTATTAAAATAATAAAAGTTAGAGCCTTGCTTAAATTAAAATTTTAGGTATATAATGTCAATTAAAAAAAAAAGTGTGTCAAGGAAGTATGTGAAAAAAATGGAGTTAAAATAGACATCGTAATTTGGAAGCAGTTAATAGACATTTACATATATTTGCCGTTAATGAGGTACCAGAGAAGCCACATGTGCAGAAGGAATTAATGCCAGTCTTCCTTGTCTTCAACGTAATCTTTAATCTTATAATATGCTTTTTTGATAAGGACACGTTTGATGTGGGTTTTGAATTTTCCCTCGCTAAGTTCTGTAACAGACTTTGGAAACTGGTTATAAAAGCGGATACTGGTTAAAAGAAATGACTTGCTTGTTTTAGTTAATCTAAAGGGTATCACAATTTCATGTTTACTACGTGTATTTATATTATGGAAATCGCTTCTTATTTTAATAAAAAGGCCTAAGTTTTTGCGAACATATAAAATACTTTCTAAGTTATAAAGAGAAGGCAGAGTTAGTACATCAATTTCTTTGAATAAGGGACTCACGAGGACCCCTTCTATAGACTGCGCGGATTGCCCTCTTTTGTAAAATGAAAATTAAATCCACATCGGCTGTTGATCCCCACATCAGAACGCCATAAGACATAATACTGTGGAAATAAGCAAAGTATACTAACCTATCTGTGGCTATATCTGTCAACTGCCTTATTTTTCTTACTGCATATGCAGCTGAACTTAATCTACCTGAAAGAGCTCTGATGTGGGCACCCCATATAATTTTGAATCTAGAGTAATTCCTAGAAATATAGTTTCCGTAATAGCATCTAGTTTCTTGCCATCAAGTTTTAAATTTAGACCCACTTTGGGTACATTTGATACACTTTGGGTAGATTATCGTTGTCGTGTAAGACATCAGTATCTTTTCTATCTATTTTATAAATAAGAGAAGTGTCATCAGCGAATAGAATTATATCCGATAAGTTAGCCATCATGTAAGGAAGGTCATTTGTATAAACTAGAAATAAGAAAGGGCCAAGAATTTAACCTTGAGGCACGCCTATCTTTACCAGAGATCCCGAGGACGTCACCCCATTAACGTTTACTTTTTGCTGCCTGTTTTATAGATAGGAAAGATCAAGATCAGCACCTTGTCCACGAATGGTGTAATTTACAGTTCAGTCTATTGTGGTCAACGCAGTCAAACGCTTTTGAGAGGTCACAGAAAATGCCAATGACATCCTGGGATTTCTCCCAGGATTCCAAAATGTGACTGCTGAGTTTTACTCCTGCTTTAGTCGTCGACCTACCTTTCGTGAAACCAAACTGGTGATTATGTAAAATCCCATTTTAATTAAAATGTCTTTGAAATAAACATCTGATCTAACATGATTTTTTCATATATTTTACTCAATGCTGGTAACACAGATATAGGTATACAACATTAGTTTTTGTTTATACTAAACCCGAAAAGGGGTCATTGTACTCATCATTTCGATAATTTTTTTCTATGGGACCAACCCTGAAATCGCGCGAAAAAAATCAGCCGTTCCCTACATTTGTGTTCACTTAAATCGACAAAATATATGGAACAGCTGATTTTTATTTCGCGATTTCAAGGTTGGTCCCATAGAAAAAATTTTTCAAAATGGTGAGTACAATGACCCCTTTTCAGGTTTATTCGTAGTATAAACAAAAACTAACGTTGTATAATTAGAGGGAACGATTATATAATTAGAAGTCCCAAGAATACTTTCACATGACATGATTATTTACTTTGTAAAACATTATATTATTTTAATTGTTGTGAATGTGAAGACTACTTCGTTTATTGTTTTTAATTGTTTTTAGGGTTCCGCACCTAAAAAGAAAAAACAGAACCCTTATAGGATCACTCGTGTGTCTGTCTGTCTTGTATGCCTGTCTGTCACAGCCGACTTGCTCCGAATCTGCTGGACCGGTTAAGTTGAAATTTGGTACACATATGAATTTCTGTGACACAAACACGGACATGTAACGTTAATAAATTAATTTTTAATATGGGGGTCACTGTTGGGGCCAAATTAGAAAATTAAAAATAAAAGATTGGCGAACTGTACCGTGTGACTAACAAAGAAGGGGATATTTTTTTTGTAATTTTAAATTTATTCAAAATTACTTAAGAAAATAGATGAAAATTGACCATTCCCCCCTTATCTCCGAAACTACAGAGGCTTTATTTTGAAAAAAAAAATACAGAAAATACTGCTTTACTTAAATATTGCAGAATAACCTGTAAGACGTCATGACCTAAGAGAGATAAAATAACGTGGTAAATCTCTCAATATTGTATGTACAAACTTACATTTGCAGTTGGAATTTATGAAGAAAGATGTTTTTCAACTACAATGTTAAGTTTGTTCTTAGGATATTAATCCCCACTACGGAACCCTTCATTGTTCGTGGTCTGATACGCACTTTTTTATCATGGTCTGGCAGTGTGAGTAATTTATGCGGCTTACCCAAACGTCCTTTCTTTGGTACTAACTATATTTCCCAGAAGCTCCGTGTTGGTAAGTCAAATGTGATTCATGTTGTTACCTCCACTTCATTCATGCTCATGTGACTCATTGTTTAAACACGCCTTCACATTTTCACTTTTTATATTTAATTTTACCCTTTATTCACATCATTGCTGAAAATATTGCCTTTAACTTGACGTTATTCGATCATGAGCAGTTTCGCAAATTAATATCGTTTGTAGCATATGTCTTGAACACTTGGGAAGTTCGCAGTATCAGTAGCTTAGTTATATCCTTACAATAAAGGAGCAGCGGGTCGGATTACCCTGACTTAGACCCCGAGTGGCCCGCAATATGTTTAGTTACACCCCTCTCCTCCGCCACCACCTTCGTCTTCACCCCCTGGCACACCCACACACGCGCTCCGCAAATTGTCTACGTCTTGAGCCCGTAATTGAATTTATAATGGGTTAGTTTAAGAGGTATTTAGAGTTTCGCACGGGAGATAAACGGGATTCAGTACGGAGTGTATAAACGGCTCGTTGTTCAACTGACGACGTCAGGCAAGTGGGCGGGAACTGAAGGAAATATACAGACGCAGATGGAATAAACAAAAGACGGCTTGTACCCAGCAGAGGGTAGATATGGGATGGGATTTGAATGGTAATGTTAATCTGACTGCATTTAGCGAGGAACGAAGACAGCGACAAAGCTTAAAAAACACACGTGATACACTGTAGGTATGTCTAAAATTTAAAGATTTGTCCTTTCCAGCACCTATAAATTGACAATGAAAGTTGTGCTAAAATTATATAAATACATATACTGATCACTAAGTGATCAGTATATGTATTTATATAATTTATGTTATAAGTGAATATTCAGATCCATGACTTTACCGCGGACTAACGTAGGTATTATGTTTATTGCTTGAATACGACCAGTCTCCAGGTCCGCTGGCTGGACCTTTGTTTGTGAAGACACTGAGCTCGGCTAAATAAACTCTCCGTAACGAAGTTTTGTTAATTAGTTTTCTTCGGTGAGTGGAAGAGCGAATACAAAACATTCCGCTTGTCGGAGGATTTACGAAATAACAAACAAGTGGTGATTGTGAGAGTTGCAGATGTTGCGCCGGACTTGATTTCCTGTTTATTGAGACTTATGTTTTATAATAAGACTTTGCAAACTTCATAAATGCTGTTTTGCTCTCTCCATAAGTCCATGTTTCGGTAATTTAAAAGATATGTGGTCGCTTTATCTGATTTTGTCTTTGTTTCAGCATATTCTTTTCTTCGCCGTTGTACCATCAACAGTAACATCAACACAACGTATAACGCACTTTATCCACGCGCATGACTATCCCAGCCTCAGTGGATAGCCCAAGTTCACTCTCTGCCACCATCCCAACATAGCAAGAAACTGCAACATAATATAATAGCTTTTCAATGCAAGATGTTGGCAGCAACTCCGCTATAATTCCATAACAGCGTTAGCGCGCAATATGCTAAGATATTCATGACGGCAGCGCGCGGCCGCCATGCGCCTCTAGTCCAACGAGCTAATTGCGTTACTAAACAAGGCGAGCTACCCATTAGCTTTATTACTGATCATCTAGGTTCTGTATTACTTTTAAACTTGCAGCCATTGTGACCTTTTGTGTGGAAGCGGGAAGTGGGTTAGTGGTCAGTTCTGAGCGCACACACATAATATTGTTAGGTGTTGCAGAATGTATCCATATCGGTCTCGTATAATTATCTTTTCAGTCATACTCAGTACTTTTTAGAGTTCCGTAGTCAACAAGGAACCCTTATAGTTTCGCCATGTCCGTCTGTCTGTCTGTCTATCGGTCTGTCTGTCTGTCGGTCTGTCTGTCGGTCGGTTTATCTGTCTGACTGTCTCCAGCTTAGCTCCAAGACTCTTAGTACTAGAAAGCTGTAATTTGGCATGGGTCTACATATTAATCACGCCGACAAAGTGGTACAATAACCTCCCCTTGCACGTAAAGTGAGGATGATATATTTTTTCTCGTGTAACCCATATTGTGTGGGTTCGGTAGGCCGTTAAAAATATTTCGGGTTTGTAAAAAACATTTTTCGACTCAGGGATCCGTTTGCGTAATATTAAGCTTTAAAGTGCTATTTTTGTTAGAGTCAAATGACAGCTGAATGGTTGAGTTTGGAAAAGTGAAAATGGTTATGGACTGCCATAAATTTTTTCACTTATCCAAACTTCCTTATAATTTCGTTATAATTATATACTACTGAGTATATTATTATAATAATAACGAAATTATAAGGAAAACTACGTCATGTAGCTGTAGCTAAGTAGCGTTTACAAGTTAAGGAGTAATAAACTACGTCATGTAGCTGTAGCTAAGAAGCGTTTACAAGTTAAGGAGTAATAGTCGACCAACTTACATTTGAGTCGCAGAATAGACCGTGACGTGTATCGATGAAGTCAACTACAACGTTAGGTTTGTTTTAGGAATAAATTCATCCCAACTACGGAACCCTTTATTGTTCGTAGTCCGACACGCACTTGGCCGGTTTTTTATTTTATAGGAGTATCTGCATTCTACTTCTAGAAATAGGAAGAGCAGCAAAATAATGTCTTCAGTAATAATATCGGAGCAAGTCTTGAGATTTACAAGGTTTTTCTTTTATAATATTCCATAGTACTGAATTTGAAGCTTATCGCCACGTGTGCGCAACACACGTAGATAACCAGTTGTCCGCTCCGCAACCCGAGTCGTGTCAACGTGTCAGTACGCCGATGTGACGCACTCACAGGCGCGGTCTCGCTAATGGTGCGGGCATGTGACGGGGACGTGTCGGACCCGCGGTGATGTCGTCTGGCGTGTGCGAAGTGTCATTCGGTTGACAATATTTTGTGTGAACTTTAATTAAAGCTTAGAGTCGGCCTACATCATATAATAAAAAAACCGACCAAGTGCGAGTCAGACTCGCGCACGAAGGGTTCCGTACCATTATCTATAAAAATGGCAAAAAAAACACGTTTGTTGTATGGGAAAATAATAAAATATCTCTTAAATATTTGTTTTATTTTAATTTAATTATTAATTTTTAAAGTCAATATATAACTAAATATTCTATGAATATTTCAAGCATCTACTACCTGTTGCTGTTATCAATAAAGAGCAAAACGAGCAAAAAAATCATGTTTGTTGTATGGGAGCCCCTTAAATATTGTATATAAATTTTATTCTTTTTTTTTTGTATTTGTAGATAAAGGGGCAACAGAAATACATTATCTGTAAAAATTTCAACTGTCTAACTATCACGGTTCATGAGATACAGCCTGGTGACAGACGGACAGACAGACAGTTAGACAGACGGCGGAGCCTTAGTAATAGGGTTCCGGTTTTACCCTTTGGGTACGGAACCCTAATAAACAGAACAAATCCATCAACACTACTCACTTTCTTCGCCTCCGCCTACCTCGCACTTCATAATTAAATTACCTGAGGAACATCTCCGTACGAACGACTCCGGAGCGAACAGAAACGTCGTCTGTTTCTAAAGAGAACACTCACCGCTCAACACGAAACTTTCGTATTAACGGATCCGACACGTCCAGTCTTCCTCACTGAAGTAATATTTCATGTTTCTCAAATTATATTTGCGAGATGCAAATCAGAGCAACACAAAGTCGAGCAAAATTAAGTGGTATTAAGAACAAAAGGACTAAAAAGTTGCTAAGTCAGTTCTTGTATTCCCTAAAGACGTGTTGCTCAACCTGGCGCTTTAGTAAACTGAATAATTTATCGGACTTAACAAGGATTAATACGTCCTGGGAGCGTTAAAATATGATCTAGGGGGCGTCGGCGAGGGTTGAGCGGCAGCCTTCTGATCAAAGTGTTCCAGTAAGACGTACTGCGATTCGTTTCAACGATACGACGTGTCAGAGTTCATTAAAGGTTTCAGAGGATCCGCTGAAGGGGGTTGTGCTAAAGGGATGATGTTGATGTACTGTTTTGAGGGATAATTAAATTGTTGTTTTAATATAACGTGTCTGTTAGAGCTTATTACAAACGTATGAAGGTGTCGGCTTTAGAAATCGGAACGTTTAATTTAATCAAATGTAAGCTCGAACGTAATGCTATCTGCCGGCTCCGTGGCGGCTCATAGGGATTATAGTAATTATTCCGATGGATCAGACAGCTGCTCTTAAAGCATGATATCATGCCCAGACCTGGTTTCTAAACCTAGTGCTTCTGACACCAACTGTGGTTTAACCATAGTTTCATGAATTCATTATAATACACCGGCCGTCAAAAATATCGAGTGCCCCACGTTGTTTCAATAAACTGCAAATAAATATTTGATCATCATTTGTATTGCTAATATTTCTGGATAATACAAGAAATGTTACCATTTTAAGGTTGCGAACACGTAATTCAACCAAAAACTGCATCACTATTGATAGAAAATCAAAAGTCATGATTTTAGGGAAATTTTAAATTTTTCACTGGAAACTTTTTAGTGACTTATAATATTTTTTTGCTACGAAACCTAGTGTCAGTACGCCGTGTTTCCTCTTTTGACCCTGATAAGTAGTTGCAATCGCCTGTTGAGTGATCTTATCAGTTTTTTTATGTCTTCTTGTGGAATTCTTGCCCATTCTTCCACTAGAGCAGTTTCAAGCTCATCCAACGTCACTGGAGCCGGATTTTTTCCACTAACCTTTTGTTTCAAGTCATCCCAAAGATGCTCAATAGGGTTGAAGTCGACACTATTGGCTGGCCACTCCATAACGGGGATCCCGCACTCATGCAGACACTGGGTGACAATTCTAGCGACACTAGCACACAACCAAGACCACACGGTCTTGCGTTGTCATGCATTAGAGTGAAGCTATCTCCAATGTAGCCAGCATACGGCATGACGTGGGGTTCCAGGATGTCCGTTATGTAATGTTCAGCATTAACAGCGCGATTCTGGAAGAAAACCAGTCCGGTACGATCTGTCAAAGATATGCCCGCCCCCCCAAAACATTACAGAGCCCCCACCAAATCTCACTGTTTCACGAATGCAACATTGAGCGTATCGCTCTCCAGGTATTTGCATGACGTTACGAGATCATCTGAACCAATTAGTTTCATGCGGCTTTCGGCATAGAACAACATCGTTTCCCACTGCTCTAAAGTCCAATTCAGATACAGTCTAGCGAATTGCATCCTGGCTTGCCTATGTATGAGCTACGATGAGTTTGCGGCCTGTGGCTGGCTTATGTGCCTTAAAGTTTTCCTCGCTAAACCTTCTTCTTACCGTATTGTCTAATAGACAGTCCACGACTTTCTTGAAGACGACGCTGTAGGTCAACAGCAGAAAAAATGCTGATTCCACAAAGATGACAACACAATTAAGCGGTAATCTCGTGAATTTGTTTCACGCCCTCTACCAGAACCAGTACAACAGCAGAAAAAATGCTGATTCCACAAAGATGACAACACAATTAAGCGGTAATCTCGTGAATTTGTTTCACGCCCTCTACCAGAACCAGTACCCTAATTGCGTAACACAGTTTGAATCGGAATCGGAATGATTTTGAAGTATATTGCTAATCCATTGCTTCTTATGGTAGAAAAAAATGTCTGCCCAACAACGTAAATAACGCACTGAATTGTGTTGAACTGTCAAATTGAAACCGATTCCTACTGATAGTGTGTTACGCAATTAGCCCTCTGGTCTCCGCGTGTAGTCGCCTGTCTCTAGATAAATCACTCAATCAATCTGCCCGCCTTTTCCTAACTATGCTGGGGTCGACTTCCAGTATAACCGGATGGAGCTGAATACCAGTATTTTAAATGGAGCGACTGCCCATCTGACCTGCACAACCCAGTAACTGGGTAATACGATACCCCTTGGTAAGACTGGTTTCGGGTTTCTGACGGCCCGTAACGACTATCAAATATCCACGAATGACAGTTGAAACACAATTCGCGTGTCTCTAGATACCTAACGTTGATAAGCTGTTTGCTGATTGACTCAAGTTTAATCTGCTTGCTACGTTTCTCTGAATTTGGCCTTCGCGTATTAAGGCTACAACTTGAGCAGTTTCTGCTTTAGTCGTTTCCATGTTTGTGCATAAAATTTTATTGAAATGGCTAAGTACTAAAATAACAAATCTATTGATCACTACAACAACAACGCGAAAAAGAGACGTGTTGGCGTAAAGTTCAAATGCCAACTAATCGTCAACACGAGCAGTATAAAGGCTCGTACAGATTGGTGCGATATCGCGGGCGCGACGCGACACTAGTAGCACTTTTTCAATGTCGGTACCATAGAGATATAATTACAGCTATAATTATATCTCTATGGTCGTACAGACGGCTACACATCAAGCTATACATTTCCAGTATAAGCTGATCTCGCATTGTATAGGATTTCCGTACAGTGCGAGATCAGCGTAAACTGGGAATGTATAGCTTGATATGTAGCCGTGTGTACCTGTTGCGCCCGCGATATCGCATGAGTCTGTACGAGCCACCGCGTTAGTTAAAAAAACAAGGACGATTAGCTCGTGGCTAAGTAATAACACCCGCATGGGTCGATTCATCAGGTTAAGCTACGCTTTCCGGGGTTGGTCTGTGGATGGGTGACCATCTTTACATACCGAGACTCCTCCGTGCCTCGGAAAGCACGTTAAACCATTTGTCCCGGCTGTCATTTCTGTATTTTAAGGGTCTTCAGAAGCCCGAAAGTCTGACAACCAGGATTACCAAGGGGTATCGTATTACTCAGTTACTAGGTTGTGGTCATTTGTGCAGGTCAGATGTGCCATCGCTCCATGTAAAGTTAGACTGGAAGACGACCCCAACATGGTTGGGAAAAGGCTGGGCAGGTTGATTGATTGAGTTGTAAAAAACAAACAAGTACAGCATTGTATATTTAAGATAGGTAACAACTTTGTTAACGCAATGGTGAGGTGGCTTTTTTGTCGGTTAGTGTCTAGCAGACGAAATGAATCGGCGCGAGGAAATATTTGTGTCAGCTGAAGCTTATTTCAATACTCTGGTATCAAATAACTAAATTGCCCGATCAAAATTCCTTAAGTTTTATGTTACGTGAAGCAGAAAAGAAGATTATAAAATGAAATCTTGCGAAATTCGATCTCAGAATTTTCGTTCTACTTATTTAAAGTCTCTCAAGTTAAAATGGCCAAGCGTGAAATCTGTCAGTGCGAGTCGGCTCGGTGCGACACGTGCGACTCGGTGTGGCTCGAAACGACCCGGAACGGTATGGAAGGCATCGACATTGCCTCGGAGTGACGTTATCAGCGTCCGGGACTCAAACCTAGACCCCTGTGACGCATTCGCGCGGAAATGTAGCGGAAAAAATATATACGCGATATTTCAGTTGAAATGTATTGAAAACATTTATTTTGATAGTGTCTGAATGAGATGGGGTGAAGGGTGATTTGATCATTATTTTGATTTCCTCGATAAACAATGAAATATTATAAGAAACAACATTTCCATCGAAAATTTCGATTTCTCAGTATTAACCGTACGTCTGCTGGATATTATGTGAAGTAGTGCATACATCCCTAGTTATCTAGCAGTTATTTATTCTATCTGATCGTCACGATCACCAAAAAACACTCTGTGTGAACTGCCAGGATTATAAAGCTGTCAAAATGAATAAACAACTGTGCCTACTGTGTCGCAAGGTGAACCTTTGCTCCCTATTCCGTTACACATAAAGATCATAATCTGGTTGCAGTAGGGCGACTTATAAGGAATTATAAGTGCAGTATCAGGTCCGTACGCGGCATTCCTGTCTGTATGTGCGTTTTGTGTCGCGTGTTTATCGCGCAAGTTACGCGTCACCTCGCATCTGCGCTCACCATTCCGTGGCGCCCACCTATTGTCCACTCGGAATTTAGTTTGTCCATCAAACGCTCGGCTCCCAGGCTATATCTACACTCGCAGGTATTTTATTATCTGTTTATATTTGCATATCGTCTGACGAATATTTTTTTACGCAGCACCAGGTGTGCGTAGAATATTTCCACCTATGTAACAAAAGCTACAACATACATATTCCGCTGTTGTAGCTCCAATGTTTTTATATTTAAACAAATGTTTTTATTGTACTGATCCTTTAGCCAATATTTTTTTGTTGGAATAAAATTAAACAAGGGTAGATACTTACATCATTTTAACGGGATCTTTCCCACCTATGACTGACGAGGCTAACAAAATAATATTAAAATGTCGTGATGTATTTCAGCGCTTCAAGTGTCTGCGAACAAATTGAGTTATTCAAAACAATACGATCCATAAAGCGTAGTGGACACTTGCCAACAGCGGGCGACGGGAGAGACGGCGTGGCTTGGCGCGGCGCGGCAACAAATAGTCGCGGCGCGGCGCGGTAACGAGCGACGCAGATGTGTGGAGAGGCGCGATAAAATTTAACGACACGCGCGGACGACACGCAAACGCTGACGCCGCCGCACCGCGTCACTCCGAATACCGCTTTATGTTCACATCGAATTTTCACTGTCACATAAAACGGATTTTTGTGCAGTAAAATATCTGATTAGTCGCATTTTTAATAGCAAATAAAACTTTTGGTGCCAGTAGTGGGACTATGAATATCGGTATAAAAGTATTTTATTACACTGATGCTGGCCTTTAAACAATATTCACATGTCTATTAATTTTAATAACATTATTCTAGGACTTGCACAAGCAACCAAGGGAGGCTACCTATGCAATACCTATATTGTAACAAGCATCATCAGATAATGCTAATACCAGGAACCTACATTAGTTCTCTTCTAAGCAAGTGATGTGATATCCTTTCACGATTTTCGTCGGAATATTGATCTATTGCTAGCTTCATTACTATACTAAATCTGTCAGTGCTATTAATTAAGTGAATTTATTACAAACACTAGTGCAAGTGGAGTGGTGGGTCGCCGCCGCCGCCGCCGCCGCCGCCGCCGGCCGCACCGACTGAACGACGCTCCGACGAGAGTCTGCTTGACAGTCAAGTGGCCGTAAAGATTTTAGGGCTAATTCGTACAAAGTTATTACTTCCAGTGTCATATTTAGTGTGAGACGTACCCTTTTGTGTACAGTTTAGCATATTGCAAAGCGAGCAACATTCTGGCTGCTAGAATGTTGCTTGTTGTTGTTTTGTAGTGTTTCAACGAATTTGTTTAGGAATATCTTAAGTGGTTTCTGTGCACTTAACTCAGTATGTGTGCAAATATCTTCGAACTGTTTGTTTAGACTTCTTTTAAACGACCATACAGCAGTGCTCAGAATAACTGGTAACACTACTTTATGAACGACATTGGTTAACAGTAGTTGTAAAATCAGTCGCTGATACGGGCCAGTAGCAACAGATACGGGCCAGTAGCAACAGATACGGGCCAGTAGCAACAGATACGGGCCAGCAGCAACAGATACGGGCCAGTAGCAACAGATACGGGCCAGTAGCAACAGATACGGGCCATTAGCAACAGATACGGGCCAGCAGCAACAGATACGGGCCAGTAGCAACAGATACGGGCCAGTAGCAACAGATACGGGCCATTAGCAACAGATACGGGCCAGTAGCAACAGCATTCTGAAAACAGTGTCAGAGAGTTTCTATTCTCCCATTTTGAGGCATTTTTTGGAGAGGATGGCCAGCACGCGTAGCATGACCACCGTAGAAACGGGTTTTGTCGACGGAAGAATCACCAAAATGAAAGATTTCTCCCGTCCTAAGCATGGCGATGTTAAAACAGAAGAAAAGAAATGTTTCTATTCTTCAGTCGACAAAAGTCTATAGTGTCGAGCATGACGACCAATTTTTCTCTACTTTTGACACTTTGGGTAGAAACATTTCTTCTCGACAAGTGTTAAATAGTCTACACCACATTTGACCTAGACAAGAATCTATATTGATTTTGAATAATCAATTCAAAACTTTCAACCGTCCAAATTTCTTCTCACTGAACAATCAATCTGTGTCGTCTTAGGGGCGGAGTTGTAGGAGTTGGAGTATATGCTTAGGGGCACTATGAGCAGAAAAAAAAAAGAATTGGGAAAATAGTGGGAAATAAATTGTTGTTCTAATCGAAAACCATCCTTATGATGATGTATAAAAGCGAAGCGAAAAAAAAAATTGTATTTATGCCTTACATTCATGTTAGATTTTATTTTAAACTTAAATTCATATTGGTTTTTTGTTAACTTAAATTAATTTTGGCTTTTTTAAATTTCTGTAATATTTTGCCTAGGACGCACCGTTTTCGAGATATTTTAATTTCACTGGTTTTTTTAAATGAAAAACTTGACGTTTGACACTTTTTTCTCGAAAGTGTAACACGAATAATTGCCGTAGAATTCATAGTTTACTACATCACTAGCTACCTTCCCGTTGCTATGGAAATAGAAACGCGAGTCTACGGGTCGCGCCGCGACCGGGCGACGGGCAGAAGAGATAACGAGTTGGATAGAAAGAGCTTTGTCGTTTCTTGGTAGAATCGAGATAGAATTGGTCATGCTACGCGTGCTAGTGAGAAACTTGTACCCTGCTTGGTCATCTTCTGTGCAAAGTGCTTCAAACTCTTTAAATAATAATAATATTACTTTGCTTACTAACACTAGCTACACACCTACACCACACTAGTTACTAACAATACAAGTAGATCTTTCTTGTCTTAAATAAATTTTGATTTATCTGTATCTTATTTGAGAGCTAGTGTAGTGCGACAGTATACACGGCAGTGCAGTCGCCGGGCGGCAGGTGTCAGTGCGGGGATGTGATGGCAGTGCAGTCGCCGGGCGGCAGGTGTCAGTGCGGGGATGTGATGGCAGTGCAGTCGCCGGGCGGCAGGTGTCAGTGCGGGATGTGATGGCAGTGCAGTCGCCGGGCAGCAGGTGTCAGTGCGGGGAGGTGGTGGCCGCGCGTCGTGTGAAGCGCGCCCGACCGTGAAAGTGAACTGGCTAAAAATATGTTTGTACGAGTTCGTAAAAATCCACTGAGATTTTGTGTAAAATCCTTTTATTTTTAGAACTTGAAACTTAAGTATTTTGTCTGAAAATTCTAGTTATATAAACAGTACTAGATCTTCTTATAAAATCGTAACTGAGATTGGTTATTGACAAGCATTATGTACCAATTCATTTCACCAATATCGATCACGAATGAATGTCGTCGTAGGCAATCATAAACTGATGTGCTCCACATTTCAATCAATGCGTTGCCTCTACTCCATTTGTGTCATAAAATCGAGTTTATAAAGTTATATTAGAAATGGGGTCGGAACGACACATTATTTTTATTTTCCTCGCACGTTTGGGCTCCATCAATTTGCGGTAGATGGCAGACGATTTCAATCAAATTGTAAATGTGTTCGCATATTTTATCATGTCAGGCGTTCTCTTTATGGCGTGTCACATCTTGTGTTCTTCCTCGAAGGGTAGATCATTACTTTCATTATTTTTAACATTGAATACACGCATGTTTATTATGCAGAGTCGTTAGTATGTATGTTTGTAGAATTGTAGCGCTTTTATCTCAAAAACAATGTAGATTCGTGATCTCTTACATTAACCCAAAACGCTACTGTTCATTCATTAAAATGTCAGACGAGACAGTCAACGTAAACCAAAACAACGCATCAGTAACCGATAGGGGCGATCTGAATGGTACAAGTTTCCGAAAATACACGCGATGCGACAAGTCGTAAATTAGCGCGACAGATTGACGCGGCGCGACACCGCGACACCTCCTGTCAAGCACTGACAAACTTTATTTTTGTCAGTCGTGTGCCGCTGATTATTGCATTGTTTTGTACGAGACGAGGAAAGAATGTCGCTTGTGACCAGAATAACTGTTTGCAGTTACCGAAAGACATAATATCATATCTTTACTTCACACTTGTGAATAACATCCACTCAATAATTTCTTACATTCAATTTCCTAGCGGAGCTACTCCACACAGATGTCGAGATAACAGACTTGCTTATTTATCGCTTCCGCTGCAGCTACAAACACTCAAGGTTTGCAAAAGCGTTGCTAACGAAGTTTGACAGTGAAACGCAATGTCGTCGTGTGTGGCGCGACCCTAAGTGCATGAACTTACCTACATTGAGATTACGAAGTTTGACAGTGAAACGCAATGTCGTCGTGTGTGGCGCGACCCTAAGTGCATGAACTTACCTACATTGAGATTACGAAGTTTGACAGTGAAACGCAATGTCGTCGTGTGTGGCGCGACCCTAAGTGCATGAACTTACCTACATTGAGATTACGAAGTTTGACAGTGAAACGCAATGTCGTCGTGTGTGGCGCGACCCTAAGTGCATGAACTT
This sequence comes from Tiliacea aurago, assembly GCA_948098905.1. NCBI lineage: Eukaryota > Metazoa > Arthropoda > Insecta > Lepidoptera > Noctuidae > Tiliacea > Tiliacea aurago. The sequence goes on along the minus strand of OX402588.1, from coordinate 27,404,090 downwards.
ACCTACATTGAGATTACGAAGTTTGACAGTGAAACGCAATGTCGTCGTGTGTGGCGCGACCCTAAGTGCATGAACTTACCTACATTGAGATTACGAAGTTTGACAGTGAAACGCAATGTCGTCGTGTGTGGCGCGACCCTAAGTGCATGAACTTACCTACATTGAGATTACGAAGTTTGACAGTGAAACGCAATGTCGTCGTGTGTGGCGCGACCCTAAGTGCATGAACTTACCTACATTGAGATTACGAAGTTTGACAGTGAAACGCAATGTCGTCGTGTGTGGCGCGACCCTAAGTGCATGAACTTACCTACATTGAGATTACGAAGTTTGACAGTGAAACGCAATGTCGTCGTGTGTGGCGCGACCCTAAGTGCATGAACTTACCTACATTGAGATTATGTAGTTTTTCACACATTTTGTATGCATAACATTAGCACATTAGAATCCCCATCTGTCACGCTGAAGACGAGAATAGCTCCAAGTTACACAAACACGTGGGGTGCAAACAGGAATGCTTTTAAACGCCCCATTGAATGCGTTGACGTATGTAATTTCAGATTCTTTACAAAAAGTAAGTGCGACCATCATCGACAACGCCTGTTTCGCCGTGTCACAGTTTTTGTTGAACTAACAGAGCGTGTTTCCAAACACTTTCAGGGGAGATTTTATCGCGAGCAAGAGCTTTTGATAAAGTCCATGAGAAGGTAATAATACCCTAAAAGGGGCATAGAATTTGAAGTAGATTTAATCAAAAACTACCAAGTGCTCCCTAAGTTGGAGTGATTTATTTACAGTTAAAAGTTTGCGCCGAGTATGGAGTGTAAGCGATCGGAGTTGTTCTGAATATAGACGCCGTCGTGCATTTTAATGAGGAGCTGGTCAATTTGGCTGGTAATTCACTTTGACTAAGGATCTTTAGTCGAGAGTTAACTGCCATTAAAACAGCCTAATTGTGCAGTAGGATCAAAGAGTCACGTAGGTACCCTAACATTTACACTTCCCTCATAAAGCTACGAGCTACAGTAGTCACTTCCATAACGGTCGTCTTAACTTTTGATGTCAAGTGTCGTGGGATCGCTACTCTGAACCCCTCTATGACGTTTATTTGTTTGTCCTCCTTCCGATTTCAGTTATTTTATAGCACCGCCTTTGAAAATGCAATCTCATGAGGTTTCCAACTTTTAATTTCCTCATAATTTTACGGCTGATTTATAACGACCACTGATGACCCAGTTAATGGTACATTAAATATGTCTAATTTAAGAATCGAAGTATATGTTATAGTAGTCATAAAACTTGATTTGTCGCGCTGTCGCTGACCACTATAAACACGTGAAAATATGAGCATCGTTATCGAGACGACATTAGTATCGATGTGGGACGACATCGTGTGACATTGAGATTATTTCACAATCACGATCTGAATTAATCCTGGAATTATAATAATTATGTCACCTGGAAAACCCCTGCAAAAGTTGTATTAAAGGCGAACTAGCTTCCCTTGTGAATAGTGAAATGAATTGCTGCAATATATTACGAAATCAAGACAACGTGGACTGTAACTAAGGCAATAACTGATAAAGCATGATTAACTATGACAACAAATGCAAATATTTAGATAAGAGGAAAATAAGCAATATTCAGCCGGAGCGAGCAGTTCTAAATTTGTGAATCAATTGAACAGTTAATAAAGTAATAAGTGATTTCCATACAGATGACTCGACAAAACACTTCTACGCTGAGAGAAACCTCATTGCGCACTAATATAGATGTAAATTCGCCTTCATAAGATATGAACCCTGAGTAGGTACTCGTATATATACCTACTATTGTATTTGCGAAGGTGTAGCAGGATTCCAGGGTTTACTGAAAATTCAAACTGATGTGGAATATTTGGGTACATTTTTAGCCGACTTCCAAAAAGGAGGAGGTTATATGTTCGGCTGTATGTTTGTTTTTGTTACTCTTTATCAATAACGAAAAAGATTGTTTTATGTAAGTTCCCAATATGTTCATTTAACTATTGCATCAATACAACATAGGTATTGTGACGATAAATTATTCATTTTATTCAGGGATTTCATTCAGTTGACGGCACTACGGTACGGCCCCGACGCGCCGCCGTTATGCGCCGTGTCTCTGCACTGCATGATGCACATCAGGGTTGTATGGCAGTCTAGGTAGGAGAGTCTGTCGACAGCACCCGACGTTTTCACGGTGGCAATTATTTTCGTGACGGCTTACCTACAGTGTTTTCGTTTTAAAATGGAGATAATTAAAGAATTATTCATTACATTGATTCATGAAAGGTCTGTGGAATATGGGATAGGATGATCGGATGTATCCAAAACCTACTTTTTTTTTTCTTTACACGTAATGAGCAATGATGATCTTTTTTTAGGGTTCCGTAGTAAACAAGGAACCCTTATAGTTTCGCCATGTCCGTCTGTCTGTCTGTCTGTCTGTCTATCTGTCTGGCTGTCTGTCTGTCTGTCTGTCCGTCCGTCCGTCTGTCCCCCCGGCTTAGCTCAGAGACGCTAAGTCCTAGAAGGCTGTAATTTGGCATGGGTGTACATATTAATCACGTCGAGAAAGTCGTGAAATAAAACCATGAAAAACATTTTTTTTAGGGTACCTCCCTTGCACGTAAAACGGGGATGATATTTTTTTTCTGATCTAATACATGGTGTGGGGTATCGTTGGATAGGCCGTTCAAAAATATTGTGGGTCTGTGAAAGCCATTTTTAAATTCTGAGATTCGTTTGCGTAATATTAAGCTTTAAAGTGCTATTTTTTGTTAGAGTCAAGTGTCCTCCCCCCCTGCCAGCTAAATGGTTGGTTTTGAATGTGTGAAAAAATTCATGGCAGTAGTATATATAATGAAATTAAAAGGAAAACTATAACAGCTAAGTAGGGTTTACAAGTTAACGAGTAATCGTCGACCAACTTAAATTTGCAGTTGATGAATTGACCGTAACGTATATAGATGTATGGGAGAGCATGTTTTTCAACTACAATGTTAAGTTTGTTTTTGGGATGAATTCATCCTAACTACGGAACCCTTCATTGTGCGTGGTCCGACACGTACTTGGCCGGTTTTATATAGATTCATGACGCACGTCTGCAGCTTGGAACAGAAAAAATACTACTGAGCCATATCTAATCGTTGTCACGCCCGTTAGTTTGCCGTGTCATGCAAGCTCACACGTTTTTTCTACGGCGCGGTTTTAATGCCGGACCGTAATGAAACCGTGCCGTGTACAAAAGGCCTTATAGTGATTAAATCAAATGCATCATGCAACCTTCGGAGCGCTAGCAAGCATAACCGTCGAAGACCTTGTCTCAAGGAACAATGCACCTTGCTTGAATAAAGATCTTCCATATAAGTCATACAAAACCGCAACTCGTTACTTTAGGTTGCTGACCGTAACGTGAACGTTATGTTATATGCAGTTACGAGGTTTGTTTGAACTTGAAAACGAATCTGTACAACCATGTAGTTTTATTATTGGTTACTTGGCTAGATTTATTTATTTATTTATTAAAACTTTATGCACAAGTAAAAAAACTACTGTACAAAGGCGGACTTAATGCCTGAGGCATTTTCTACCAGTCAACCTCAGGGTGATGCAGAGACAAAACATGGTAGGTGCAATATGGGGATAGATAACTCGAAAAACAACAATATATACATAGATACATACATACTTTTAAACAAAATAAAAAGTGTCAGGAGAAATAACGATTGGTGGAGGAGAAAACGATCAGCGCTGGGAAGATTCTGCCAACTTCTTACGAATATATTTCCGTGCCTTTACCTTAAATGTTAACCTACTAGTTGCCATCCTGATGCTCAGAGGGAGCGCATTCCAAAGAAAAACCACCTGGACAAAGAATGAAGAGTGTATGAAACCAGAGCGGTGAGAAGAACATCGTAGAAGACGATTGTTGGTGGAACGAAGATTTTTATTATGGGCAGAGCATTGAACATGAGAAGTTAGGTAAGAAGGAGTAGTGGGTTTGTCGAGTATGGAAAACAACATAGACAGAGCCCTCAACTCTCTGCGCTGACGAATGGGCAACCATTTTAAAACCAATCGGTGCGCGGACACATGATCATACTTACGTAGATTGAAAACGAATCGAATGCAGTTGTTTTGAAGGCGATCAAGTTTATTGAGGAGATCTGCATTCAGGTCATAGTAACATACATCACAATAGTCAATTATGGGAAATATTAGGGACTGTACAAGCAATGCCTTTATGTGTGAAGGGAGAAGGTTTTTCAACCGATAGAGTGACCGCAACGTTCCGGTGACTTTTTTACTGATAGTCGTGACTTGCTTTCGCCAGTCAAGACAAGTGTCGGCGTGCAGACCCAAATCCTTAACATCGGAGCCAAACGGGATGGCTGAGTTGTCGAACATCACAGGCGGCACAGTTGAGCTATCGCGGCCGCAAATTACAGCGACTTAAGGATTTCTACATACCGGGGCGACTTGTCGCGCGACGCGACGCGACACAAAGGCACCGCTCGTCCTGCGACACGCGGGGCCTTTGTGCCATGTCGCGTCGCGCGACAAGTCGCGCTGGTATGTAGAAGCCTTTAAGGGTCCCCAAAACGATCAATTGGAATAATAATGGTCAATTTATAATTTGATTGTATTATAAATGTTCTCATGTAAGTGACGATTGTCTTAATGAGAATAAAGTTCTTTAAACCGAAATTGTTCGTCTACTGAATGCAATTGAAGCTATTATAATATTACTACAGTACAACAACACTGCAACACAACATTCAACACAACATTGATAGCAATTGATCAATTGCAATTGACTGTTTCCGCGACCCCTGATAAAATGCATGCAAATGTGACAAGTGTCGTACAACGATCGCCGGCGACTATCGCATGACATTGCGGTGATTCCCGTTTATGATCCGTTTTACTGGAGGCCGCGTCCTCCAGTTTACAGCGCGTGCCACTATTTAGTGTCGTGGGACTAGTGAGTGACGATATGCGAACACGAGGCGAGTTTGTTGTGAGTGTTTGTAGGGTTGCAAGATACATTGGCTAGGTAGGCGTGTTTTGAATTAAACAGTACCTACTATCAGTTTTTGAAAGTAAAATCATGGTATGAACGCATTTCAGCGTTCTGCGAGGTTAAATAAAATAAGGTACCATTTATTTCTTGAATTGAAGCAAAGTTCCTAAATAATATGCTATAGGTACCATACTTAGGTTCGGAATGAAATACTAATATTTTCTATCATTAGTGCATCCGATCTGAGGCAAGTTTAGTTTTTAACAGACTTCAAAAAAGAAGGAGGTTTTATGTTCGTTCGAGGATTGTTTTTTTTTATATGTTCTATGATTTCTCCTCCTTCAAAATTGTTTAAAAGGTTATGCTCTCGAGGTGGTCCCATTCTTTTTATTGTTTTCTTTTTCTTTTAAAAAACGTTGCCCCACACTAGGAATTTCTCCTATATTGTGGGTGCTTTTACAAACATTTAATTAAACTCACATACACAACCAGCCAGACCCGGAACAACTACTTGTAGGTCATACAAATATTTGTTCCGTGCGGGAATCGAACCCGCGACACGCAGCGCAGCAGTCAATCGCTTAAGCACTGCGCCAATCGTGCCGTTTTAATTGTTCATCATTCATCATTTCAGCCGAAAGACGTCCACTGCTGGGCCTCACTCAAAGGGGGTTTTGTCTTAATCGCCACACTTGGCAGGCGGGTTGGAATCGCAGTATGGTGTCAAAATGCATAGAGAACCCTGCTGCCCATTCTCCAGTAAGTTCCTTAGTCGTCTTTTATGACACCCACGGGAAGAAATAGGGTGGTGCTATTCTTTACGTCCGCACCACACGGCACTCCAGTGCCATTGTTACCAAGTCAGAATCAGAGGAGGATCCAATGGAAATCGAGGGAAATCCTCAAATTTTACGCGACGCTTACGTGATTTGGGTATTTATTTTAGTAACTCGTGCATTTGCTCTCGGAAAGCACCATTTGGTGAACTGGAGCTGATGATGGAGACCACAGATGGCCACAGGAACTACTTTATAACTACCAGTTCTGCGAACAGTGTAGACCTCGCAAACACAAACTTTTTTGCAACAATTAATTAACCACTAAAGTTATTTCAAACGGGATTCTTTACCATTTTTTTTGCTTTTAAAAACATGGTAAAGCAAATTTATTAATAAAAAATTGTAGGCCAGCTAGACCAATAAACTAATAGGTTTTAATTGGCAGCGGTAACGCTTGAGCCTAGTTTTGTGATGAGAAGGTGGTCCCAGGTGCTCCATCAATCCCTGTATTATTATCATACCTAGTAGTTAAATAAGGATTTTCACCAAATTTTTATGAGACCAACTTAAAGTTATTACTTATCAAATAAAAAAGAACAATTGAACTCAGATCTCATAAAGCGGAGATATCCAGTAGTCCCCTTTTTGCCCCTTTTTAGAGGAAGTACTCCTCTAATCAAAAATCCCTGACGACAAAAATTCTATAAAGTCGTAAAACCTGATTACCAAGTTTCGTCCAGATCGGTAGTAAAATACGACCTGTAGAGGAGTACCAACAAACTGACAGAGGAAAGCAAATTTTGCCGAACTTGAAGCAGAGACGCTGCGCTCGGTTCCCAATCGATTAGATACTTTAATATGGTGGCTGAGCAATTTATGCTCGTCACAATTATGCATAATTATGGTGAAATGGAGCTGGTTGACCATCAGCTCCATTTGATGAATCCAGTTGAACTTCTCAACAATTAACGTCCCTGCATCAGAAAAGCTATATTTTGTAAAAGGTAATGAACAGTTGATATTAGGCCATTGTAACTTAGATAAATTACGAACTGACCCACTAAAAAGTGAAAAATAAAAAAAACCTTTTTACAAAAAAAAACAATCGACTTACAAAAACGTTTGTTATGCTTTTAGCAGTCTTAAGTAATACGCAGAACCCAGCAGAAACCAGAATTTATCGTATTCGGGGTCCTCCGGGATGGGAGCCTCAGGGATCAGGGTACTCAGGGATCTAGTATTTCCCACAGGTAGACTTTCAGTATCAAGCTGTTGGCCAGCAATTTATTGCGATCTCTAAACTGTATCTTATCAACTGTGTAACTTAGTGTTGCGTGCGGCTTCGAGGTGCCCGGCAGACCAACACTCGGTTACTGCTGTGCATAGTAAGCCTTAGTGAGAAATAGTACCAAAGAGCACAGTTTGAGTCGATTTCGTTTAGAACGGTGTCAGTAACTTCAATTAAAATCAAAATGTTTGTTCAGTGATACCACAAGTAAACATAAAACTACTGCTTTAAGGCTTCTACATACCAGCGCGACAAGTCACCCCGGTATGTAGAAGCCTTTACAAAAGACAATAAGTACTTACATTTAGAATACAGCTAATAAAGTTTTTCACAGCTGAGTAACGCAGCAGTCAGATAGAACCTTAACAAAACAGTTATTAGGGCTAACATGCGCTATTTTTAGATTCTTGTGCAGGCACGGAGCCAGACGCAGACTGAATTACAGGTTACACGCTAACTCGCTGAAACGGTGTTAAATTACAGGGTAGCCCGAGTGCCTATTGACAACGTTTTCACCTGAAAGAGGAGTCTGGAAGTGTCAATGACACGGACGTGTGGGAACTTAGCTAGCGAAATATCTAGGGAGCTTAGGTTCAAATTTATCTCCTAATATCGTTTATGGTAGTTGTGGATGAACCAATATTATACAAAATATTTGAGTAAAAAAAGTCGGCGTAAATAAAAAGCAGTAGGTACTTTGAATTTAAATAACGGTCAATTATATTTGAACGTTTCACAGGGAAGGAATTATGTCTGATTCCTATCGCAGCCAATATAGAAAGAGGAACTAGTTGAGTGCGGGGTCGGTTTGATATTAAACATTGAGTGACAGTACTGACAGTGTTGCCATTATCAGAAAGTAAGAATGAATTCATTTTTGTTAAAAATATTTTAACCGAGCTAATTAGACAAGGTGAAACTAATTTCAAACCGAGGACAATGACAACACTACATAAACCTTTACAAGCCAGGTTTATAAATTTTAATTCTATATTACAAGAAACAATAAACAAGGCTCCGCGAGCACTCGAGAGTCGAGACGAGCACAGATTCGTAAACCAAGTTCTCAACGAAACTGACGGAGCTGTTGAAAAATTCATTAGCTTGAGGTATCGCCCTCGTAAAATTACATCGTTCCCTCTACGCCGCACTTTAAAACATCAGCTTTTTTAACGCGTCATATCGCGTCAGCGTTGAATCATTCATGAGAATAATAAGTACATTGGCTTTAAGTCCTTCGAGGTGAGAATTTAAAAAGTGATTTTTATGTCCCAGTCTACCAGTTGCTGTTGTCAAGTTTTGGACATTGTTAAGTAGACACTGATCTATTTACTTCTAATGTAGAGAGCGAGTCGAGGTCCTACCAGTATATTATCAATTTGTTATGGGTCTATAGGTATATATATATTAAACTTTCTCCACTCTTCAATGGAAAATTCATCAATAATTGCGCCATCCGGCGGAGTAACGTTTACGAAACATGACAACTTTATTGTTAGGAACGTTGACGAGTCGATTTGATAGTGGTATGGAAGGATATGGAACGCAAAATCAACGCCTATCACGTGAGCAGCGATGGGGTGTGGAGCGAGACGCACAGAGGGTCTAAAGATACATGTCCCAAAGGACTAACTCACCCTCCAAGCTCGTGACCAACATTTCTGTGTATTATTGACTCTCATCGTATACAATCGAAGGAAAAGTAACAGCTGTCTGTAATATACAGATGTGTAAGACGTTCAAGATGGAGATTATGAATAAAAGATTTTATATTATAAAAACATTTTACAAAAAAAAATAACAACCGACTTCCGAAAAAAACACTAACTACTAGTTTTTGCCATCGACTTCCGAAATTAAAGTTATTTTTCACTTTGTAGTGTTTTTTTGAAAGTCGGTTGTTTTTTTTGTAAAATATTTTTTATAATATTAAATCTTTTATTCATAATCTCCATCTTGAACGTCGTACGCCTCTGTTATTCTTCATCATCAGTTCCACTTACTTTAAAAGTTACTCTAAAAAATACCCAAATCGCTATAGGTGTGAAAATTTGAGGATTTCCCTCGATTATGGATCCCTAGACATAATTTTAATACTAGAAATAAAGACAAAATAGATCAACCATTTTTCAGATTATCTAAAGTACATATATCTTTTATGGGGTACCTACTTACATTTAAGTTACGTTGTAATATTTAACACAGTAGGGTTTAAATGCTACAACAAAATACCTTGTGATATTTTTCTTTCATTTAGTTGCACTAAATGAAAGAAAATTTAAAACTCATATTAAAAGAACACTTTGTAAACAAGAATATTACAAATTAGAGGATTATATCCAAGATAAAACATGCTTGGAAACATGCTGGTCCAGTTCCATAGGACAATCTAGAGTCTAGACAAAATCAATCAGGTTGCAATTAAAATAAAATTAGAATCAAGACTTCGCTTAAGAGGTTAGCTCGTTTGATTCCAAATTCTGTGATTACCTTAACTCACACTGATAATGTTATTTTTTAGGAAAACGTATTCTTTCTTTTTTTTTTACAATTTTTGTAAATGTGTGAGCACCGTGTTATCTATCACATAATTAATTTATCTGTCATTGCTTTTTCTTAACTCTTTTTATTACCTATTGTGGTATAGTAATTTTATTCTAGGTGCATCGTCTTCACATATAATTATATAATTAATGTACCTATAAAAAATATTGTACAAGATTTTAAAAGAGTAGCGGTGGAGTTTCTTGCCCATTCTTCTCCAAACGAAACTACCTTTTGGAAGGGGTGACTAGAATCAATTCTATTTTTTTGTAAATATTGACGTTCAAAAGTGCCTTATAAGTGCCTATTTGAAATAAACAATTCGACTTTGACTTTGATTTCCATGGGATCACCTCAACAGATTCTGACTTGGTGACAATGGGACCACCTCGATATGCTCTCGAGGTGGTCCCTTTCAAATAAAAAAAAAACCGGTCAAGAGCGAGTCAGACTCGCGCACCGAGGGTTCCGTACGAATATATGATGTTGATGATTTCTGAAAAACTGCTATTTAGAGACATCGTTTTATTTTTCCTGTAATGTTTACTAAGGCTTCTATCATATAGAATAATTTCAGATTTTTATCTATGCAAACTTCGGAGATAAGGGGGGGGAACGGTACTTTTTTTAAATTTTTCGTCACAAGTCAGAAACTAAGCTGCCTAAAAAAAAAATTGTTTGGGAATGTGCAAACAGCGTTCTTTCATATTATGATACCCCACATGCCCTAGTAGCTCCACTTAAAATTTTTAAGACCCCATTTCAGTCCCTTTTGCAAAAAAGATATATTTTTTTAAATTTCTTTCTTACTTGCATAATAGTTGAGCAAACTTCATCAAAAACTATTCTAAATTTCAAGTTGATAGCATTAGTAGTTCTTGAGATATCCAGGTGTGACAGACAGACAGACTTAGTCTCACCATAAGGGTTCCTTTTTACCATTTTGGTACGGAACCCTAAAAAGATGTTTCAAAATCGGTCGACAATTGACGGACAAATCGGTGAATATACATTAAAAAATACACTGACGAGCATAAAAATAACTTTTGGAAGTCGGTTAAAAATGGGAATCACGGTGCAAGATACACAATTTGCCCTAGCGGAAAATAAAATGCTTTTATGTTCAGGAGATTAGCTGTTTTTTTAGGTGGAGAATAGCCTCGATGATAATAAAACTTATAAAACCCAAAAACATATTAGAAGGTTCGTAGCTTACTGCTATGACATCAACAGCCATTTCCTTGAGCCCCTCTGTTCGTTGATTGTACGCGCGGCTAACGTCAGCTCCGTGTGTTATAAAATGTTTTGTTTGTTTCAGTTGCGAGCGGCGAGAGCTTCTATGTATTATAGCCGCTGCCGCCGTACCGTCGCCGTCGATTCCGTCAGGACTCTCAAATCGTTTTCCGATAATATTTTACATGTAATGCACAATAACACATACTCGAGGGCCTATTGTAACTCGCGAGTTTACATTGACGACCCGCTTATATTGGAAAACTTCCTCAATACTTTTCCCTGAATTTATAATAGGGATTTTTTCTTTTTCTGTCCAACGTCGACCCAAAATATTGGGCGGCAGTAAATTGTTATTTTATTTTAAACGATACGTGGTTAAAGGATTTGCCGGATCCAAATAATGGAGGTAGGGTTGCGCATTATATTGCTACCGATATTAAAGAGTAGTGGACTAGGGTTGCGATTTCCTCTACGGATAGATTGACTTTATTTCTGATATCCTTGTCGGTTAATCAGAAATTTGGGTGTACCTTTAGTTAGGATTTTGAAGGGAATGGTTTTTACTACTCATAGGAATTCAGTACTTTCAGTTTACAAATTAAATACGTGATTCTCGTGGTCGGCGTTACACGAACCGCCGATCAATCAACATTTGATTGTTGGAAATACGTCAAATCGTTTTGTCAAAGTTTCCCCTAAGGGCAAGGGCGTGTAGCACACATTCGTAAACATATGATTATAACTCCTGAACGGCTATTGTTTGCCGGGCCTTAACTATAAATAGCGTCCACGGCGCCACACACTCACTGCAACAGACTGACAGACAGTAATTTCCCAACAGTCAGACGTCATATAACATTCATAATGGCCTCCGGAAGGATTTTAAAATGTACGCCAAGGAAACACATCGCTCGAGTCGAGTTTACGATTAGTTCTGACATTGAGATCACATTATGGAAACCATAATTCAAAACGGTTCTAAAGTGGTCGCGTATTATTAGAGCGAGCTTGTTCGTCCTTTGATGTTTGTGGCTTTTTAGTTGAAAAATATTGTCTTAAAAAAAAAGCTATACAAAAAATCCCTAAAGAAAAAGCCGTTTTGGAAACTCAGAGGCCTTTTAGCAGGTTATCAACTTTTATACCGACGTCTGTAATCCAGACTACACCGTTATACTTAGTATAGCAACAATTTGCTTAAAATTCTAGCTACACCGCAAGGTCAAAACAAACTTGGAAAGTTATAGCTCATAATCAATAATAACCTTTAGGAGTGGATCAAAATTAGTGGTATTGGCACACAACCGAAGCGTACAGGTCCTGGAGTGCAGTTGTGACGTTAACTGCATTAGAGAATTGATAGCGGTGAAGGGTTATGGCGGTTTTATTGTCTAGTAGAGCGGAACCGGGGCGGTGCCTTGTTCAGTTGCTCCGCAATCGGAATGTTCCGCGCTTTCAATGTAACGTTGAACGTGCTAGTTGTTCTGGAATAGTTTTATGTCTATGTTTAACTTTCTTCATAGATTTTGTTAGAGACATACTTAAATATATATTATGTAGTCTTATAGAAAAGTCCAGTTTTTGTAATAAAACAAAGTAATAATGTTTGAGACATTTAACCCGAAGGTTTAAGTCCATAAAAAAATGCTTTATCATCGCATCTTTTTATCGAGCTTTTTGTTTTATATTACTTTTTGCTGAGACAATCATCAATCATTATTTTGGCGCAGACTGGTACGAAGACGGCCTTACTTACCCCCCGGGACAAGCAGTAAAGTAGCACTATAAGCTCCGACAATATCCCGGGATTCGACATCACTACCCAAGTATCGAAATGTTGTTACCCAAGAATAGCCAATCACTGTACGATTGACGTTTATCGTCGCTCACCATAAACATTAGTAGTTTTATGTGGTGCTTTATTTATTTCTGTGACTACCGCTATTTCCACGCACCGAGTCCACGCGTGTTCAACTGGTGTCAATTAGCCGATGATTAATTACATTTAACGGGTAATGAAAATCGTTGTCTCTAATTAGAAGTACCATTCGTCATACACCCAATTCTGTGCGGCACTCGAGGTATTTTGTTTAAGTGTTCGTTAGGAACTTATGTAAGAGTGAGTCATTACCGCGTTAATATGGATTGTTTGCTGAACTCCTGAGATTGTCTGCGGCTCCCACGCAAATACCGTCCTAATGGATCCTTTAACGACATCCCATTTGAAAATAAAGCAGTGCTAATTAGAGAACCCCTGACATAAAGTGATGTTCCTATGTGGTGGGGCGCGAGGAGTCGATCGATTGCTCGGGGGTCGCTCTTCGGACACGATGTCCTCCCCACACACAAACATTACAATGTCCCTATTACTTAAGCTAGGAACTTGCGACATAAAAACCCAATATCATTAACAGAGATTAGATTTTCTAGGATGAAAATTTATTGTGGGGATTACGGGTCATAAAATGTCCCACTGAAAATATTATTATGCGTGCTTGGCCTTTAATACGATTGAGACGTAAAGCATATTAATAACAAGTGCTTGGCATTGTTGGCCAGGGTAAATATATTGAACAAGCGCCATGCTTTATTGTAAATTAAGGGTTTAGTAGTGTAATGTAACTAATGCAAGTGCTTTATTTAAAACAATAGTTACGTAAATAATTCTCTTTATGAGTTTTTTTAAAGTCCAGTGATATTCGGTTAAGGACATAATTATAGTTTTAAAAAGGGCTAAAAAAGGGGTAAGTCACCGGGGCATGATAGCATGAGCATAGAGCATTTGCGATATGCAGGCAAGCACTTACCTCGGGTCTTAGCAATGCTATTTAGTTTTTGTACGAGTCACTCTTATCTACCAGCCGACTTAGTTAAAACTATAGTTGTACCTATATTAAAGAACAAGACTGGTGATTCGAGTGACACAAACAACTACAGGCCTATTTCCTTGGCGACTATAATTGCAAAGGTGTTGGACGGTCTGATTGATCGGCAGCTGGATACGCATTTAACAATACATGACGCCCAATTTGGGTTTAAGCAACATTTATCAACAGAAACAGCTATCCTCTGTCTCAAACATACTGTCCAATACTATGCAAGTAGGAAAACACCGGTGTATGCATGTTTTCTTGACCTTTCCAAGGCCTTTGACCTAGTACCTTCCAAGGGATCTGGTTGATATTCTGAAGTACTGGTATAACAACCAGTACAATTATGTGAAATGGGCGGGTGTCCTGTCAGACGCATACAGGTTGGAATGCGGGGTGAGGCAGGGGGGACTCAGCTCACCCAAGCTTTTCAACCTGTATGTAAACCCACTGATATGTGAGCTCAGCAGCACCATTATCGGATGCTCCATCTATGGACACAGTATTAATAACATCAGTACGCGGACGATATGATGTTGCTGAGCCCATCGATCAGTGCCCTGAGAAGGCTTCTCCGTATCTGTGAGGACTATGCGGTGGCCCATGGTCTCAGGTACAATGCAACCAAGAGTGAGCTCTTGGTCTTTAAGGCGGGTAACAAATGTTATGACACAGTCCCATCGGTCACCTTAGGGGACGTCCCGCTTACCAGAGTGACACGGATCAAGTACCTGGGACACTGGGTGACTGACGCTTTGTCCGATGATATGGATTTGGAGAGGGAACGCAGAGCATTGGCAGTTAAATGTAACATGCTGGCCCGTAGGTTTGCTCGTTAGGGCATATTGCCAGTCTCTGTACACGTGCGCCCTATGGGTCAGTTATACAAAAAACTCGTACAGTGCTCTGCGAGTCCAATATAACAATGCCTTCAGGGTGATGTTGGGACTACCGCGCTTTTGCAGTGCGTCGGGGATGTTCGCGGAAAACGGCGTGCCGGATTTTTACGCGCTGATGCGTCTGCGTATAGCGTCCCTGATGCGGCGAGTGCGCGATAGTCCTAACAGTCTTTTGGCTACTGTGGCCAGCAGGATGGACAGCTCCATAATGTGGCATTGGATGACGACTCACAGAGCGTCATTCCAGTGCCTTAAATAATTTCATTTATATTTGTGTTTATTTTATTTAACGTGCATGTTATTTTATTTAACGTGCATGTTATTTTATTTGATGTGTTTTGTGTTTTTATATTGTAATGTTGTGTAATTTATGGACTATGTGTCTGAAAATAAAGTTTCTATTCTATTCTATTCTATTCTATTAACAGTAACCAAGTAAACAGTGTGTGTATCTTTTCCATTGATATTTGACTCCTATTAAGCTGTTGATAGGTAGGGGACTCCATTTAATTTCGTCCCTACGACATCATCATTATTGACCGCGGCCCAAGTTGGTAAGGGTAGCCTTTAATTTTGGCCATATGCTACAGAATTGCAATGTTTTACTTATTTTTGTTTAATTAAATAACCATTTGGACTTCAGTGATATTATGGAGAGATTAAGATTTTATTAAGAAAATTACATTTTATTGTAAGTATAAATTGGCAGGAATTCGATCTCTGTCTCACTATATTATGCGACGACACGGTCAACGAAGAAAAACTTACAATTAATTTGGTTCAAGTGAAATAACAATACCTACAAACTTTTCTCCTGAATATAACCATTATAAAGGGTTAGGTCATCCTAGAGCGAAGTCGGTTACTTAACACCACTTTGGTTGCGTGGCAATAACAATAGAAATGGAGCCTGCCTAGGGGAGCCCTAGGCTTATTAACTTCCCGGCTGCTCCGTTATGGACCTCCGGAGACCGACTGTTTGTGAGGGCCGAGGATTTACTCTGACCTTTATAATCCTTCGATACTTGACCAAACGCTCATTACTTAACAACAATACTTACATTGTTTGTATCCCTGCCATTGTTTTTCATGATAAAGTTCTTCATCATTTGAATAATCAATTTTTCTTTCTAAGCTTTTTTTTCTATCAAAAGATTTTTTGTGGGCTACTATTTAAAGTCATAATCTTCTCTAAAATTATATAAGTGACTTGATCAGAATTTACTCGAACAATACCAAAATAAAATGCTGCTTAAATGCCGATACTCAAATCCTCAAATTAAATCCAGCGTTGAATCTCGTCCGAAGTCAAGAAATTAACAAATCAATAAGAAATAAACAGTGATGAGGGTATAAAGAAGCAATAACTCAAGTCACATATTCGGTTGTGGTCCAATCATGCGCCGCGACAGTTAACACCTCCATAACTGAAATAACTCGGGCAGTTATACAATTATTTGATGCAGCACTCACACTGGACAGTCCCGCCACAGACCACAGAGCACGACCACAGAGTGGCCACAACGCTGTGGTCGCTCTGAGGGACTACTGATTGACGGATAACTACGTTTGGGTGAATGAGCTATCTTTTCCATTAAAGTGCCAGGTTCAACAGGGAATTGTGTGGTATAACTGAAGTAACTTTGTCAGTAAATACCCACAATTTTCGAATTGGATTTGTAGTAAAAAATTAAGTAATGCGTTAAACAACTTCATAACGTGTGTTAGAGAATATTGTTGCAAAATTCGATTAATTTGACTTGATATTTGTGTTGATATTAGGCGATTTTAATTTTAATTGTTGTAGCGAAAATGTTATTATGCATTTATTGATATGAAACATCTATAGCCGCACGTAAAACCGATTGCTAGCGGGGCGACGCATGCCGCGTGGCGACGCGTCGCTACTATACAGTCTATATTATGTAGCAGTGTGTAAATAATTTTGATGTTTCACATCTGCCAGGCGTCCCGTGACAGCTCAATTTTTTAAATAATTATTTTTAGTTTAATTATTTGTTATCTTTTTGTAAATTAAAGCAAGACGATTCCGTTTGCAATAAATTCGGGAATTTGTTAGATTTGGTGCTGAGCAGTTTGGACGTTGAGACGATTGATGTAAGTGGTGACGCTGTAGCGGCATCAACATCGCCACATGCGAACTACGCGTCATACTGACGTCACGCAAAATCCTGCATCGCGCAAGCAGAGTTTATCGCACAACTCATATACATACGGGATGTTGCATATATACAACATCCCGACATCAACCGTCGGGCAGTTGCCCACCAGACACAACACCCCTCTGGTCGGAGGATCCTCCCTTTTCTAGGGAGGATGACTGAACTTTACACCCTGTTCCCATCACTTCCAGCTTTCGAGAGGCGAGTCACACAGTCAGGCCGCACCCACGACGTCAACGGTAATATCCTGTGGTCTGTGTGGTGCCGGACGTAAAGAATAGCACTCTCCTATTTTTTCCCGTGGGTGTCATAAAAGGCGACTAAGGGACTTACTAGAGACTGGGCAGCAGCGTTCTCTATGCATTTTAACACCATAGTGCAATCGCCAACCTGCCTGCCAAGCATGGCGATTATGGCAAGCGGCCCTTTGTCCAGCAGTGGACGTCTTTCGGCTGAAATTATGATGATTTCTGAAAAACTGTGCTATTTAGAGACATCGTTTTATTTTTCCTGTAATCTTTACTTCTATCACATAGAATAATTTCAGATTTTTATCCATGCAAACTTCGGAGATAAGGTATTCGGTAACGGTATTTTTTTTATTATTACGTATTGAAACTACGCTGCCTAAAAAAAAATGTTTGTGAATGTGCAAACATTTTTTGCCCCACTTAAAATTTTTAAGACCCCTTTTCAGTCCCTTTTGCAAAAAATAGAAATTATATATTTTTTTAAAGGACCATGCGTCATTTTGGGCCCACTTTTTCAACATTGGTCAACATTGATGAATTATATGAAAGCGAAAATGTTTTTTTTTTTGCGGTTTTTTTAATCTGTTTTGTTTTGATATAATAAGCTGTCAGTCAGCTAGGATTATACAGCTAGGACATTTATTTTATATTCTGTGATTACCTTAACTCACACTGATATTATTGTTATTTTTTAGGAAATCGTATATATTTTTTACAATTTTTGTAAATAAATGAGCACCATTCTATCACCTAATTAATTTATCTGTCATTGCTTCATTCTTAACTCTTTTTATTACCTATTGTGGTATAGTAATTTTATTCTAGGTGCATCGTCTTCACATATAATTATAATAATTAATGTACCTATAAAAATATTGTACAAGATTTTAAAAGAGTACCGGTGGAGTTTCTTGCCCATTCTTCTCCATACGAAACTACATTTTGGAAGGGGCGACTAGAATCAATTCTATTTTTTTTTGTAAATATTGACGTTCAAAAGTGCCTTTTATGTGCCTATTTGAAATAAACAATTTGACTTTGACTTTGACTTATAGATTGCTCGTGTTTGACTAAAAATACACTAAAAACATAGGCCATTTATTGCCCTGGAACGTTTTATTTTGATTTTGAATGATTTGTTACTTTACATTTTTACGATCGCTATAGCCAACTATGCTACTTAGCGGACAGGTTTTTTTACCTGCTGTAACAAAAACCTGTTTTGTGCCTGCGCGCACGCAAGACACAACCCACCCTTCCCCCCCTCTTACACCCATGTAAGGACGGGATTATTTTAATAGGGCATTGCCACATAATAATATGTTCGTTGATTTTAAAATTAGGCCTTCTCTTATAAATGCTTTTTCACCGGCTTAGTCATAACATTTGGAATGTTATAAATGAGAAAATCAACTCGCTGAATCTTTTGTTTAATTATGTATTTTATCTCTATTATTCTATTAGTAACATTCAGGGTAGCGTTTATAAGGATGGAAGCTAATCTGCCTCATTTAGAAGATTTTCCCCAGTTTCATTTGATAAGAGCCCAAGGATATCATCGACATTTAGTGTCGATGATATCCTTGGGCTCTTATCAAATGAAACTTGCCAGGTCATACGTAAGTGAAAACTTACGGGATGGTGGTGAGTACACGATCGAAATATACCGTGAAAACAATTTAAATGATTTAGAGCAAAGTAATATTCATCAAAATAATGTATGGCTGCTTAGGGGGAAGTGTGCAGTCACGACACGTTAGATCGAAGATGTATATATTATACCTACGTTCTTATTGACCGTGACCAAGTAGGCGAAGACGCCATTATACAATACTACTGTACATGATGTCTCACGGGTAGACGCACTATCGGAAGTTGTGCCCATGTCATATCCATAATATGGTACTTGGGACTAGGTAGACATGGGGATGGTTTCTATGGACCAGCAATACATTTAGACGATATTATTGTAGATGCATTTTTAAAATCTGCCTAGTATAATAAGACTGATACGTTCTAAGACGCCGAGTAGCTGTTATTTTTTAAATAAAATCGAACAAAAATAACTCGTTTTTTATTTGTAAAGAACACGCACATCACAGTAACTCCTGAAAAAGATTGTATAAGACCAAGTCGATATTTATCAATCTTGAATTAATTAATTATTATTTTTAATTAAATGAAAAATGTGCTTTATATAATTATGTCATGCACATTTTCATTTAACGTACTAAAACGCCAAATTCGCGCTGAATTTGAACTTAGCTGCGATAGAATTAAATAAAGTACACGCCAAGAGCTTTCATATGACAAAGGTTTCATCACTGTTGAACAATGTTGAAAAAGTAGGCCCAGTGTTCATACAAAAGTGCCCATGGTCCTCAAACTCAAACTCAAAGCATTTATTTCAATTAAACCATTGACCGGCACTTTTGAATTGTCAAGAAGTCGGTCAGTTACAAATATGAAGCTAGTTGCCCATTCCAAATAGTAGGTTCCTATGGAGAAGAACGGGCAAGAAACTCCACGGACACTCTTTTAAATCAAAATATTGATACAAAATATTGGTTACATCATTCATATTGAAGTTAAACATGTGAGAACGATGCAATACATCAAAAGCGTCCGTGATAAAAAGATAACAATTCAAAACTAAAATAATTAAAAATAAGCCGTGGCAGCTAAGAGATGACCAGTCCCAACTGACAGCGCCCGTTCACGAACATGACGCATGGATCAGCACCATTCAGCTCAACCATTTTGAAGGGAGCTAAATGATCCAACACGCACGCCACCATTTTAAATCCCTTAGAGAGTCGGCTGACATAGACACATTAAAAATGGTTTATTTTGCACTGTGTCAGTCGATTATCGGATATTGCATTACCGCATGGGGTGGTGCTATTAAAACAAATTTCCTGAGGGCAGAGCGAGCTCAAAGAGCCGTACTTAAGGTTATTTGTAAGAAACCGTACTTATATCCAACCAAACAACTTTATGATGAATGTAAGGTATTAACAGTTAGACAGCTGTTCGTCTTGCAGTCTGTCCTCAGAACTCATAGAGCCATGCCCAGATCCAACCCAACAAAACGCACAAATGTCCCATCCGGTGTAACACATAAAACTACATTTGCCAAACGACAACATTACGTCATAGGTACTTACATATATAAAAAACTACACAAAATACTAAACATACTTGATTTAAACAGACACACGCTAAAACACAAAATCACTCAATGGCTACTACAACAGGACTACCACACAACGGAAAATCTTCTAACATACATCTCGTAATATACAATCTCAAAATTCACGCACTTATACACATAAATGCACACGCACTCACACCTACACGCACATACACTAACTCTCACTCACATACACAACACACTAAGTAAACTTATTTCATAGAATAACTTTGGCTTATGTAACATCGACACTGTTTCACTTGTTAAAGAATGTCAATTATTTACTGTACCCATATGGCTGAACCCTATCTCTTAAGATACAGGCTAGACCTAGTTTAAGGGATAGAGTCTATATAATTGTGCTAATAGTCTGACAAATGTAAATTTATTATCTACAATATATACAGTGCAATGTGTTCTTGTTTTATGAAATAAATATTTTTATTATTATTATTATTCCTTTATTTCATTAAATATACATATAAATTATATTTTTAAATATTAGAATATAAACAAAATATAAAAACATTTAAAAATATAAAAAATAGTAGCCCACCGGTATCGGGAACAAGGTCCAAGCTACCGGCGGTTAGGGCTCCAGATAGAGGAACCTCCTAACAATGCGAGCCGTGTCCAGAAGTACCGCTCTCTGAATCAGGCCCTTAATCCAGCTGCCCAACGAGAGCCTCTTTAGGTGTTGGTCGAGGCTCTTGGCAATTAAGCCATTGGCTGATACAACTAACGGCACAATGATTGCTGAGTCCACATCCCACACGTCGACAACCTCGCGAGCCAAGTCAAGATACTTGATTTCTTTATCTTTCTCGGCTTTCACGAGGTTCCCGTCATGAGGGACCGTTATGTAAATAATCATTGTGCGCCGCTCTATTCGATCCACCACCACTATATCAGGCTTATTGGCAACAATAGTCCTGTCAGTGATGATGGATCGGTCCCAGTACAGTGTGATATTTCCACTCTCGAGAACTGGGTCGGGCACATACCTGAAGTACGGCACCTCCGATTCCACAAGGTTGTATTTCAGAGCAAGTTGCTGATGGATAATCCTGGCTACAAGGTTGTGTCTATGCAAGTACTCTTCGTTAGCTAGACGAGAACACCCGGAGATAATGTGTCGGATTGATTCTCCCGGACGGTGGCATGCCCGACACACGTCAACCGTGCCGTCCTTCACAATAAATCTCCGATAATTCTTAGTCATGATAACTTCGTCCATAATTGCACAGACAAAACCTTCGGTTTCCCCAAAGAGATCACCGAAACGCAGCCAGGCTACGGACGCTAAAAAGTCTACTTCGGGTTCATGTAGGGCCCGGAAAAAGCGTCCGTGAAGCTCCTTACTTTGCCATACCTCCCTGCGATCATTAGTGTCAAGCACTACAGGTTTGCGCCAGTTCTCTGTAGCCAAGGAGAGCGGGGTGAGGCCCTTGTCCACCACGACCACATCTCGATGCATCCCCACGTCGGCTTCTAGGAAATATTCCCTGAGACTGCATATCTCGCGATTGTGGAGTGTCTTAGCGTTTAAAAAGCCACGACCTCCACACTTTCGCGGGATATACAGTCTCATTACCGAGGACCGTGGGTGATGCATTCGATATGCAGTCAGCAGCGTACGAACCCTCCTATCCAGGGCGTCAAGTTCGGTCTGAGTCCATTTGAGTATGCCGAAAGAGTACATCAAAACCGGCATGACCCAACCGTTGAAGGCGCGCACTTTGTTCCCGCCTGATAGAAGACTATTAAATACTTTCTTCAGGCGGGCAAAGAAGCGCTCCTTCAACGATTGCTTCATGTCAGTAACATTGATGCCCAACGCTTCCGATATACCCAAATATTTATAGGTTTCGGATGCGGAGAGGGCTCTAAGGTTTATGGAATCCGAAAGTTGGGTTCCCACGGATTCCACAATCTTCCCTCGCTTTACATGCATGACCGCACATTTGTCCACACCAAATTCCATCCTGATGGCACTACTGAAAGTTTCAGTTACTTTCAGTAGTGAAAGTAACTGAAACTAAAACTAAACTAACTAACTTTCTGTTACTTTCTTTCTTTATTATTATTATTATTACCATCAGCAAGACATCTGAGTGAGCATGACATAATCTCAGCCGCCAGGGCACATTTAAGTCTATGAAAGACATAATTACCCGGTAAATGGTAGCTCTATCCTTTCTTTCTTGTTTGCAAAATAGTTGGGTAGACGTCATCTAAAACTTTTCTAAATTTCAAGTTGATAGAATTAGTAGTTCTTGAGATATCCCGGTGTGACAGACAGACTGATGGACAGACTTTGTCTCACCATAAGGGTTCCTTTTTACCATTTTGATACGGAACCCTAAAATATCCACAATAAGTTTTCTGTATGTTCAAATCTCTGGACATAAATCTGCCCCCTATATACCTTGCACTGGTCTAAGCCAGGGTAGCACCCTGGGGCCTACGCAGTTTATTGTTATGGTGAATGACCTGCCGAAGGTCGTCCGGACGCCACGAAGTCACACCTTTGTGGACACCTGTTATTCTTGGGTTTTAATAGCGAGCATGACTGTGAGGCGCTGCAGAGGGACATCGATATGGCGTTAAAGTGGAGTGAAGCCAATCACTTAGAATTTAACACTTCTAAGTGTAAAACTATTTCCTTTACCCGTTCGCGT
This sequence comes from Tiliacea aurago, assembly GCA_948098905.1. NCBI lineage: Eukaryota > Metazoa > Arthropoda > Insecta > Lepidoptera > Noctuidae > Tiliacea > Tiliacea aurago. The sequence goes on along the minus strand of OX402588.1, from coordinate 27,381,123 downwards.
GCACCCATTCAGCATAATTACCACAAATCGAGAGCCCTTCTGGAGCGCGTCAACGAAATAAAAGATCTTGGACTGACCTTAGACGTGAATATGACATTAATAATTTCTGTGGCAAGGTGTTCCAATCGCTTGGTTTTGTTATGTGTCATGTCAGGCAAGTAGGTTTCTCCTTCTGCGAAAGAGGAGGCGGAACGCGTGAGGGAGAGGCAAGGTTCGCGCCCTCGCGCCCCTAGTCGCCGCAGGAGACGCCCCGGGCGTCGGGAGTCACAAACCGATTTCCGGCCACCGTAGGCGCGGGCCTGCGGACGGTGAGCGATGGGTAGCTCGCCGTCCGATAAGGACCAGGCCCGGGTCGACGGCGCGTTGTATTCCACGCGCGCCTCAAAGAGTTGTCAGCACCAACTGACGGGGTCCGTTAGGGCCAATCCCTGCCAGGGTTGCGACTTTGTCCGAAAGGGATATCGTGGCCCTGGAACACAGGCAAATGAAGGAATACGGGTGGGTTTTAGTCAGTAAAAGTCTGACACGTCCCCCGCTCCACCCAGAGCGGGAGAAGTTATTTGATAATTTCCCAACCCAAAAAAAAAAAGGCAAGTAGGTTTCGAGACAGGAATGTTATTCTCACTCTTTATTATTCGTTTGTACGTAGCAAACTTGAATACCATGCGCTGGTATGGGATCCACAAGCAAAAATATAAGCTCATGTCATGATAGAACGGGTCCAATGAAAATTAGCTCGCTACCTATATAAAAAAATATACGGGTATTATCCCTATTTGTATCCGTCTCTGTTTGTTGCGGGAATGGTAGGCATCAACACGTTGGAAGTTGGAACTGAAACGTAAATAAGATCGATGACGCGACTACTCTAGCTCGCTGTTCATTGTTTGCTTCGGACCGGCTATGGTAGACCCGTGCCTGTGCCTCGCGGTGCCTGCCTCTTCGCGGCTCCGCCAATGCGTACCCATAGGTACTGCTCAATATGCTCCCACAATCCAGGCAATCAATCTGATGAACGCCCTGATTGCTCAGTAGCCGGATGTTGACATATTATGTATAGCAGTAAATCTATGTTTAAAATTTCACATAAACCATCTACTAAATAGTCCGAACAAAGCCTAAACTTTTGGTTTGGATAGGTGAGCCCGTTCTTGAGTTATAAAATTACAACGAGATGTGGCATTGATTTTATAGATATAGATTATGTTGTTGGCTTGCTGCACGCGTTGGTGTTCATTGTAAGTGCAGCAAGCAATTATTTTTTAAATAAATAACGGCAATAACACGTTTACAAAGGTAATGATATATGAATGTAGTTTTCATTCAAGAATAGCGGCAGAATGTCACAGCAGAAGTAGCCGACGAAACAAAGCTGTTGTTTAATATCTTTAAACCTGAATTTATAATAACTAACTAGATTCACAAGACTAGCACGATATTAACGCTGTGAAACAACAGGCCAACACTCTGACCACAAAACTTTTTAATTGTGGCTCGTGTGAGTTGGCCACATCTTGGAGCCAAGTTTTGTCCAAACTTTACGATGGCGGGCATAAAGCCGTAATAAAGTATCTCATCAACACTAACTCGCTGCACTCGAATAAAAGTTTATAACCAGTAAAAATATATGAAATTGTCGCAAACTCGACAAGAGACGCAGAGTAAAAAGTTTGCAATGAAACATGCTCCGAGAATCTGTGCACTTTACGTACCTACTCATCAGAAGTACATAGCAATGGAATGCTTGATAATATGAATGCAATCAAAGAAATTGCATAGGAAATGGAAACAGTCGGTGAAAATCTCATACCATTGGCAATCTTCTTTAAGAGAGATCAAAAGATTCAGAAGAATATCCAATGATCCATTATTATCGGAACAACGATTTACTTAATGAAAATTGTGCGACCTTTAATAAAGTTTGTACAACAGAGAATACACATAAAAAGTGTAAAAAGAGCCGTTTATAGACGAAGTTCGCTCCGTGGGGACAGAGTAACGAGAAGTGAGCACAAAGGAGATAAGACGACGGCTTACAATACACGGGCTACTAAATTATAGGCAGCTTTAACTTACTTCACTTGTCAAACAAGAATAAAAGTATTGACGTAAAACGTTCTCGCAAGAACATCAAAATGTTGGCACAAAATATGAGCGGAAATCTCTTTTTAAATTATTCTCACCTTTAAAAACTCGATACTGTGATTCGATACTGTAATTCCGGCAAACAATTTATGCGCTTTAAGTAATCCGAGCCGTCGCTTTTTAAAGTATTTTAATGTTATTTCTCTTCGACGGTTTGTCATGAGATTAAAAGGCAATTCGATCCGTATCCTGTCGCTTGTCCGAGTATTAACAGTGGCGGGTGCGTCCACAAACACACAAATATTGATTCATGGCACCCGCCATTCAACCGTTATGCTGACAATTGTCGCGGGCTGAATGCACACTCGCGCACAGCACCAAGACATTCCGATGGAAAACGCACGTCAGCTCCAATGTTTAGCTTGAGACCTGTTTCATTTGCTGAGAAAACACAAAAGTACTCGCTTCTGTACCTGAGCCGTACGATGTAGGTACCGCGGTGGACTGTCATTTTTAAGACAAACATTTATAAATGTACTTAAGGCTTCTACATACCGGCGCGACACGCGACGCGACGCAAAGGTACCGCTCGTCGCGCGACACGCGGGGCGTTTGTGTCGCGTCGCGTGTCGCGCCGGTTTTTAGAAGCCTTTACTCAGGCTACAATACTGGTATTAACTCTCAACAATTCAAATAATCTCGCAGACTATTACAAGCAAGTTAAGTGCGCAAGGTGTTGATTGCGATTAAAGACTTAAGACGAAACTTTGCTTGCAACTTACTGACGTATCCCGAACAGTGGACTAAGTTTGTTCAGTACTTTAGGAACAATTACTGCGGTAATTTCTTTATAACATTAGTGAGGAAGTCTATGGTGAAGTAACGTCACAAAACGTATGGTTATTTGTTTGCGTGCTGCGAGGGAAATTAACTGGTCGCGTGTTCACACCTCTTTACCTAACTCTACTGTAATTGAATTACTTTTTTCTAACTTACGGTCAAAGGAAGTATCGCTAAACGTTGCAATGTGTTCGGCGTTCGTAATTTTTTCAAGAAAAGCTCAACTTTGGAATATTGCGGTGATACCTCAGTGACATAGAACTAGTTGACGGTTATCAAGCTGTAGAAAAAACTGCAGTATAAAGTGACAAAATAAATTCCGTCCTGAGGCACAAGACGGAAGCGGGTATTGATTACGTCATTGCACGCCCGCCGTATTGTGTTGCTGCAATTTCCTCAAAAAGCCGGTGAACAAGTATTATGTACACAACATTTTCTTTACAAAAACATTGTTTCCACGCTCCCCTGAAACAGGGTGGTAACTGCTAACTTATTCATGGTACAGAGAATCATCGATGCGTACAAACTGTTTCATACTATCCGATTCTCATACATTCATTCATATCATGGCACGCGATTGTAAACCTTATACTTATGAAATAAGAACCACAAATGCACCGATGCTCCGTTGAATACATTTGCAAGACTACATGAGGAAAAGTCTCCACCTGTGCCGCGTATATCAATGTAAAATATACGTAGATTTATATTAAAACAGGACTTAAACGTGATGCGAGAAATAAGCAGCTCCCGAAAAATAAAAATATCGTTCCGTACCCTTGTGAGTGTGAGACATAACGTCGATGTAGTACCACACGTATTGTGAGTGTGACACATAACGTCGATGTAGTACCGCACGTATTGTGAGTGTGACACATAACGTCGATGTAGTACCACACGTATTGTGAGTGTGACACATAATGTCGATGTAATACCGCACGTATTGTGAGTGTGACACATAACGTCGATGTAGTACCACACGTATTGTGAGTGTGACACATAACGTCGATGTAGTACCGCACGTATTGTGAGTGTGACACATAACGTGGATGTAGTACCGCACGTATTGTGAGTGTGACACATAACGTCGATGTAGTACCGCACGTATTGTGAGTGTGACACATAACGTCGATGTAGTAACACACGTATTGTGAGTGTGACACATAACGTCGATGTAGTACCGCACGTATTGTGAGTGTGACACATAACGTCGATGTAGTACCGCACGTATTGTGAGTGTGACACATAACGTCGATGTAGTACCACACGTATCGTGAGTGTGACACATAACGTCGATGTAGTACCACACGTATTGTGAGTGTGACACATAACGTCGATGTAGTACCGAACGTATTGTGAGTGTGACACATAACGTCGATGTAGTAACACACGTATTGAACGCTTTTGCTTACGAGTTCTTTTCACACCTGAAACTGTGTTATATTCTCCCGCGGTTGAAATTCTTTTAAAATAAAGAGTGGCAACATTTGCTTTGCTACTAGATACAACACGTAAATTGAACGAGAAATTCTCGACAAAGAAGCTATTGTGCAGCTAAAACTTTAATATGAGCAACGTTTTTAGGGAATCATCTCATAAGCCGGAAACAACCCCTATTCCAGCGGAGCCCTCGGTAACGACGTCGATATGAAGGTTTTTATACCGCTTAAGACGTATAGAATATATTGCACGTATGATATGCACGCGGGCACATACACACTCGGCTTAAAACACCTATAAAGGGATACGTGACGCCAGAGAGCGTGTAATATGAGAAGTAAGTATAGAAGATGGAACACATAATATAGCATTGTATAAGACTCTTAGCTTTACCGATGCAAAGCGAGGCTAAGGTTATGACATCTTTGGTTATATAATATAATCCCCTTTAGTGGGTAAAGTTCTGCTCGTAAAGGTATCTGAGTAGACAAAAATGTTATAAGACAATAAGGGATACTATCACACTATACTAGTGTAATCAAATTGTATGAACAAACTCACTTGAAACGACAAACACGCCTGTCTAACCCTTGGGCGATGTACTCGTGAACGCTATTTATATTGTTTAATATAGAAATATTAGAATCTTTGTTTTCTTTATCATATCAATGGCAGGATCTGTGGATGGAAGAAAAACATGGGGAGTGCGGCATTTGCCGGCTGCACCATTCCCACGCAAGGAGGAGCGGTTAATTTATGACAAGTGCGGAGTACCGATGTATAAGCTTGCATATGGAATATGTGCTGCTATATCGTGTGGTTGGTGGAAGCGATAAACTTATTTGGGACTTTATAGGCCGTGCTGCATGAAAGGAGTTTTAAGGCTTCCAAAAAATCAAGAAGTTTTCATTTCAAAAATCATTTTCTTAGTAACTTTTATTTCCCTTCATCATCACTCACTATCGTTTAAGTGTCAGTAACATTGTAGTTCCATCCTAATCCTAACTATCCTAAATGATATTATAAATGCGAAAGTGAGTTTGTTTGTTTCGCTTTCACGCTAAAATGCTGAACGGATTTGAATGACATTTTGTATTGCGTTGACTTAGAAGCTTGATTTTTTTAGAGCTTCAATGGACCATAGACCTACGTATTAGATATTAATTTCAACTTGATAACTCCACGCGTTCCTAAGAAAAAGGGCCTTGACAGATAGACAAACGGAGATTGAAGTGATCATAATTATAGGTAAGGGTTCCGTTTTTTCCTTTTGAGGTACAGAACCCTAAAAATTACTTTAATATGACATAAAAACACTCTACTTTATTGTCTTTATAGACAAAATAATATGATACTGTTGACTAATTTCTCCACAGCGTCCCATTTCAGCAGATAACTGAAACGTATGCAGCAAGTTAACCAGCATCTAATAACTTATTCATTCAATTATTTTCTTTATAGTCCCACACGGCACTACAGCGTTGTTTAATATACTTTAATTCGGCAGTGGATGCAAGCCGAGCATTTTATCGCCAATTATGGCTAGTCCAAGCAATTAAGTTTACTCATTCTTTGTGACTGTGAACCAAGCCAGCTTTTATTAACACTTTTATTTTGAAATTTCGCGTTTAATAAAAGGTGGTAAATAGAAGAATAGAAATAGAATAAGATACTCTTGGTTATGTAAGATTACTTTTTAACCGACTTCCAAAAAGGAGGAGGTTCTCAATTCGGCTGTATGTTTTTTTTTTTTTTTGTATATTTGTTACGCGATTACTCCGTCAATTATGAACCGATTTTGAAAATTCTTCTTTTGTTTGAAAGGGTATACTCCCGAGGTGGTCCCATTGCCACCAAATCAGAATCTGATGAGGGGATCACATGGAAATCGAGGGAAACCCTCAAATTTTATATGCAAACCTATAGCGATTTGGGAATTTTTTATAGTAACTCGTGGATTTGCTCTCCGAAAGCACCATTTGGTGAAGTGGAACTGATGATGGAGACCACAGATGGCCACCGGAACAATATAATAATGAGTACCTATTTAACGGGTTGCGATTAAGCAATTTATGCTCGTCACTATGCATATGGTGAGTGGCAGTTCTCCTGGTTCTTACCAGGAGAACTCCTCAACAATCAACGTCCCGGCATCGGGAAAAGCAATATTTTGTAAAAGGTGATAAGCAGTTATCATTAGGCTATTGTAACTTAGATAAATTCAAAACTGACCCACTAAAAAGTGAAAAATAAAAAACTTTTTACAAAAAAATATTAACCGACTACCAAAAATAACACTACAAAGTGAAAAATAACTTTAATTTCGGAAGTCGGTGGCAAAAAATTCAAATACAGATCCAAAGACACCGACTTCCGAAATTAAAGTTATTTTTCACTTTGTAGTGTTATTTTTGGTAGTCGGTTAATATTTTTTTGTAAAAAGTTTTTTATTAAATAATATATATTATTTCTTAAACTTTAGAGACTTGATATTTTTTTTACCAACTTCCAAAAAGGAAGAGGGTATTATGTTAATCCGTATGTTTATTTTTTTTATGTATTTTCACCGATTTCTCCGTCAATATTGTGGACCGATTTTGAAAATTATTTTTGAAGTTTAAACTTCTTTACGCTCGCTTGACTTAGGGAGTAAGCTGGTGAATGCGTGACGAGAGAGAAGTTGTTTAGATTTAAACATGGAACAAACCGCGTCAGCGCCGCGGCCGCGGGCTGTTTTACTTCAGTCGTGTGATCTAAAGCACACTCGTTTTTTTTTTGGTTTGAAAGTGTATGCTGTCGAGGTGGTCCCATTGTCACCAAGTCAGAATATGATGAGGAGATCCCATGGAAATCGATGGAAATTCACAAATTTTATAGGCACACGTATAGCGATATGGGTATTTTTTAAAGTAACTCGTGCATTTGCCCTCGAAAAGTGGAAATGACGACAAAGACCACAGATGGCCACTGGAACTACTTAATAATAACTATTTAACGCATTGCTTTTCGATGAGGTACTTTAATATGGTTGCTAAGCAATTTATGCTCGTAACAATGCATGTAGTGAGTGGCAGTTCTCGTGGTTAACTTACCAGGAGAACTCCTCAAGAATTAACGTCCCTGCATCGAGAAAAGCAATATTTTGTAAAAGGTAATGAGGAGTATTGTAACTTAGAAAATTTTTAAACTGACCTAATAAATAGTGAAATATAAAAAATCTTTTTCCAAAAAAAAGCAACCGACTTCCAATAAACGCTACAAAGTCAAAAATTACTTTAATTTCGGAAGTCGGTGGCAAAAAACTAAAACTCAGATCCAAAGATACAGACTTCCGAAATTAAAGTGATTTTTCACTTTGTAGTGTTTCGTTGGACGTCGGCGTCAGGTGCTTTTTTCTCTTTAGTTAGTGTCACACGCGTTTGGTTTAATTTTGGTAGGTAGTTGATGATATTGTTTGCAATTAAGTATTTTTGTGAAAACCTGACAAAGGAGATGTTTCATTTTTGTATAGGACAACCCATAACATTTACGCTATAGAAAATCTGGGAAACGAACTCCTGAATACAATAAAGAATGTTTTTTTTTTCATAATAACCAATATTTTTTAGGCACTAATTAAAAACTGAAAATGTTTGACGTCTGTCATGCATGAGAGTTAAGACCATCGACAGCCAGCCATGACAGGTTGGAGAGTCCAGAAGTATCTACAAATCTACAATCCACAAAATTAGAATATATTTTTTTAACGATCACTTTCTTATAATTAGTCATAAAAGTGGTCTAATATAGCTATCTTATCTTAATAGCACAGAAATACATGCCTTTCATAGTTGTATAGATAACGTCTACGTAAAATTAATATGTTGTAATGTAACAATATTTCTGGACGAAAGCAGTATGCAATTAACGGCCGAACCCAAATAACCTATCTATCACCAGTTTTGGCATACTGGAGATAGAAAAATCTATCTATCGATGGTTTTAACGTCCCAATAATCTATGAGACATTATGGAATCTTACCGGCCCACGCTATCTACTAATGGGAGGGTCTATCGCCTACAACGGATAGCTATTTGTATGAAAATGACTAAGTGTGCGTCCCAATATACGATTTGTTTGATAGGAAAGTACTAAAGATGACAGATTGGTCTATTCCCCGAATTGCAGGGATAAACGTAAAGTAGCCAAGTTAAAATGAACTCTTTAACACATGGAATAATGATCATAGATATATTTTATTAAAGTAATAAAAAAATAGAAATTCAAATATCTCGAAAACGGTGCGTCATAGGCAAAAAATAACAGCAATTTAACACCCCGTTTGTGACACTCCATGCAAGCACCTTGCCAGCATGAATTTAAGTTAAAAAAAAAATCCAACATTAGCCCCCGAAATTCAAATTGTATTACGTTTTTTGCAATTTGCAGGTCAGTAACAGGTTGTAATATGGCTCTACAGAATTATATGTTAATTCAGTAACTTATTTAGAAGTAAGAAACAAAGTTTTATAATAAGACTAATTAGAATTACACATGTTGTTTTTTAAAGTGATGTTGGTTGTAACGGAACGCACGGGAGGGCGAAGTAGAGAAACCTACTTATTGTTTTCGTTAGATAGCCTTTATCAATGATTGTGAGACGCCATCCAAGGATAGATAGAATTATCGGTTCGGCCGTAAGACGACGCCATGACCAATAGATTATGGCAATAATTTGGAAAACTATAATTTTTTGTGCCGAAGTATTCAGGGGAATATTCAGGAAAGAATATTTTTCCTCTATTGTCATTATTGTACACTTTATGGCCGAAAATGAAACATCTCCTTATATTTTTCATACCTAGTATATAGTATTTCTTAATTATTCTCTCGCCACCATCACCTCATCCATCACCTTTGTGATTCCTCCAAGCTCCGAGAGACAGTCATACAAATATTTCCACACTTCTTATTACTCCTAATCCAAAATGGAGACGACCACTGCAACAATAAGGACTGTGTATTAGCCTCGTATCACTCAAGTTTCCTACGCGGGCTTGTAATTAAACAAAGCTGTAACAATAGTCGACGGGTCTAAGTGCAAATCCTACGCAGAGCGTCGTGCGCTTGCGTGGGCCACGGCGGCCACACCACAGTCACCAACAAAAGACCCACTCCTTACATAACAGGAAACGATAGGAGCAGATACTACATTATCGATAAGCTCTTGCAGTCTACTGCGTTACGTAGTCATGTTTAAAGAAGACCGCCTATGAACATAAAACTGCCAATGACAAGAATAAAATGTTTGATCAGATATACTGCTATAAGATTTTTCAAGCTCCTAAGATTTTCATATTTCGTCAACTTCACCTTCAAACATTAGCTAATCTATAGCTTTACAAGAATAAGATAACCATAAACCAACAGAATTTAGTTGTACGTTACGTCTACGGTAATTTATCTAAAATAACAAAGAGTGAACATTCTGTACCAAGCTCTGTTGTGGCTGAACTAAAGCAAACTCTTAGAACGCAATTAACCAGCTCTCGCCTTTTTTGGACAACCCGCTTGAATTTCTATGTTAGGGTTAACTGTTGTTCTATATCTATTGAAATGGTACGGCGTGGCGGCGGTTAGCTGGTAAAGATCTTAATGACGATCTGTTAATTATATTGCTTGAGGAATTTACACTCGAGCGATATAACAAGATGAAGTATTAGTAACTGACTAAACTATTTCTTGTAACAATCTTAACTGAAATTCAAGTATTATTAATTAGTTAATTGTAAACTGTTGTGTTCCAAGAAATTTAATTTAAAAGAATATCACAAGCGATGTTGTTTCCGTTTATTTGTTTCCCTAACAACTTATTCTCGAGCCCCTATTTCTACGTAATGATAAATGTTTCACGAAGTTATTTTAGCGACTCCCAAAGTAAATGTGATCTTTAATACGTTTGAAGTAGCTAATAACATGTACCCTCTCTTTGAATATAAACTTGTGTATGTGGAACAACTTAACTCCCGTAACTCTAACTCTTGTACCCGCCCCTAAGTATTATACAAACAGAATTCTGTTTACTGTCCCTTCTCGATAAAACTTTTACAAAGTTGATCGTTTTATTTACAGAAATGTAGAGAAAAAACTCTAGTCGAATGTTTTAGAGAGTTCCACAAATAACATTTGGTCGTTCACGTACTTGCTATGACAATTTTCCATGTAAAAGGATGTCGTATGTTCGGCCCACTTGACGGCGAGGCCACAGCGCCGCAGTCAGCCACCAGCGGATAAAAGGATACTTTTGATGAAACTGTTGTTACACAACGTGACATTCTTTTGTATCCCTACCGCATTCCAAAACATATTTGTCTAACATGTTCTTCAGCTAAGCTCATATTTACTTTCACAATTTCTGTTGTAGTTTTTCTTTTCTAAGAACCATTTTAAGTCTCTGATTAGAAAGCTTTCAGCGTTCCGTACAAATAAAAAATTAAAGTCGGCAATTACTATCTAAATATCGCACTGACTAACGAAATGACTACTGCGGTCAGCTTGCTGAGCATAAAACCACTTTAGTGTAACGTGTTAAGTTTGTAATTGAGTTGCAGAAGCATGACATTTGCGGCCACCAACATTATAGTAGGAATAAAAGTTTTACAACAGGTTGCTGGCTGTATGTTGCTTTGTGCGGTTGAACTGCGACGAACAGAACGCGAAAAACATAAAATTTATCAGCAGAGTGTTTCTACGATGCAAGAACAAAGACAAAATGTTACTCAAGTTAATCAGGGTCCAGGGACTCATAAAATCTTGACTAATAATGAACTTTTCTTAAGCTTTAAAGGCTTCTACATACCAGCGCGACTTGTCGCGCGACGCGACACGGCACAAAGGCCCCGCATGTCGCGGGACGAGCGGTGCCTTTGTGTCGCGTCGCGTCGCGCGACAAGTCGCCCCGGTATGTAGAAGCCTTAACGGGAAAAAATGAGCCGAGAACGTAAAATAGAGTTAATTACCCTAGGACTTTGAAACGGCAGGTGAAATTAGTTTAGAATTAAGGCTTCTACATACCGGGGCGACTTGTCGCGCGACGCGACGCGACACAAAGGCACCGCCCGTCCCGCGACACGCGGGGCCTTTGTGCCGTGTCGCGTCGCGCGACAAGTCGCGCTGGTATGTAACAAGCCTTTAAGAGTGAAGAGCTATACAAATTAAAAATTCTGGTGATCAGGTAGGTAACAGCTTTTTGTAAGATTTCATAATACATACCTATTTATTTATAACATAACATAACATCACGCCTCTAATCCCCGAAGGGTTAGGCAGAGGTGTACCTATAGTAAACCCACATTTCGCCATGTAATAGAGGGCGAGCCTGTTGCCATCAACCGGGCACAATCCTGACTCCGGGCTGCTACTGAGAAATTCCTAATGGAAAACAAATCCCAATAACACTTTGCCCGACCTGGGAATCGAACCCAGGACCTCATGTTCAGCGGTCGCGCTTGCGACCACTAGACAACGAGGCAAGCAGCGGCATTTATTTATAAACATTTTAATAATGAATAAGAACATTTCTAACTTGACTTTACAAAGTTCCTCGAATTTACGTACATAGGTAAGTGGATTCAAAGTTGTAAAGGTCAAGAAGAGGTTCGCTATTCGGAAATTTTTAAGTATTCGGGAACACGGGAGTACTGATCCTTTTCAGCGGTACAACGCGTCACACGGAACCATTCCTCGTGCGTTCCCCCCCCTCCTCTGTCCCCGCACGTACCTACAGGTTGGTACACTTCCTGCCTTCGACACTAAACTGTATGACTCGGCAACAGTAACACTACCAGTCTTTGTTGTTCATACTCGTAGATACACGGATTTGCTCCAACGATGACGTATGCAAAACATGATTGTAGTACTTGAAGTGTTCTTAGTTTGGTTGCAACGGTCGATTTAAATGGAACTGACTTGAAGAACTGACTCACATTTGGGTTAGAAACCTATGACCCTATTCTTTGTAGAACCAAACATATTTCACAACTCCTATAACTGCTATCAATAACAATTTAACTTACAAATAATGACAACTTGTTATACTCGCCCGTGTTGCATTTGACATGATAGACCATAAAACCAACATAATTTCTACCTAAAAATGATGAATCGAATGTACATCTACACTACAAAAATTATTACGGCAATTGGGAAGAAGTGGTCGGCCGTGGGGCGCTGCGAGCGGTGTTCCCTAGGGCAATGTTCTCAGTCCACTCTTATTTCACTATAAATGTCGGAATCAATTGTGAACTATGTTATAACTTGTAGCTCATCTATTCACACAGTACCAAGAAACAATTTGCGTGTGATCTAATCGTGCCGCTCTGAATGATAAGACACTAACAAATACGATGCCGGTCTTGAATCTATTAGTGATTGAATATCAAAAAGAGAATTCATTGTTCCAATATCTTATTGTATTGTATCGCGGACGTCTGTAGTAATTTACATAGCAATAAAGACACCAATATTCATAAACAAAACAAAACTAAATTGGTTGTTAAAGTTGAAATATTTGAACGTAATATACACGTCCGAGCCCTTGAACGTTGTTCGACAAGTTTCCAACTGCCATTGTCTTTTTGTTGGACACGATAGTAATCAAACAACAAAAGCTGTAACAAACGAAACATGTTCCGATACATGTCTAACACCTAAACTAATACTTTTACAAACTCGAAACGAAATCAGAATGAAATATGGTCCTTATTCTTTGTAAGGCAAAGTTTGATACCAAAAAGCACCAGAACATTACACTTTGCCTCGAATCATTTTTGTACTTCGTTGTCTTGTTTGTAGACGAACAGCTAGTAAGTTATGGTGTGGGAAATGACTAAGCCAACTTTATTAACGTGAATGGAGAAATAAGCTGTCAAAATGTTACCTTCCCTTCTTGCGACAGATGTTTAACGGCACATACCTGTAATGAGAAAGAAATGTTATTTTAAAATTTCGTAATAGATTATCATAAGAAACACGACTATTAATAATATTCAATTGTAATGAATGACATAACCCGTCTACCTTTTTCAACATAGCAAATCAGCAAATATTTTAGCGGCATTAATAATCATTATGTTCAACCATTCTATCACCTAAGCTAAGCACCAAATGTCTTTAGCCAACCAATCCTCCTTTGTAATTTGTCCACCAAACATTCAATATCGGCACACGGACACAGAACATCGATTCATTAATACTGTCAAGTGTCGGGCGACACCTCTCGACGACACGAGGGAACGGCGGAGATTGACGTGCGTGTCTCTGCTCTAGTGAATAATTCACGCGGAACGAATATTGTGGGACTGTTGAGTGTCCGGAGTGTCCACAATGTCTACAGCCTCACGATGAAGGCGAGCCAACTGATAGTGCTCCATAATGGGAATAATGGAACACTATCGCCTCATGATAGAGACAATTCTTGTACTTGTAATTAATAGCCTATCTCTAGTTTATCGGGTATATCAATTGATTTAGTGATGACGATATTACAAGTTAATGAATAGCAATTTGTTAGACCTTTCTTAGATATGAAAACCATTTACGAAAGTATTTGAAAGTCAACTGTGTGCAGCAAGAACTTAATAGAATTTCCGGAGAAAGATTAATGATAAAATGTAATGTAATTTATGTACTTAATAAAATGTTAATGAGTGCAAAGAATATATTCGACCAAACTCCCAAAAAAACGCTGAAAATATCTTTGTCGAGACGTTTAAATCCGTATTTACTAACGTGTGATGTCTACCGCTAATCTTGAGAGACCTTTTTAAAAGCCACAAGATTGATGCGGTTGGTATGTTACGCGCGGATTATTCGACGACATCCCCTTCCATTCATTCTATCACTCCAAATACAATCTCGCACCGTCGGACAAAGAACTTTGGATTTTAAATTATTTTACATTTCTTTAGGTTACGCCTCGGTTGAACTTGTTTCTGAATGGATGGATTCTATTACATGTCTCTTAGAATATATATTATGATTAACGGACTTTTTCTCTAAGATATTCTTTATTGTGAGGTACCGGAATTGTAATAGATGTCTTAAATATAAGATATTTTCTGCAAGAAACATTCATTTTAGTACCGTTTTAGGACATATGTGGTAAAGTCAGGTCCTTTTATAGGTGCGTCCATAATGAATCATTCAGCACTCTGAGTGTCATGCATTTTAATTGTCAGGATTGAATAACTAAGAAAAACCGTTTTTAAAAGCACCTCGTAACTCGTACCATCAGAATTATATGAATGATTTTAACATCATTTCTTAACTGCTTTTTGAGAATGTATAGAACAAGTTCTACCTACTAGAATTATGTTAATATTCATATTCTTGTTGATCTGATGAACTAAACATCATAGATTGGCGTTCAAGGAAGCAAGGAGGAACTGGTCATCGAGACAGTGGGAGGCAGGCTGATAAGAAAGAAGGATTTTCAGGTGCTGAACCTTACGATAAAGGGAGTTTATCAAGAAAACAAGAAGACCCTAAAGCGAGTCCGAACCGTCAACGCCTACACATATCATTCACCACAGCAGCGTTTCTAAAATTCTTTTCTTTGCTCATTGGCGTTATTTATTCATGTACGAAACATAATACCGGCTTCAATTCAATTCATTGTGACTTGTATCACCGTGGCGGAAGATTCCGCAAATCTTGATGGAACGAAATAAATAAATATGGAGTAGATCCGGGATGATCCTGATTGATGTATTGTCTGGGATCTCCAGTTACTGCATTTAACCTTGGCAATAATCCGAATAGTGAGTGGGTTGATTGAAGACTCCTTTCAATCAACTCACTCACTATTCGGATTATTCCGTACTCATGAACCTCGAAGTGGCGTTTATTTCTAAATGTATCTTGTGTTTGATGGATTGCAGAATGGTTTGTTTCATGGAAAAGCTGGATTTTGTTGTAGATACAGTAAGATGAAAACAGTAAGGTCTCAGATAGGTGTATCAAACAATATGTTTGATAGCACTGTCTACAAACAATTTGTTTGATAGCACTATCTACAAATCTACCTTCTCATCACCATCCTTCTAACTTTTAGTTAACATTTATAGGTATGGGAAATAACAGTTTACTAAACAATTAAATCAATAGAGAATTTATTAAAATTATATTGTAGTGTCGTAAATTGTGAAAAAATTACATATTATATGAGACGACAAATTTTTAATAGTTAATTCAGTATCGATGGACGAACATACGGGCCTGACATTGACAAAGGTCGGACAGGATAGGTACTTAGGAAGATCACATTTAGCCGGATTTGCTTCCACGTAGTATATATATTTCACAATCAATCCCTTTGGGAACAACGTGGATTTTTCTGCACAATCCCTTTCTCTAATAATAATTATATGGATGGACTTGCTTTTAGACTCCTTGGTACACTGATCATAAACTGTCTCTTTTGTAATACGTCATGTTGTGTTACCGACAAAATCCGGTAGCTGTAATTTTTAAAGCGCCATTACAACATGACACGAGTCACAACATTGTACACCCACATCGATTTAAGTCTACACAAAGCATTGTTATCATTGTTTAGCCGAAAAGGAAATACGAAAATATTGTTTGCAAATGTTAAATTGGATATGACAGCAATCGTATGAGAGATCTGATATTTTACTGATTTTGTTACTCAGAACCAGAAGGTGTATTGGTTTACAACGACGCAGCAAACTTCTTTAAGACAATATTTGCTACGACTCTATAGAACACAAAATTGAGTCTCTAAACTTCCAAAAAATAAAAACGAGCTGAACAAAATAGAAAACACAAACAACTGATAATCATGTTCAGTTAGGGCTGTCGCGCATGTGATGCGACTACGTGGCGTACTGGGCCAGAAATTAACTAATTGTGAGTATAACTGGCCAAGTTATAACTACGTTCAATTGCACTTGACGCGATAACCTATTGGTCGGTAATTACTTATACTGCAGCCGAGCTCGTTAGCTTAGGGGATAATGTGGGAACTCATGGTGACACGTCGACATGAGGGCTCTCCAGCCGACCGACGCCTGATGGGAATAGTAGGTACTCACATTTTATGTTCGTTAATTCGATTTGATATTTGACTCTTGACCCCGTTCGTGTTGAATGGGGAGAATTAGAGAGATGTGTTGACAGTTTAGTGAAGCGTGTGTTATTGCCAATTCATTTTCATTAATGATGACATAACCTGCTAATAATGTTACTAGCCCTTTTTAGTGTCCCGTATGTCCGAATGAAAAAATGGAACCCTTAAGTATCACTCGAGTGTCTGTCTGTCTGTCTGTCTGTCCATCTGTCTGTCTGTCTGTCTGTCCATCTGTCTGTCTGTACGTCTTTCACAGCCAACTTGCTCCGAAACTAATACACCGATTAAGTTGAAATTTGGTACAGGTCCTACACATATCAATTTCTGTAACCCAAACACGGACGTGTTACGTAAATAAATGAATTTTGAATAATGGGATCACTTTTGACAGACAAATAAAGAAAATGAAAACGCTTCTCTCATAAAATTTCCATAGCGGGCCTTATATGAAAATTGATTCTTAACGAGTAAACTCTATCCGCCTTATACAAAACAAGATTTATATTTTGACATGGCTTAAACCATGGAGCCAGTTTTTGTAATAAGAACGTAACTGTGATTGAAATACCGTTCTTTATACAAAACTGAAAACTTAGTTCGGTACTAAGTTGTCAGTTTTGTGTTTAGGAACTTTACTATAGTCGGAATAAAATTCGAAATTCAATAATGGCTCCATGTTTTAAACCTGGGTCTGAAGATAAACTTTATTTTATAATAAGGGGGCAAAAGTTTTGCACACTGTACCGTGTCACATATCAAATGAAAGGGCTTACTGTCAATGGGGGCCTCTAATAACTTAAATTAAATAGTTGGAGCGATATTTAAGAATATTGATGAACATTTACCATTCTCCCCCTTATCTCCCAAACTACTGAGCCTAATATTTTGAAAAAAAATACAGAAAATAGTTCAATACAAGTAATAGATTACAGGTAAACCTAATAAGAAGTGTATGGTCTTAAAATAACTCGGTAAATCTCCCAATATTATGCGTTCAAAATTACATTTGCAGTTGGAATGTATGGGAGAACACGTTTTTCAACTACAATGTTAAGTGTGTTCTTGGGATAAATTCATCCCCACTACGGAATCCTTCATTGTGCGAGGTCCTACACGCACTTGGCCGGTTTTTATTAAATCGAGTTTATTTTTATGTTAAGACTGTTTTTCGCTTATCATTGTAAAGCTTTCTTTAAAATGTGACAAATCATCTCTTCTTTACTACCAATTTTACAAAAACCCTTAAAACAGTATATCGAGATGAAAGTTATCGATAACAATACAAATATGATCACTGATGAAGGGATCACTGATAATATTTACTAAAGGAGCTCAGTGCTTCAGATGATTTATTACGTCTTTTTGAGGATTAATATTGTTACGATTCAACTTTACTGTGATTGATAGCATTACGGTTTTTAAACTCCTTTTACGAACGGGTTATTTAAATCTAGTGTGAGTCAGAAGTACCACTCAATTTGCATACTAACTTTTTTTTGTCAAATACAAAGCCAGGCAGAACGTACTTCTTAACAAGCTTAATTTTGCAGATGATCTTATCCGTAGGTATACCTAATTTGTCATTTGCTAAGTACGCAATGTGGATATATAATTATAATAATATAGTGTTCGGATAGTCGCCAATTAACAGTGTGGCACCTAATGAAGTAATTAGGTCGATACAACGTGTTCCATTGTGCGATCAATGGCGCTCATGAACGACTGCTGTCTCATTACATACTTATACAACATCATGCGCATGATTAATCAGGAGCATTAGCGGTCAGAGGTGACCAGCGAGCGCGCATTACTTATTGATGATGTCATAGATCAAACAAAAGCTCGCCAGTGGAATTTTATTAATTCAATGGCGCAATTCAGTGCAGATCTGTGTCCAATAATACTTTGTAGTCTAGTCATCGTAATCTATTTTCACAGGCATTGTAGTCAGCAAAAAGTGGGTAAACACGAAACAGAAAGCTTTAGTATTAATTAATGATCCAGATAGGAAAGATCGATGAGTCTAGGACCTACATTTTGGGGCAAAAACCGCCGCGAAGGTTAGAATGATAGCGAATCGATAAAAAAGTGTGTTTACAGAACAGATTTATTTCTTTCCTGCATATCGAGTCGGAGCGCGCTAGGGTCCCATTTGTTAACAGGTTTTAACCGTCCGGCTTTTCCAATAAGGATTGTCTCACTCGATTTCTGATTGCTTTTTTGCTAATAACGTACGCGTATAAAAGTCGCGAGTGAACGCATCGCCCGTGATATATGTGCGGAGGGGCGGACCCCCCCCGGACCCCCGGGGTCCAGACCACCGGCGTGGACCTCTCGCTGTGCGGACCGCGAACCTAGCCCGCAGTACCATTAGACCGCTATAGAATAATCTTTATTTTTTCTCATACATCCTCTATTAGAACAAAGAATCGATAAAGAAAGAATCGAGATAAATGATTGAAAAATTGGCTCATTGAGTTTGATTAGTTGTTTATCGTATTCGTGAGTGGATAATTGAGATATTTATATAACTGCGTGGGCTTATAAAAATCTTCTTAAATAGAAATAAGATTATCATTATTTTATTTTTAATGGCATGTTTGTCCTAACAAAATTAAACAGCGTGCTACCGGCTGCACGATTGAATAAAAACTTTGACACATGTACTTTCGAATATCTGCATGAGCCGTGCCTACTTTGCTACGTTACCCTATAATTTCCCCGTAATCAGGCTCCACATGAGTGCATCTGTCTCCTTACCCTCGGCGCGGTACTATCGTGCACATTGTGTGCTCGGTCGTCGCCGTCGCGCGTCGGTGCAACGATACAATACATTGGCCCGCGGGGTTCCAGGTTCCAGCCCTCTATATCTGCCTCAAAAAAATGTTCAGTGAGCATGCTTCCTCCACAGTGATTTATAATGTTTTGTTCAGTTCCGGGAGTCAATGGTGTTTTTATTGGTTACGACGTTATTATGACTCGGTGCGACAGCAAACGAACTCCCATTGTGTATTGTACGTTTTTGACAAGTTGAACGAATGGTTATAGTTCAAACAGATGAATGTTGTGTCATGGGAGCGGAAATAAATATGACGATGATGTTGTGAACGAGGAGGTAATGATAAGTAATGTGTCCTGAGAGAAATATAGCGTGGAGAAAAATAAAACCTAATAGGACTGATTAAGGTTATATCAACGATTTTATCCAAGTATTGAATCTCCAACACAAGCGAATAAAAATATAATAATCAACAAAGAGCATGGTTTATCTAGTGATTCTATTACAAACGACACGGAATATCCGTTTCATCGCGTTAAACTGTCCGTAGTTGTTTGATAATTTAACTTTTTATTAGAATGGAGGCTGAGCAAGTGTTTGTGTTCCGAATCGCCGGATAATCTCATTTTATCGTTCTTTTATTACTAA
This sequence comes from Tiliacea aurago, assembly GCA_948098905.1. Classification (NCBI taxonomy): domain Eukaryota; kingdom Metazoa; phylum Arthropoda; class Insecta; order Lepidoptera; family Noctuidae; genus Tiliacea; species Tiliacea aurago. Next base: position 27,361,200 of record OX402588.1, on the reverse strand, counting down.
CAACGACCGCACGTATATCTATATCGAGAATCAAAAAGCGAAACTGTGTTTATACCACAAATTTCGATAACGCCTTGCGAGCGCGGGACGGGCTCGGGACCACTCACAAAAACAAAGTGATTTGTTGCTCCGATGAAGACCTCAATTTTTTCTTATTTACAATTCCAATAATGGGACCCAGTTTTTGTTGTTTATGTTCCGAGTCATATTTTGTTTGTTTTACTTAATTATTACTTTAGCGGTGAAAGTTTTGAGAACGATTAAGTTATTATTTTGTCAGGGATCGCTTTCGCTATTCGATGAAGGGCCAATAAAAATATTATGGTAAGCTTTTCGACTAGAAGACGGAACAGTAAACAAACCCGTGTCGAATGATAGGACCACACACACAGTTATGTTATGATACAGAGTAGAAATATTGGAATGGATACAATGTTTTTTATTTGGTTTTATGATATTTGAAATAGAAAAACGATAATGTATGGCAGTACGTTTAGAAAGTGTTATTCCAAGATACACAGTCTAAAAATATCCAGACATCATTCTGACCGCAGTCACGAGCCGCGTCGTGAACGTTTCTCGCTATTCATGCAGTGGCGGTGTTTCACGAATGTATTCGTTTCCAGTTCGGCGGACATTATGCAGCCACGTCAATCACACGTGGTCAAAATATTACATTGAATATTTACTATGTTGTACCAAATTGGCGGGATACATTATTCATATTAATATTTATGTGCCTATGTACCAGGGAGTGCTACAATCATAAAGTTTTTATTTACTGTGATGGAGTTTCGCATACCTATCGTAAACACAAAAGTTTCACGTTGGCTCATAAATTCATGCACCCACAATATGTAGGTACCTATTATTAATAAGGCCCAGACATTCAATTTTAACTGCAATATGATTTTTGATTTATGTAAGTATAGTAAAGTCAAATATCGTGAGGAATAACAGTATTCAGTATAGTGATGCTTATAATAAATAACAGTATTCAGTATAGCGATCAATGCTTAAAATAATTAACAGTATCCAGTATAGCGATCAATGCTTAAAATAATTAACAGTATTCAGTATAGCGATCAATGCTTAAAATAATTAACAGTATTCAGTATAGCGATCAATGCTTAAAATAATTAACAGTATTCAGTATAGCGATCAATGCTTAAAATAATTAACAGTATTCAGTATAGCGAACAATGCTTAAAATAAATAACAGCATTCAGTATAGCGATCAATGCTTAAAATAATTAACAGCATTCAGTATAGCCGTAGTACTATTACTTATTCTGTGGTATAGCGATCAATGCCTGTAATAATTAACAGTATTTGTAGGAAATTAGGTTATCGGCGTAAATAAAAAATAGTAGGTACTTTGAATTTAAATAACGGTCAATTATATTGAACGTTTCACAGGGAAGGAATTATGTCTGATTACTGTAACAGCAAATATAAAAACCTTTTGTAAAAAAAAAATAACCATCTTACAAAAAAACACTACAAAGTGAAATATAACTTTAATTTCGGAAGTCGGGGTCTTTCGATCTGTATTTTAGTTTTTTGCCACCGACTTCCGAAATTAAAGTTATTTTTCACTTTGTAGTGTTTTTTTGGAAGTCGGTTATTTTTTTTTTACAAAAACTTTTTTATTTTTGACGTTTTAGTGGGTCAGTTTTTAATTTATCTAAGTTACAATAGCCTAAAGTCAACTGCTCATCACCTTTTACAAAATATTGCTTTTCCCGATGCTGGGACGTTAATTGTTGAGAAAGGTAAGAAAAGAAGGAGTTTTTTTTTCTGGTAAGAAACAAGAGAACTGCCACTCACCATATGCATTGTGACGAGCATAAATTGCTTAGTAACCATATTAAAGTACCTAATCGAATCGCAACCCGTTAAATACTTATTATATTATGTTGTTCCGGTGGCCATCAGTTCCACTTCACCAAATGGTTATTTTCGGGAGCAAATTTGTTTTTGGTGGCAATGGGACCACCTAGGGAGCATACCCTTTGACACAAAAAAAAAAATCAAAATCGGTCCATAATTGACGGAGATATCGGAGAACAAACATAAAAAAAAAAATAACAAACATACAGCCGAACATATAACCTCCTCCTTTTTGGAAGTCGGTTAAAAAGAGGAACTAGTTGAGTGCGGTGTCGGTTTTATATTAAACATTGAGTGACAGTACTGACAGTGTTGCCATTATCAGAAAGTAAGATTAATTTTTGCAGTCAAATTAAGTAAATACCAACAGTGTTCAGTATAGTGATCAGTGCTTGTAATATTAACAGTATCCAGTACCTACAGTGATCAATGCCTGTAATTTTTCTTTTTAAAGATAAGACCTTTGCACTAAAGTGGCATAATTATAAACTAATATTAGGTACAAAGCAGCATTATTATTAACTAGTTTCAAACTTGTACTCAAAGCAGACAGAATTAATATCACAGATTGCTACGCCGATGATGACTGGGCGTATTTAATAAGAATTAATTACTGTCAACCACCGCATACCTCTCAATATCTAATTAATTTGAATCACGATTACTTACTATGTGTGTAAATTAGCGCAATAATATTCAATGCTATGCCAAATTACACATTAATAGTAAACGCACAGATATCGGTATTAAACGTGGCTTCTTCGAGTACATCAGTGCGTATTACACTAACCTAGTATTTGCAATGAACTTAGTTTATATAATTTGTCGATATCTCTCAGTTATTGCGTTAAGTCACGAAATAGGACAGCATGGATGGTACAAAGCATGAAAAAAGAAAATGTTCACGAATACCGTAGCGTCGCCGCGTCGTCCAACAGTGTATAAGGATCTTCTGCAAGTTGCTACTGTGACCTAGTGGTCGAGCTCCCGTGTACCACAGTTGCGACAAATGAAGATAAATCGCGTCGCACCGCGCCGCGGTATCGCGCGACTAAATCTGTTCGGAGCGACCCGCGACCGATGTAATCTCGCGTTAGTGGGTTTTTAAATCGATAGTAAATTAGTGTCGAACTTAGTAGACGGCTGTTTATACGACGCTAATAGTTGTAATCTTATGGAAATCGATCGCGGTATGAAATTATCTAGTGTTCACAGACTTTTTCTTTTACATAAATACATACTTATGGAATATGCTAGGACCGTAGCAGGTGGCGTTCTGTAGTTTCTGCTTACCCCCATGGAAAAAAGGTGTGATTTTATGTATGTAAGTTTTCTTTTAAAGCTTGTCAATCATTAGTCTACCATTGTAGTCTTTCTTGGGTGTGCTACCTGATATTAAATGTTTCTTTTAGCAGGACTTCCAACAATCTATTTTGCTCCATAAGAATCTTCAAGATTCCTATGGAGCAAAATCGAAAGTAATGTCAAGGCATGAGCCATATAATGAGCTTGTCGGTGATGAAACAAGTAATGGTTAACATGTGTTACGGACGACGAGCTAGCCTCAAATAACATGTGTTACGGACGACGAGCTAGCCTCAAATAACATGTGTTACGGACGACGAGCTAGCCTCAAATAACATGTGTTACGGACGACGAGCTAGCCTCAAATAACATGTGTTACGGACGACGAGCTAGCCTCAAATAACATGTGTTACGGACGACGAGCTAGCCTCAAATAACATGTGTTACGGACGACGAGCTAGCCTCAAATAACATGTGTTACGGACGACGAGCTAGCCTCAAATAACATGTGTTACGGACGACGAGCTAGCCTCAAATAACATGTGTTACGGACGACGAGCTAGCCTCAAATAACATGTGTTACGGACGACGAGCTAGCCTCAAATAACATGTGTTACGGACGACGAGCTAGCCTCAAATAACATGTGTTACGGACGACGAGCTAGCCTCAAATAACATGTGTTACGGACGACGAGCTAGCCTCAAATAACATGTGTTACGGACGACGAGCTAGCCTCAAATAACATGTGTTACGGACGACGAGCTAGCCTCAAATAACATGTGTTACGGACGACGAGCTAGCCTCAAATAACATGTGTTACGGACGACGAGCTAGCCTCAAATAACATGTGTTACGGACGACGAGCTAGCCTCAAATAAATTGGTATGACAACATAGCATCAGTACATAAATAAAAACAACAGACCATAATATCTATGTACAGTTGAATACCGTGCTAAAGTATTATACTTTAGAACGTAGGAATGATTGTAACCAAAGTCAAAGTCAAATTATTTATTTCAAATAGGCTCATTTTCAATAGAACACAAAGCAGGCGCGTTCGCACGCCGCTTCGCTCTCGGTAGGCTTCACCCCGTACTCAACTCACGCAGCAAATTGTCCCTTAAGTGCAAATTGCGTATTTACACAGCGTGCATCCACCCGATCATGACCTACGCCTGTGCAGTTTTCGCACACGCCAAGCCCCATCTCATCCATAGGATGCAGGCACTTCAAAACCGATTTCTCCGTAAATTACGGGTGCTCCTTGGTTCGTTCGGAACGAAGCCCTCCACCTAGATCTTAAAATGCCCACCATCAAGCAGTTCATGAAGCGCATTCGCAAACGCTTCGTGCGTTTCTTCGATTCCGCGGATAGTCATCGCAACCCTCTGGTTGTGCAGGCCGCTATTTATAGGCCTTCCACTGTTAGTCAGACTCGCCGACCAAGGCATAGTCTCACCGACCCAGATGACCCCATTACCCTCCTCCAGGAAAGCAATAGGGCCACCAGTACAGTGCACAAATTACACAGACCGACATTCCGTCCTCGCCGCTGAGGTACCACGCGAAGTCCCAGACTAAATTGTCCCCCGCGTCCCTTGCACGTCGAATCGCCAGCCGTCCGCGCCGAGTCTGAGTGCGCCGTAGCATTAATAGTAACCCCTGATAATAATCATGATTTAAACTTTGATCCAGCCTGTCCCCAACATAATAAATAAATAAATAACTTGCTGTTCCCTAACGACGCCCTAAGCCGACGTCCGTACCCCACAGGGGGTGCCCTTAGCGCCTTAGTTTATAATATTTATTTACGCCCTGGCTGGAGGCTCCCTAGACCAAGCCCTAAGCGCCTGAAGTCTGTAGTTTGTTCCGGGTCCGGCTGTTTGTGTATGTGAGTTTAAATGTTTTTAAACGCACCCACAATACAGGAGAAATTCCTAGTGTGGGGCAAAGTTAAAAAAAAAAACTTCAAACTTAAGTGTGAAGAAATATAACTAGAGACTTTGTGAGTGAAACTAAACTAACATTAAAGTCTAACCGTCTTATTACAAAACAAGATTTATATTTTGACATGGCTTAAACCATGGAGCCAGTTTTTGTAATAAGAACGTTACTGTGATTGAAATACCGTTCTTTATACAAAACTGAAAACTTAATTTAGTACTAAGTTGTCAGTTTTGTATTAGGAACTTTACCATAGAAGGAATAAAGATCGAAATTCAATAATGGCTTCATGGTTTAAATCTAGGTCTGAAGATAAACCTTGTTTTATAATAATACGGTAAGAGTCTAAAGAGTTAGTTTTAGTAACAGTTTAATGAGAACGGTTTTAAGGTGTCCTACGTTGTTTAGGCGCTTAAATAATAAGTGTCATGTACTGCTGTTTAATACGAAAATATGTATGGTAAGTGCCTTTCAACGGACCATGTGTTATTTCTTCATAATCTTTCTCACTGTCCCCTGAAATACGATAGTACTAGAGGTGCAGCAGTAGAATGGTTTTGGTTCTGCGGTTAGAGCCCTTGTAACCGGCTAGCTAATATACCACTTTTTATTACAGACTCGTATCATTACAAGACATTGTAAAGGCTTCTACATACCGGGGCGACTTGTCGCGCGACGCGACGCGACACAAAGGCACCGCTCGTCCGGCGACACGCGGGGCCTTTGTGCCATGTCGCGTCGCGCGACAAGTCGCGCTGGTATGTAGAAGCCTTAACTTGTTCGCAATTTGTAGCTGAGCTGCCTTTAGTAATATATACAATGAGTAGCTGTGAAAACCTGGCTTGAATTATTCCTGTGTTTAGTCCGTGGCTTAGGCCCCCAGTGGTCGAGGCACCTGTGGCCGACGCCCCCGATTCGATTAAGTTAATATATTTTTTTTTTGTGCTTTTTTACTTAGTACAGTAAATGAGAAAAGTGTTTCACCAAGCGGACCATTTAGTTCTACCGATTTTTGTGTACCTAAATATGTTCGGCTGTGTCCATCAAGATTTATATTTCAACATTTGGCGTAGCAGCGCGAGCGCTGGGATAAAAATAATATTCCTAATAAAAATTGTGAAAGGTTTATTTGGGAATTATTTGCCTAAAGAATAGTACCTGCTTATACCATGACCAGCCAAAGGCGTGATTTATATAATTTACACGTTTTAAATGCAGCGATTGACGTCACTTTATGTATTTATTTATTTTTATGTCACTTATATATACTCACTACGACATACGCAAACAAAAACACATTCCGCCTTATTACAAAACAAGATCTATATTTTGACATGGCTTAAACCATGGAGCCAGTTTTTGTAATAAGAACGCAACTGTGATTGAAATACCGTTCTTTATACAAAATTGAAAACTTAGTTCGTTACTAAGTTGACAGTTTTGTGTTTAGAAACTTTACCATAGCCGGAATAAAGTTCGAAATTCAATAATGGCTCCATATTTTAAACCTGGGTCTGAAGATAAACCTTGTTTTGTAATAAGGGGGATACAGTTTTAGAAATTGTGAATTCGACACTTACAGAAGTGCCCAGCACTAGCACAGTACGAGTAATTAATACTACGTACAAGATATTGTTAGTTGCATTACATTATGTTATAAAATTAAATTTAAACAAAATGAGCTATGTTCACAAAAATATTTAAAGCCACATCAAAAAAAGGCTAGCAAAGAAGAGAATGGAAGTAGATACAATTATGAATATGTGGCTCGTATTGCACAGACGACTCAAGACTCCGAACCTGCACCCTAATTGCGTAACACAGTTTGAATCGGAATCGGAATGATTTTATAGTATATTGCTAATCCATTGCTTCATGTGTTAGAAAACTTTGTTTGCTCAACAACGTAACTAATGCAATGAATGTTGTTGAACTGTCAAATTGATACCGATTCCTACTGATACTGTGTTACGCAATTAGCCTACTGGTTAGAAGTCGCTATCGGAATTGCTGTAGGTAAAGGGTTAAAGTAGATGTCGATGATATTGGTTCGTGTAGCGATTTTATTGTGGTTTCCCATTAGACGGTTCATAGGCGTGTGCTACCAAGGTTACGACGACTTGCAGTTGTGGCAACGGTAACGGTCGCGACCAGGTCTAATAGCTTTCTGTCGAGGTACAGCTATACTTAATTCTGCCAAAAGTTCGTAGAACAGGTACCCCGCGGACAGCTAGGGCTTCTAATTCGAAGGTATCTATTGAAGCTTCTTCGTATAAGTTCAATCCTGTTTATCTGAACGCGGTAAATAGGGTTCCAAACTGGAAATTCATAGTCCAGTAGACTTCTTACCAGAGTATTGAAGGGGCACCTTTAGAGTAGAAATCGACTGGAAATCCCGTCTTTTTTTTATAAAGTCAGGCTTTTGAAATTGAAATGTTACCCCATTTATTGAGTAAGACGTAGGAATAAGTTTACGTTTTTTGGTGAATGTGAAGTGGTAGCACTTGTGCACATTGAGATTTGAGAGACATACGGTTTTAAGCACTAATCGTGAATTGCGTCGAGGTCAGCTTGGAGTAAATGGACGTCGATGGATGAGTTTATCTCTTTATAAATAATCAATTTATTGTCATAACGTTATTCCTGTATGAGGGTTACGATCACCCGATCGGTTGACGACACGGTTGGCGCAGTTAGTTAAGCGATTGACTGCTGCGCTGCGTGTCGCGGGTTCGATTCCCGCACGGAACAAATATTTGTATGACCTACAAGTAGTTGTTCCGAGTCTGGCTGTTTGTGTATGTGAATTTAAATGTTTGTAAACGCTCCCACAATACAGGAGAAATTCCTAGTGTGGGGCAACGTTATTCCAAAAAAAACGAAACGATACGCCGTTACCCGTTACTTAGGAATTCAATAAAATATAGATACAAATGCAGCTTTTTATGATTATTAAAAAACATAACGAGGTTGTTATATCACATGAAGTTTTATAGAAAATGCAAATTGAACAAGAAAATGATAAATCATAAAGTTTGAATAGACTTGCATGAATACACTTTTAAGGCTTCTACATACCAGCGCGACTTGTCGCGCGACGCGACACGGCACAAAGGCCCCGCGTGTCGCGGGACGAGCGGTGCCTTTGTGTCGCGTCGCGTCGCGCGACAAGTCACCCCGGTATGTAGAAGCCTTTAGTTGAAGCATAATTATTACACCATCACATCAACTTTGAATGGTTTAATGGTTTTCCTAAATGATTTAAGTTTGCCAACCTTAAATCATTCATCTTCAACTCGGCTCTTAACCCGTTTTGTTGATAAATCATAAGTCATTATTTTGGCTTAGCATGGCATAAGCCATTCAAACATTCTAGAATTTGATATTAGTCACTATGCACTGCTGGGGCACTGCTCTGCCTACCCCATTCAGCACGGTATACATCTAGCACCGCACGGTGTCCGTATTGCGTGTGTGGTCTATGTACACCGCCGTCTACAACAGGGAGGGCGAACCCTTTTTTCATATGCGTGCCGATCTAACAAAGATTTTTTCGTTTGGCTAAAACGTGTCACTTATTTCTGAGAAAAGTTAGCCTAAATTAAAACAAAAATTACTTTCATACAAATAGTTTATTAAGTAAGATTTCTAACACAAATAAATTATCCCTGTCTACCAAATAATAGATTAAAAAATGCACTGTTGATCTAGTAGCTATTGCTACCTAAAAGTAAATAGAAAGTGATGAATGTGCTAAGGTTCACCATCCCTGATGTACAGACTAGTTTTATTTCGTGGGAACCCAATCCACGCCCGCCGCCCGCCGGCCGCCGCGCGCCGCGCGCCGCGGTCTGTCAGCTGAACTTTCGCGACAGGTGAGTATTTGATACTAATAACTAACGTCGGGTCGTATAGGGCACGTGTATCGGCAACAAATAAAAATATACCCTACTGTATCTACTCAGGAGCGAGTACAATGAAACAATACACACAATTTTAAACTTTAGTTATAAAAAAAGGAGCTACGTCTGCCAACAAACTGCTGTGCAGTTTGGCAGAAGTAAATGTTCTGTATTTATATTATTAATCTGAATAAACACTTTAACATTATCATTTTTTTTTTTCATGTATATTATTGTACTACGCATACTTGGTCTTAAAAGCTTTTGTCCAATGGTAGACCGCGGTTAGCTTATTTTGTCCAATGGTAGACCGCGGTTAGCTTATTTTGTCCAATGGTAGACCGCGGTTAGCTTATTTTAACAACATAAGTTCAAGTATTTACTGAGGCTACCATAGACCACAGATACCTGTCTTCGTATTGAGTTTTCCAAGTACTGAAATACCTAACGACAAAAAGTTTTCAGAATTTATTTCGGACGTTCTCCAAACAGGTAACTAACAGTTGCTAATATGTTACAAACTTTGGTTCTTACCTTCAAAACGCACTTCAGTTTCAAACTAAAAAGTTAGTTGACTTAGATTCACAACACAATTTTCATTATTTTTGTTGGAACTCAAGTGAACTACGCAACTCTGTTTTTCTTTAAGAAGTTTCCCTAATTATTGAACTAACAAGAAATCTTCAAATACTTGGAACAAGTTCGCGAGTGCTACACAACTTCGTTCAAAGAAAACTTCCAACTTACTACAAATTAGTTTACGTAAAATAGAGTTTACAGAAAAAGGGTCAATTCACCCATATTGGCTGTTTAGAATGAGTTGATTTTTATACAACACTAGGAGATAGTCTTTCACCTGTATAATATTATACCGAAGTACTTCAGCAACATGCGAAGTAGGTAATTCAGAGGGCTAATTGCGTAACACACGTACAGTAGGAATCGGTTTCAATTTGACAGTTCAACAACATTCATTGCGTTATTTACGTTGTTGAGCAGACATTTTTTCCTACCATAAGAAGCAATGGATTAGCAGTATACTTCAAAATCAATCCGATTCCGATTCAAACTGAGTTACGCAATTAGGGTGCTGAACATATTTAGCAATTGTTTTACGTTCATGATGTCTGTAAGAAGATTAACGAGGTAAGTACCTCTTACAGGTCTAAAATTAATTATTAATTACAACAAGTAATCAATGGTGCCGATTCTCTCATCACAAAATTCTCTAAACTAGACTAAATCATACAGATAATAAAAATCACCAAAATTTAGTTTATTCCTGTCAAACAACGTTTCCTATTCTGAAATTAACTAAAGTGACACAACATAAATGATCTATATTATAGTTTCACAGCACTAATGTCATTTTAGTTATTCAATTTAGTGAAAATGGTAATTTTGCTATTTTCAAACTAAATCAGATTATTTTTAATCGCGAATAAAAAGATGTGGAATACTTTTCAAAAGTAGTTTTTTGTAAAAAGATGATCAAACGTCAGTCTCGCGTATTTTTTTGGAAAACCTGTTGCGGATTTTTGTTCTTAATTTATTTGCAAAAATCCTTTCCGCCACATGCAAAACAAAGAACTTGACTTTTCAAATCATAAATAATTCTGTTGAAATTCTTTTCCCTTTCTCACAAACAATGAACCAAATTTATCAAAATCAGTCGATTTCGTGCACGGCCCCTAAATGATTCTAATGATTATAATTCTGTAAATACGTATCCTAGTATTTCTTCCCGTGACTGTCGTAAAAGGCGACTCCCTCACTCACTAGAGAATGGACAGCAGCGTTCTCTATGCATTTTAACACCATACTGTGATCGCTATATCGAAATTCGTACCTGTTATAGTCGCGAATCATATTTAGATCAAGATGTAAATTTTTAATTTCACGGGCGACAGCTGCGGATTCACCTTCAATTATGAATCAACAAATTAGCCGATAGATATACGTTCGTATAACGTAGGTTGTAACTACAAATAAACAAACATATAAATATATATAGTATATAATACACATAACTAAGCCAATAAAAAATAAGTAATTTAATTTATTTTACGGCAACGCATCGGGCAGAGGCTACTTAGTTCTATATTTATTAATTTCACAAAATTTGGTGGGTAAGCTTTTGTTAAATATACAAATTGTGCAGCCCCACAAGCCCCACTTCACAATAAAAATGTTGTTGGCGTGAGCGCATGTTATTCAAGGGACATAATTTACTCTAGCTAGATGTTATTTCTTGAGTATTCTCTTGTCATCATCTTCTCTTTTTGTAACGTTAAGTGTTATCCTCGCCATTAACAACATTAAGTAGAGCCTTTGTCTTTTACAAATAAACCACTAACTTGAAGTTTTCTACAAGCGAGAATTATCTCTTATTCACTTTTTAAGTTAATGAAAACAATAAGGCTGCTTGACCACCAAAGCGGAGCTGGAAAATTGTAACCAGTGAAATTGCACAATGATTTAACATCGGTTAGTTTCCCAGTTCTGCTTTTGTGGATAGACTTTTAAATAAATATCTCAAAAAAATGCGATTTTGTTTTTCCCGCTTACGCGAGTTTTCGGTGGCGTCCACCAGGAGGCGTCAAAATCCGTACCAATTTATTTTTACGGACTTGTACTTCTTCTCCCTACAATAAATAATAATGTTTCTTGCCACCAACCAATTGACAAGACAAACAAACAGACAAATTCAAGATGTCCTTGATAGGGCTTTCCTACGGCGACGAGAATACCGGAGATTTTCAAATTACTGATAAAAAAACCGCATTTTCCTTGGCTCGAGATCACATTTTTATTAGTTAATTAGCTTTATTACGCTGAAATAAATGGCAAGATAATCATGCTATGAATCAATTATTTCAAAGCAGTAGTTTATCGATTAAAACCAAATTGTGTTTTTCTTATTGAAAACCGAAAAAATATCGCTGAAGTTCTAAATCGTTTTCGATGTACAACCTTAGCAGGATCACATTGGTCACAGATAATAAAAACAAATACAGGATACTGTATCTTAATGTATTCAAATATATACAACAACATAGTTTTACGCCTTCATTATGTTCCCTGTATTTTATTTAAATAAATATGATTTTACTCAGGTTTTTTTTGCACTTTCATCATCATTTCGTTCGACACATCATTTCGTTCACTTTCATTCACTCTTCATTTTTATTTCCAACAAATCTCGGTCTATAGTCTACATATTATTATCTTAGCGATTGTCAAACTCGAATTTAGTTGTGTCCAAAATTGTTTTTAAGTTTAGAGAATATTGTTTGCAGAATAGCTTTTAAGATTATCTTAACCAAAAATAATACATTTTTGCGATAGTTTAGTGTACAAGAGAACCGGCACCAATATCTCGCAAATACAAATTATAATTGGCAGACAAGCTCGCCTGTCCCTGTGTCAGTTTATATAACTGCGTCTCAGCAGCATAGGTCACAATTATCTAATGTCAGCACTAATTGAAAACATGTTGCTTCAATATTTATCACCAAATTAAAAATTGAAAAAGCAATAACATTGTTTTTCTTTAAATGTTTACCAAAAGTTTCGAGATGGGTTGTTTTAACGAAGTATAAAATACTTTAACCAAACCTTTTCCGATTAAATTACTGCCATGAAGTCAGAGGTACCACGAGTATATCCCTCTTAAATAATTATTCTCCCATTTGAATCGTAAAAGTAACCACTTATATGAACTAATTACACTCGATGAAATATTAAAACAAGCAAAGTGCCTCTTAATATACGACAATTAGTAAAATGTGCGACGAAGAAGTTATTCATAGATATCCAATTTATAAATTGAGAATCAATTGGTAGGCTGGAAATTAAACACTTACCTAGTTATGAATTTAGTTACATATTAACATGTACCTAACTAAATTCCTACCTACCTATTCATAGACAGTCGATAAAAGGAAAGATAACCTGGCTTGAAATGAACTGTAAAAATGAAGAAAATTTGTTGGTAGAATATGTGAGGCAAACTAACAACACACAATTTCAAGTAAAGTTTAAAGACCAACCAATCACTGTAAACTTTAAGCAACATTAAGTAAAGTTTAAAGACCAACCAATCACTGTAAACTTTAAGCAACATTAAGCGTAGTAATAAGAAACACCACCAAGAAAGGAGCAATAAGAAAAGTGCACGACAAAGTACGGGCAACAATAACTGTTGATAAGCGAAGTATCGGCGAGGGAATTATTCATGAGGCGCTTACCGCCGCCATCGACAACTATTAACATTTTAATCATGCACTTTATTGAAATACAACACAAACACTTGCAGAAGGAACAACTTCATAAGACTAAGCCCTTAAGGAACTGAAAAATAACGTAAAATAAAGCTAGACCAATGGTAGAAAGAAAATAAATGTATTTAGTACAGAATAAAAGGCACGCCACATAATCTGTTTCTGATATAACGCATAATATGTATAATGCAGTTCAAAGTTCACCTAGTTTGGAGTAGCTTGGACATGTTTGACATAGGTGAGTTAATAAGCAAGTTCTTGTGAAAATATCGAAGTCATAGTCGCGATTTCGGATTAGAGAGTTAAATAATATAGAATGTTCGACGACAGAGGTTTTTTTAGTTCCCCTACTTAAATCTCCTGATTTTCATGCTACAGAGAAAATAATGTGATTACTACCTACTGATTTTTTTTTGTTTTTGTACCTTTTTGCTCCTTTACAGGAGTGAAACTTCTGCGTTCTATTATTCGGTGTCGCTGAAACTGGAGCGCACTAACTATAAGCTTCGGCTGACAGTTTGAGCATTCAATTTTGTGGTAAAGTAGATCGGAAGTAAACGAAGATTACACGTTACCACACTTTAATTTATGTTTCGGCGAATTTTGCTAGTTAGGAAATTAGCTATCCAAAAGATATGGAAATTAGGAGGGAATTACTTGTTTAGTTTGACAATATGTAAAACACACTTACAAAAGATTTAATTTATTAAGCTGCTACTAAAACGGTTATTCGTATTAAATAAACATTTCCAAAACCTACTGCTATAATTCCAATGAATAAAAACTGAAATATGCAAACTGCGATATTATTCCACGACTAATATTATATTATTACAATAAATCGTCGATTTCGATGCAACGACAGTCCATAAGCGCTTAAATAAAGTCTTATTGTTGAAGCTAGTTCCCTGAGTTATGTCTCGGGATCTTTGTTCACTGCACACGCTCGTAACTTCACACGAATGTACAATATTATGGAAGTATTTATTTATTTATTGCTGCACATTACATGCAGTAGGTCTTCCTAAGATATGTTCAAAATTATATGGTACATGCAGGTGCGTTCAAACGAGCCAATAAGTGTCAATGAATGTGTTCGGACGTTGAATGGGAATGTTTTGTACACCCGATAATGTTGAGGAGCAACTTTGTTAACAATGTGTGGTTTTGATTTGTGTTATTGCTTGGACTTTTTTTGCTATAAAATAAACTGAAGTAATAAACATCAATCATCAAGAGATTATAGTGTTCAAAATAATGAATATCTTTCGTGCCTTGAGCCTGCGCCACTTGGTACATGTTCAAAGTTTTGATGAAGGTTTACTTGAAACAATGCAGAACAAAGGGCACAGTAAACGGTTATTTAACGGGGAATAATCGAATTCATCCTTCACAACATGATGGGGCTGACATGACTTTTTATAGGTTCCAAGTCCCTAATAAATAAAGAGAAAAAAAAAAAAACCTTCACAACAGATCCAGGCATTCAACCAGGGGCCCAAGTCTGCTATTTTTATAAATTCAGTCATTCCAACACGATCCCATTGTCATGCCATTGTCATTTTGCTAAAAGTTCGTAATCTGCTAAATTCATAATGGTCGATCATTGGTCGGTCAATGTTCTCGTAATAGAATTGTGTTATTATAATGGCATTGTCGTATTGCCATTATTATAAACCCCATTAGTAGAAATGTCATTCATTTGTCATTTCATTATGTACGAGATTACCAATAAATGCAATTTCTTTCAATGTAGTGTCAGTGGCCGACCATTGGAAAGTCATAATGACGCCATTATAATAGTAGATTACCAAACTTGTCAAAATCAACAATTATGAAATCAATGATCGACCATTCTGACACTATTGTAATAGCAGTCTTGAGGCCCAGTACTATCGTGGGTGGCGTCTACTCGAATTCTGACTACTATTAGCCTAGTATCATTCATTAACTATAGGTACAATCCATTCCTTCCGAGCATTCGTCATTCGATCGCGTCAACATTCAAAAGTCATCGCGGGCGTGACAGTTACCGACAAGAAATTGTCTTTGTTGGTGCCTGTCGCGCCCGCGATATGTTGGTGCCTGTCGTGCCCGCGATATTTTGGTGCCTGTCGCGCCCGCGATATCGCGTGAGTGTGTAAGAGCCTTAAAGCTACGCGTGCTAACATCAACATTCCAATCAGGATCGCCCAGTGTCTGACTGAAACGGGAAATTAAGGCTGCGTGAGAAGTACCGTGTTGAGTAAGCAGTTTCATCTCATTCTGTGCTGCTAGCAACGGCGAGTTAATTGGACTAGTCTTCCTTCCCCGTATAATTCACTGTTAACGAGCCAGATTCGATTTCAAAATCAAGTGTCTGCATATTAAGTAATCTGGTCCACTAAACGCGCTATCTAATCAAGTGGTCAGTATTCTAAACGCGGCGTGCACGTGCGAACGCCGACACATTCGTGGGCGTCGTCTGTGCCCCGTCTGTCAGAGCTGGCGGGGCGCCAACCGTCCCGCCCCCGGCCCCCGGGCCCGCTTGCGCTCCGGGGCCCGAGAGACTCCGGAAGGAAAGAACTCTTCAGCTTATTGTGCACAGTTATCATAATGGGATGGCCTGTCTGCGAGTTGGTAATCAACTTTAGATAATGGTGTGAATGACAATATGCCACAAGTGTTCACGACTCTTTCTTGTACGTTTGGCGTGATGTGTACAACTTTTTCGTCTTTGTGGTGGTATGTGATCTGCGTTTGCCTGAGTCTTAAATATTGGCGGTATTTACTGTACATTTATTACTTTTTAGGGTTCCGTACGTCTAAATGAGAAAACAGAACCCTTTAGGATCACTCGTGTTTCTATCTGTCTGTCCGTCTGTCACAGCCAATTTGCTCCAAATCTAAGGGACCGATTAAGTTGAAATGTGGTACACATCTGGGGACACAGTAGTGTCGTCGCCAAGACAAGCCAAAAATAAAAAGCAGGGGCACTACCTACCTTTTCTCGAAGCGTTTCTTCGTATTTTCAAACCCAAAGCTTCGACTTGGATAATGCGAGAGAGCTCAAATTATGAGGATAAGATGTAGTTAGCAGACTTATAAAACACACTAAGAATAGAGTTTCTATAGTTTGAATAAATGACTTTGGATTTGATTTGATATTTAATACAGATATTTTGGATTGAAATTCGATACTTATTAACGGTAAACTAATGGTTAGTTTACCGTTAATTTGTATCGAGATTTTTTTTTCTATACTTTGAATTTCAATCCAAAATATCTGGATAACGATACAAATTAACGGTAAACTAAGGGTTAGTTTACCGTTAATTTGTATCGAGATTTTTTTTTCTAAACATGTTTAGTTAACAACCGAGTTCTGAGAAATGTGTTCAAGAATAACATAATTATATTTTCTCCGCTACCACAAACTATATACATAGATTTGGCTATTTTTTTGTTTAAGACAAGCCTACTTTTATCATTTGCCTCTTGTCAGCGCCTTAAATGCGCAACCAAAAGACAAGATTCCAACATCTTACCCAAACCGAATCACTTTCAAATTAAAATAACACAGCAGTAGTTAATAAATAACAGTTCTTCGCCCATCAATATCGTAGGTAATGGTATTTTAATATTTCACAGTTTGTTCCTCGGGACAGTTCCACGCGACTGTCACTGATAAATTATTCACTATCACTTACGAACTCCAATTAATTTGTTATAAAATAAGTATGTAGAACATGTGGGATGTCTTGTTATATGTTGAGACGGAATACATTAGTCTTCAACTGTGATTTCTTGTAGTAATTAAAATTTTAATTAAAATAGCGGTTGTTATGGCTCGAATAAACGTAAGTAAGTATTGCTCAATCATTTATACATTTTCTGGTGGCCCGGGAGGGAAGCGTAAGATACTATAGCGGCCTTATTTGTGTTTTATTACATTAGCAATCCGGCAAAAAAAGTATTAGCTGAGGTTGAAATGTGTCATGCTATTTTACCGGCAATAAAGATGTTTACTTTCACATTTTGACAAAGAGATAAGTATTTTTACGAAAAACTAATTTTCAAAACCCGTATTATTCATTTATATCTGCCATTACAACACAGACAATGGTAACATATTTCCCACTTCATCGTAGGTGGCGAAATGATGGTAACCGTTTAGCGCACTACATTTCCCTTCGTAGCTCGTGGGAGGATAAACATGACAGTTTGTGTTTCACGCTGAACTAATAGCGGGGCTTACGCATTACTCGCGGACAACATCGCTAAGCGACCATAGAATCATGTAACTGTACCGAGGTAAGTGATTTAGAAGTATCCGCAAATTTAATAACATGATTTTCGCTGAGTTCCTATACTTTATACCTTAGTAACCGTTATATTATGTTAATCTGCATGTCTCAAAGTACTGCTGAAAATGAATCATCCATCTGATGATGCCATCTAGCAAACTGATGATGAAGATAAAGAAATTGAAGATTAAATAATGAAGGTAGGTTTACATTGCAAACTTGCTATCAAAGTTTGGTAAAGTATTCTTTACTTGACGTTCGGTAACATTGTCTTTACTATCCATCCCACTGTTAGGCTATGCAGTCATATTACCATTCCTAACAAAAACGAGGCGTATTACGTTACAGGAACCGGACATTAATAAAAGCAAGGTTCAGACGTAATGTTAATTCGTGAGCATTTCGCTCGCAAATTGGATGTAAGTGAAAACAGACGCCGGCAGTCATTTGCATGCGCCGCGGTATGAGAGAGTAAACACGTGCGCTGGTGCGCCCAGACCGACTGGCTAGCAAGATGACTGGGAAATGGCTGCGTGGAAAAGGAAAAAACCCTTAATCGTGCGTGTTCCAACACACACGATTTAGGGTTTTTTCCATAATTGGGATGAATTTATTCCGAGCACAAATTTAGCACTGTAGTTGATAAACATGCTCTCCCATACATTCCAATTGCAAATGTAAGTTGGTTGACTGTAACTCGTTAACTTGTAAAGCTAACTTAGCTGTGATAGTGTTCCTATTACCTTCCATAGGTATACTACTACCGTAATTTTTTTCACATACCCAAAAACAACCATTTAGCTGGCGGGGGACACACCTGACTAACAAAAATTAGCACTAAAGCTTTTTACTACGTAAACAGATCCCTCTATCAAAAAATGGTTAAGACAGACCCGCAATATTTTTGAACCGTATCCAACTATGCAACCATACCCCACACCATGAGAAAAACGAGAAAAAAATATTATCCCCGCTTTACGTACAATTCATTTTTTTTTATTACTCCGTCAGCGTGATTAATGTGTGCCATGCCAAATTACAGCTTTCCAGTACTAAGAGTCTCTGTGCTAAGCCGCGGACGGACAGACATGGCACAACTATAAAGGGCTCCTCGTTGACTACGGTATATATACTAGTACCTTAAATATTATAATCTGGAATACAATTTTCTTTGTTCTAGGCATGGAAAATAGTCTCATGAGTATTGTCATAGCAATAAGTCGGATATTAGTATAATAAATATTAGAGTAATCACTCTCAAAGCGGTTTTGAAGTAGTGAATAATGATTCAATAGTATGTCAAAGAGGTTTACAAACGACAGTAATAAAAGCTTTTAGAATTTACTGTGCAAAAGCAGTAGTGTCACCACGAAGGACCACCTGAATTTTCAGATTTAAAAATTACAAAAGATTGATCTATAGCCACGATTCCACGAAATATTCTCAAAAGACAATATTAATAAAGACATCTCCACTACCCAAACACCATAAAACATCCTATATAATTCAGCCGTGTGTACAAAGCCCCATCACCCGTGTTAGCATACACTAAATAAATTACCGGCGAGATAGAGGGATGCATAGTAAAGTGTTTACAGGTACTATAGCAGTATCAGCAGAACGTTAGCGCCTAAGAGATTGCAAACCTCCAGCAGATCCTATTTAGTTAAGTGGAAAGTGTTCAAATAATAGAATGGTACTTGCCTGATAGTTTAGCGTTACGGGAATTAGAAACGTAAGCTGAAATCTTAGTTTGTTGGCTGAGACAACAACTCGCGGTAATGGGCTCTGGTGCGCTGGTTTGTTCACGAGTGTTTCTTGTGGGATTGTATCTGTATCTACTGTTTCATTTACATAGACATGCTTTAAATAAGGACCTTTTTTTATTTGGGAAATTATCAAATAACTTCTCCCGCTCTGGACGGAGCGGGGGACGTGTCAGACTTTTACTGACTAAAATCCACCCGTGTTCCTTCAGTTGCCTGTGTGCCAGGGCCACGATAACCCTTTCAGACAAACCCGAGACCCTGGCAGTAAATAAGGACCTTAGTTAGTTGTTAATTGTATTGAAAGCAATATTAGAGAATTACAACATTATATTTGACGGCACGGTTGGCGCAGTGGTTAAGCGATTGACTGCTGCGCTGCATGTCGCGGGTTCGATTCCCGCACGGAACAAATATTTGTATGACCTGCAAGTAGTTGTTTCGGGTCTGGCTGTTTGTGTATGTGAGTTTAAATGTCTGAAAACGCACCCACGATACAGGAGTAATTCCTAGTGTGGGGCAACGTATAAAAAAAAAAAAAACGTTCCTTATTTAGGTAAGTGCTGGTATACTGGTATTTAGCTGCATCCGGTTAGACTGGAAGCCAACCCCAACATATTTGGGAAAGGGCAGATGATGATGTAGGTAGTTGCTTTTATTTTTTCTGTTCCCACGAGTTTCCTCAATTCCGATCAAGATATACGTATTAGCTAATATTGTAGACGCATCAATTGGACAAGAATAGACGATGCCGGACCTGAAACTAGTTTACTACTGATTGGATGATACAGTTGGTGATTGTATAGCCAGATTCATCAGTAGCTTGCCTTACTTACGGTTCAAATTATTGTAGACGCCATACTTCGATCAATAATACGCCATAGCTCATTGCTCTGTGTGTTGTGCGGTCTTAGGATGTTACACATGTTTGTGATTCATTAAATTTAATTTACTTCTCCCAGCATTTCCGTAATTATGTCAAGTCGAATAGTGCCCAACATGTATTTGAAAAACGGCTGTGAATCATTTCTAAATAATGTAGAACTACGATAATGGTGGATTGGTTGGTTTATAAAACAAAGTTAATATTAATTCAATATAAAGTCTGAAAAGATACTGACAGGTGTACTGGGGAGAAGTTTATTCGATTTAGTGTACTTAAACAAGTTTTAACTGCGTAGAGAACAAAAGCAATGATTTTGTGCGTAAAGGCTTCTACATACCGGCGCGACTTGTCGCGCGACGCGACGCGGCACAAAGGCCCCGCGTGTCGCGGGACGAGCGGTGCCTTTGTGTCGCGTCGCGTCGCGCGAACAAGTCGCCCCGGTATGTAGAAGCCTTAACGCCGCGCCGCTACAATACAATTTATTTTACAAAACAATAATAATATTATCACAAAGAAAGTCACTCAGAATCTAAAGTCAACAGAAGGAACAAATATTTATTCAAAGAATAAAAGGATGTGCGCGTATACGATCCAACCCTACGCATATGCACAGAAGGTTCAAGGAAAACGGAACAGGTTTGATCCACTGACTGCAGTTCCTGTTTGTTTGATCTCTGTTTTTATTCTGTGTTTTAAAATCTTAGTACTAACTTGTTTGTTATTCCTGTCTAAGCTAGGTTTAAGAACTAATTTATCCGTGTCGGCTTAGGCAGCCATTGTAGTAAGCTAGAGACTTTCGATGTAATGCTTTATTTATGGCCCGAGTGAAATCTGTACATCAGTTACCGCGGTGCTCCGACAAGCAAGTTACGAGTGTAATCCTTGACGACAAATTCTAAAAGGGTTGATACGAGTATACACTGGGTGTACTAAGTAAACTGCTAGGTTGGTTGGATATTTTTCTCTCTCGAACGACCGTATATCTACTATATGGTATTTATACGTATATCTATAACTCACTGATAGTTATAATACCTGCAACTCCTACAATTAACCACAGTCAAAGCTTGGTTAATTGCGAAATACCTCATAAGTTCATGACGCATGAAGTGTCTCACTTAAGCTCTTTCTAAGAGTTTTCATCATAGAAACCCAAAATCAAAAGCATCTCCCAAACACAAAAGCTCATAAGTCCCATCCGTCCGGTGGCGCTCGGTGGCGGAGCCGTCAGTGCGCTAGGGTCCGAGGAGGTTTTACCATTTGACCCTGAAATCAACATAGTTATCGAAACGCTAAATCCCCACCGGCTCCGTAATTAATTGTCAGCGCCGTGTCCGGGGTTCCATTTCCGGTTGGAAGTGGTTAATTTAGGGTTCGCGATAAGGGCTCGTTAATTTCCGTTGCAACTCACTTGTCATAGGCGCTACCTCGTGGAGCTGTTTGACATTATTTTATCATACTCATTTCCTGCGTGTTTTACCGATTACAAAAATGACTGACATTTGGAGTTTGGTGGTCCTTTTGTTTATTGAAGTGATGTGTTTGATGCATAGATAATAATATTATTATAATGGGGCTTAATGTTTATGAGAGTCTTAAAAAGAAACAATTAATTTAATCGCTCAACGAGCTTTACTCAGTGACACCACAAAGGCGCTGATGGCAAAAATAAATTCGCAAAGTCTAAATCGTGAAAATGAATCGGATAAAATTCCAACAATGAAGGAATTACTCTGTAGTGAGGGCATCATTCTGTCGAACTCGTAACAATTTACATTGGGTCCCCTGAACACCCCCCCCCCTCCGCACCTCGCCCCGCGCGTCATTACGTCTCGATTGTTATCATCACGCCGACTCATTTGGGGGCGATCGCTCGGCAGATCTCCTAACTCAATAACAGCGACAAATTCACCCAAGATTAAACGAAACGCCGCCGGACGGATATTGAAATTTTACGATCTTTCCCCTTTAAAGTTTATTTTTGGACGACACTTTTTTGTTTGAGAGATATTGTTCCCTGATGTTGGGGTGACATCATGTGTAAACCTAGGATCCCTTTGTTACTTTCCCCGAACGACAGCAGTTCACGGTAATCAAGTTCAAACAATTGATTAATTAGCCGAAGGTGACGTGTTGTGACAACGGATTCTTATTAACCTTAGTAGATATTTCAGTGTCAAATATATCAGTCTGTGCAGTATATAATTGGGTCGTCTATAGTGTCGCGCGCTGCTGACGTAATTGTCTATTTGCGACGGTCTGTTACAGTTTTCTCAATTTGTCATAGCAAAATTGCTGCCCGATATAACCTTTTCCGATTGTAACTCAACATTATACAATTTGTTTGTTTGTTTTTTTTTTTTTTTTTTTTTTTTTAAAAAACGTTGCCCCACACTAGGAATTTCTCCTGTATTGTGGGTGCGTTTACAAACACTTAAATTCACATACACAAACAGCCAGACTCGGAACAACTACTTGTAGGTCATACAAATATTTGTTCCGTGCGGGAATCGAACCCGCGACACGCAACGCAGCAGTCAATCGCTTAACTAACTGCGCCAATAATAATAATAATCAATAATAATTGATACAAGAATGTATTAAAATAAGATGTTATATCTTTGTATACTTATACTCTGGCAGTGGCTACCAGTCTTTCTATGCCTATCTCACATCATAAAGATAAACTACATACTTAGCTACCTAGATGTAGCGATGCCACATATAACATTTATGAATACATAACTGGGCACATAAATAACACCAGATAAGCAGATTTTAATTCAGCAGATAAGTGGCTGGGTCCCGCGGACCTACCGTGTCGTATGCCACAGAGAAGCGAGGCACAGAGTGCTCACTTCTGACTACTGCTGTACGATGAGACGATGACTGACATTTGCATAAACATCCGTTATGGGATGATGGACAAATACTGTTATATTAAAGTCATTCTGTGAATTCTGTGCCTTACTTACCTATACTACACGTGAATATGGTATCATTATTACTTCAAGGTCATTAATTCAAGTGACGGCATGCCATTAAACATTCTGCCATTTTATACAGATTGCATGAGATCTATACGCGAGGAGGAATCACTTTGATCAAAAGTCTGTGAAGAAGGTATAAAACAGTTCAGGTTTTATAGGCAGAACAGAAATTGTGACAGCTCTCAGACTTCGTTCTGGACATATCCCCTTATATAAATTGTGGCAGCTCTCAGACTTCGTTCTGGACATATCCCCTTATATAAATTGTGACAGCTCTCAGACTTCGTTCTGGACATATCCCCCTAAATAAATTGTGACTGCTCTCAGACTTCGTTCTGGACATTTATCCCCTTAAATAAATTATGACAGCTGTCAGACTTCGTTCTGGACATATCTCCTTAAATAAATTGTGACAGCTCTCAGATTTCGTTCTGGACATATCCCCTTAAATAAATTGTGACAGCTCTCAGAATTCGTTCCGGACATATCCCCATAAATAAATTGTGACAGCTCTCAGACTTCGTTCCGGACATATCCCCATAAATAAATTGTGACAGCTCTCAGAGTTCGTTCCGGAAATATCCCCATAAATAAATTGTGACAGCTCTCAGACTTCGTTCCGGACATTTTCCCATAAATAAATTGTGACAGCTCTCAGAGTTCGTTCTTGACATATCCCCTTAAATAAATTGTGACAGCTCTCAGACTTCGTTCCGGACATATCCCCATAAATAAATTGTGACAGCTCTCAGACTTCATTCCGGACATATCCCCATAAATAAATTGTGACAGCTCTCAGACTTCGTTCCGGACATATCCCCATAAATAAATTGTGACAGCTCTCAGAGTTCGTTCTGGACATATCCCCTTATATAAATTGTGACAGCTCTCAGACTTCGTTCCGGACATATCCCCATAAATAAATTGTGACAGCTCTCAGACTTCGTTCCGGACATATCCCCATAAATAAATTGTGACAGCTCTCAGAGTTCGTTCCGGAAATATCCCCATAAATAAATTGTGACAGCTCTCAGACTTCGTTCCGGACATTTTCCCATAAATAAATTGTGACAGCTCTCAGAGTTCGTTCTTGACATATCCCCTTAAATAAATTGTGACAGCTCTCAGACTTCGTTCCGGACATATCCCCATAAATAAATTGTGACAGCTCTCAGACTTCATTCCGGACATATCCCCATAAATAAATTGTGACAGCTCTCAGACTTCGTTCCGGACATATCCCCATAAATAAATTGTGACAGCTCTCAGAGTTCGTTCTGGACATATCCCCTTATATAAATTGTGACAGCTCTCAGACTTCGTTCCGGACATATCCCCATAAATAAATTGTGACAGCTCTCAGACTTCGTTCCGGACATATCCCCATAAATAAATTGTGACAGCTCTCAGACTTCGTTCCGGACATATCCCCATAAATAAATTGTGACAGCTCTCAGACTTCGTTCTGGACATATCCCCTTATATAAATTCGCATATTTAATGAAAACAGTTCCTTCCCCTAAATGCACGGAATGGGGAAAGTGGAAGACATGCTTCACATCATGGTGGAGTATGCCCGGCACGAAGATCTGAGAGCTGAGTTATTAATACACTTTGGTAGAGGTGGGAAGATACAATAATATTCTAGCATTCCCCTTGTCAGAAACAGCGAAACTATTGTATAAACTTGTGCGCATTGGTATTCGTAGAAGATAGTTACTCATATAAAAGAACTGTATTATATTATAAAATGCTGTATTTTATTATAAGATAGCCTTACGGAGCGACTAAGTCTTGTTGATATTTTTTAAAGTGGTTATTAATTGTTGCAGTCTTTGAAACAAGCTTTTATTAGCAGTGAATGATTTCAGGCAAGTATTATGACAATGATTCATTCCAAATATTCGCAAGGCTTTTTTTTTTGAGTGTGCGACAATCTATAGGCGCATCTTAATTTCGCACATTAAATGAAGTGAACCTCCTGTCCGATCTACTTTGTGACATGGTTCCGTACCTGCCACGCTACAGCCTGCGGGCCCTGCTGCTCGAGGGCGACTGTCCCTGCTACACTGTTCCAGATAATGCTTTGTTTGTTTATTACTATGACGCGATGTAATTTTAGATCATTTTCTTTGGAAACAGGCTGAGTGAGGTCGGTGCTTGTCTCTTTACAAGTATAAAATAAAATGTTTTTGAAATGATACTGGCAAGACCACGATTATGTAAATTTTCTAGGTAGAAGATCCAATAATAAATTAATAACGTCGTAAAAATAATTATGTATTTTCATCGAAAAGAGGTAAATAAGTTCAGATAGATAATCAACTTTTCTTACAAGAAATAACATCTAGCGTAGACACTGTCATGACATGACACGTGACATTCTAGGCCAAGTCCATTTACATAATTGAAAAATTCAAAATACAATTTTTAGGGTTCCGTACCTCAAAAGGAAAAAACGGAACCCTTATCACCGATCCCCCGCCGGATCACTTCGTTGTCCGTCAGTCTGTCCAACCCTTTTTCTCAGGAACGCGTGAAGGTATCAATTTGAAATTAATATCAAATACGTAGATCTACGGTTCCTTGGTGCTCTAAAAAAATCAAGCTTCTATGTTAACCAAATAAAAAAATACGGCGATATATGCGACTTATTTTGATACCAGCAAATAAATTGAAACCTATAGGGTACTTCCCGTTGTCCTAGAATCATGAAATTTGGCAAGAAGCAAGGTCTCACAGCACAAGTAAAAGACAAAGTCCGAAAATTGTTAATTTGTACTTTTATCACATAAAATAAATACTTTTTTGCGATTACAAACTTACATTATCAGTTGAAAAATTGACTGTGGCGTATATCGATGTATGGGAGAACATGTTTTTCAACTACAATATTAAGTTTGTTCTTCGGATAAATTCATGCCAACTACGGACCCTTTATTGTGCGTGGTCCGACATGCACTTGGCGGGTTTTTTTTCTAAGGCAAAATTTTCTAAGAAGCGATAAATGTACTAAGTATATTTAAGTTTTGTCAGATAGGTACAAACTTATGATAACTTATGCACAAGCTTGTGAATTAATACAATTTATCTCTGTAAAACCTTATTACTGAGAGCAATACTCATTTGTAGAAATACTATCTAAGATACAAAGTAGCCCCACTCAATACGAAATAAGGTCAGTGCCAAATGAAGCAGATGTTATTAGCTATCAAGCAAATGAATTCGACTGAAGAAATAACGAACGCTACAATGGAAGGCAACTTAATAAAGAAAGTGGAAACAAAAGGAAAGAAAAAGTATTGAAAACAAACATCTGTCGCGAACGAAACTAAACGAAACCGATATTAGGCGACGTTCTGTTGTAACAATATTTCTAGAACATGTTTTGTTACGTAAGATTTATTAACGAGCTTTCTAGGCAAGTTTGACTGTTTTCTTGCACCAGTACGATACGAAAAACAGGCAATAAAACTTACGTTGACAAATGACTTAAGCTTCCTGACTCTACCTTCAACTAATTCAAGAATATAAAAACCAGTCAAGAGCGAGTCGGACTCGCGCACCGAGGGTTCCGTACGTATCTATGATGTTGATGATTTCTAAAAAACTGTGCTATTTAGAGACATTGTTTTATTTTTCCTGCAATCTTTACGTAAATTTCTATCACATAGAAGTTTATGTGATAGAAGTTTATGTAAAGTTTGCATAGATAAAAATCTGAAATTAGATTTTTATCTATGCAAACTTCGGAGATAAGGGGGGGAACGGTATTTTTTTTAAATTTTTCGTCAAAAGTCGGAAACTATGCTGCCTAAAAAATTAAAAATAAATGTTTGAAGATGTGCAAACAGCGTTCTTTCATATGATACCCCACATGCCCTAGTAGCCCCACTACAAATTTTTAAGTCCCTTTTCCAAACAAGATTAATTTTCTTTTTAATTTTTTTTTCTTATTTGCAAAATAGTTGGGCAAACGTCATCTAAAACTATTCCAAATTTCATGTTGATAGCATTAGTACCTAGTTCTTGAGATATCCGGGTGTAACAGACAGACAGACAGACTTAGTCTCACCATAAGGGTTTCCTTTTTACACGACTGCCCAAAAAAAGGAGTAGAAAAAAAAGAAGAGTTTTCAGGTGTCATGTATGTATGTTTGTGAGTTTCTTTATTCCACCATAATTTCTAAACGGCTTAACCGATTTTAATGTATGTGGTATTGTTAGAAGCGTTGAACTATTCCGGGTAACATAGGTTAGTGAACATTTAAAAAAATATAAAGGGGGAGCCAGGGTTAATGAAAAAAACGGTAATAATTTGTTTTTTTCATGAAAATTTGACTACGTATACTATCATCGTCTAGAGCTTGCTTAGTACATAACAAAAATATATAACAGTAGTATTCAATATGCATTCGTTCACTAATTAATAACAAAAGAAAAAATTAAATAAATATAACGGTAGTATTCAATAACTCATAGAAAAAAATTGTCTTATCCGTTTCCACGTCGTGACGCCTTATCCATACTCCTAACGGCAAAGTCGTAGCGGTGGCAGCGTCAACTGGCCTAGCTGCGAGGCTCATTGGAGGCGCTACCTTACATTCCACATTCGCCCTGCCTATTGAAAAGGGCAGGATAGGGACCATGCGTCTCTGTACCGAAGAGCGCCTTTAGAGAGAAAGGCAAAAGTGCAATAGTATAAAATGGCTTATCATAGATGACATTTCTATGGTGCCCTACACAACTTTAAGAAATATTCACCTCCGGCTACAACAAATGAAAGTGAGCGATGCTTATTTTGGCGGTGTCAACGTTTTGCTGTTGGGAGACCTGACGCAGCTTCCACCAGTAGCTAAATCTGCCGGCGGGGCATACTGCTTTAAACAACCACCACATTTAAGTGCTGGAGTGGACTAATGGGCGTTATTTAGCTTCTGCGAACTGGCACAGAATATGAGGCAAGCAGACGACACCACATTTGTGGATATTTTGAATAGTCTGCGGGTTGGTTAACTCACCATGCAGCAACTAGAAATCCTGGATCGTCGTAGAGTAGGTACCAATCACAGGACCATTCGCAGATGGCGAGTGTGTGCGAATATTTCCCACTACAAGACAGGTGGATGACTACAACCAAACTATGACCAACGAACTCGCCAAAACTTGCCAGATGTATGACGTGGCGGCATCAGATACATCCGTGGAAGCCAAAACCTACGGACAGCCGCGGCCAAAACCCGAATTTGTACCTTCTGATCCCAATAAAACCGGAGGTACTGTTCCATTTTTCAAAGTTGGTACCGCTTCCAGAGTAATGTTGCGGAAAAGTATTAAGGTAGGACACGGCTTGGTAAATGGTGCTATGGGGGTCATCCGAAAATTCGTATGGCCAGCGCTACGTCGTGACCAACTTTAACCGGTAGAGTTACCGCAAGCCGTCTTCGTAGAGTTCGATGACAAAACGATTAGAGGCAACACAGTCGGTTTGGGTGTCAAATTTGAGCCTAGCACTGTCGAATTTGACGCATTACGGGGTCAAGGTAAAGTCGAGCGGCATAATATGCTACCACTGATATTATGTTGGACTGTGACAGTGCACAAGCTGCAAGGGACGACGCTGGACAGAGCCGTCGTGGATCTAGGCGCTAAAAATGTTGCCAAAGGGCAAGCTTATGTCGCTCTTTGTCGCGTGAGACAGCTAGAAGGATTGGCAATTGGTGTTTTAGATCCACGAAAGCTTATCAACGAGCCCCATGACAAAAAATCTCTGCAAGAACTGAATTGCCTTATAGATCTTATTGATAAATCATAAGAAAAATAATTTCGCTTTCCCAAAAAATTTAAGTTATCTTTCGTGGCACATTGTGCGTTTGCAAAAATATTGTTTTATCACTAAAAGGTATAAAATAAAAAAAAATAATTAAAAAAAATTAAATACACGCCTGCCATATCAAAAAGTGACCTAAAAAATTCAAAACAAGTTACATGATTTTAGTGCTGAATGGCCAAAAGGTAGGTACTAAATAGATTATAATATTTACTGTGCAATTAAAACGCCATAGTGCCCAAAAGTGGAAAACTGAAAATCAATCTTTTCATTGCAGTCGGGGGAATCCGTCCCCCGACTGCTGATCTATTTAGTACCTACCTTTTGGCCATTCAGCACTAAAATCATGAAACTTGTTTTTAACCGACTTCTAAAAAAGGATGTTACTCAATTCGACCGTATATATGCTTTTTTTTATGTTTGTTCGCGTCTAACTTCGTCGTTTATGAACCGATTTTGATGATTCTTTTATTTTTTTGGAAAGGGTATACTCCCGGGGTGGTCCCATTGCCACAAATCAGAATCTGATGAGGGGGTCCCATGGAAATCGAGGGGAACCCTCAAATTTTATAGGCAAACCTATAGCGATTTGGTAATTTTTTATAGGAACTGGTGCATTTGCTCTCAGAAAGCACCATTTGGTGAAGTGGAACTGTTGATGAAGACCACAGATGGCCACCGGAACAATACATATAATAATAAGTATTTAACGGGTTGCGATTCGATTAGGTACGTTAATCTGGTTGCTAAGCAATTTATATCACTATGCATATGGTGAGTGGCAGTTCTCCTGGTCTTTACCAGGAGAACGCCTCAACAATCAACGTCCCAGCATCGGGCAAAGCAATATTTTGTAAAAAGTGATGAGTAAAGTAAAGGGTTAAGGTGATGAGTAAAGTTAAGGGTAAAGGGTTAACATTAGGCTATTGTAACTTAGATAAATTAAAAACTGACCCACTAAAAAGTGAAAAATAAAAAAACTTTTTACAAAAAAAAATATCCGACGCCCAAAAATAACAGTACAAAGTGAAAAATAACTTTAATTTCGGAAGTCGGTGGCAATAAACTATAAAATATAGATCCAAAGACACCGACTTCCGAAATTAAAGTTATTTTTCACTTTGTAGTGTTATTTTTGGGAGTCGGTTATTTTTTTTTGTAAAAAGTTTTTTTAAATTTTTTAGTTCACTTTTTGATAAGGCAGACGTGTATTTTAATTTTTTAATTATTGGTTTTTTTTTTACCATTTTGGTACGGAACCCTAAAAACTGCAGAAAACTATTAAATAATAAGTCAAATAAACTGTAAGGAAAGGATACAAACGAAACCAGTTACGCGAGCCAATAACACTTTAACTGTTGATAGCTACGATTATGGTGAAGTTATCTCATAGGGCTAATGCTAGTTCAGATGCGTCTGTAACTTTAAAGCAAACATAATTTCGCACCCATTTTACTCCAGTCCATGACCAGTGTATAAATGATAAATGATAAATGATAAATGATTTTATTTCTGTAAGTAGGTTTGTACAAACACTTTTACACGTCAATCATATTTTAAAAACTAGATGAGGTCGGCGTTTCCTATCTGACTACTCTGAGAAGAAAGGCCGAAACAAACTCAGAGGTCATAGTCTCTTTTAAAGTCCAGACATAATCTTGGTCAGATCATGTGAAGACCATGTAGATTGGTGTCTGAAATGGTCTTTTGAGGAAAGAACCACACAGGTTGAGTGGACCTGACCAGTCAGTGCACGCATTTGTCAGTAATCGTGCAGCTCTACTCAGAATATAAGGAGCTCAACGATGCGACTATCAATACCAAAGAAAGGCCATTTGGGTAGGCCACTTATATGACTCAAACTGCCAGACCATGATTAACACTAACTGAGAATAAAAGAAAGGGAAAAAAAAAATATTATGCAATAACCCACATAGTCTTCACATTCACAATAATTAAAATAATATAATACTTTACAAGTAAATATTCCTGTCATTGTGTATAAAATAATAATTAAATGTCACTGTTTATAAAATAATAAGGTTAGCAAAAACAAAAAAAAAAAAAACAATAAAAATAAACTACCTCAATATGTACAAAAATTGGAGCAGCTCAATCCCAAGCCTTTTTGTCCTCAATATAATCTTTAACAGTATAAAAGGCTTTCTGGCACAACTTACGTTTAATGAATGATTTGAATTTATTAAGGCTTAGATCTTGAACGTGGCTTGGAAGTTTATTATAAAAGCGTATACATTGACATCGAAACGAGCCACCTATTTTCTTGAGCCTTGTTGTAGGTACAACAAATTTGTGTTTGTTCCTAGTATTTATATTATGGATATCACTGTATTTTTTAAATAATTTTATATTTTTATGGGCATATAATAGATTTTCAAAAATATACTGAGAAGGCACAGTCATTACATTAATCTCCTTAAATTTCTCTCTGAGAGAGTGTCTTGGACTTAATTTATAAATTGATCGAACAGCTCTTTTCTGCAAAACAAAGATAGTCTGAATGTCGGCAGCATTTCCCCATAACAGAATACCGTACGACATTACACTATGAAAATAGCTAAAGTACACTAAACGGGCTGTCTCTATGTCAGTTAAATTACGAATTTTTCTAACAGCATATGCTGCGGAGCTTAGCTTTTTTGACAGTTTATCTACATGTGGGCCCCACTGAAGCTTAGCATCCAAAGTCAAGCCCAAGAATACAGTGCTATCTTCAGGATTCAATTCTTCGCCCTTTATTAACACATTAGTTTTCACCTGCCTAACGTGAGGTAGCGTAAACTTAATGCATTTGGTTTTTTTTTCATTTAGAAGTAAATTATTAACATTAAACCAGTGAACTACTTTTGAGATCGCGCTATTTACATCGTCAGTAACCAGCTGCTGACGTTTAAGTTTAAACAAAAGTGAAGTGTCATCTGCAAACAACACTATATCATGATTATCCTTTATGAGGTAAGGCAAGTCATTAATATAAATAAGAAACAAGAAAGGACCAAGAATTGAGCCCTGTGGGACTCCCATTCTTACTATAGATCCGGGAGATCTTTTCCCATTGACGTCAACGCTCTGAATCCTATTACTCAAGTATGAAATAAGAAGATCCAGAGCGGTGTTCCGGATCCCGTAGTGGCGGAGTTTCCTGATTAACGTTTCATGAAAAACGCAATCGAATGCCTTGGACAAATCACAAAAAATGCCCAAGGCATCGCATTTATCTTCCCATGCATTATAAATATGTCCTAACAGTTCAACACCGGCATCAGTAGTCGAACGGCCCCTTGTAAAACCGAACTGTTTGCTATGTAGTAATTTATGTTTATTAAAAAATCTTTGCAATTGGTCTAAAATTAATTTCTCAAAAATTTTACTAAAGGTAGGTAGTACTGAAATAGGTCTATAATTTGAGGGGTCTGATGTACTACCTGATTTGATACATATAATGAACCATCTACAACAACCCAGGGGGTTAACGTTCATACAGTTAAGCACGTTAATGCTGTCTGTCCCCCCCGGCGCGACTATGGGCCGAGATTACAAGACTATTAAATTTGGGGATGAAAAATGAGAGCTGTATTTGATTTCAATTTGCGAACACAAACGAAACTATTTATTCTTTGAAGATTAAAAGAGTTTTAGAATGAATAGGCTATTTATTTATTTTGAATGTTGTATGGGATGATACACCTATAGAGTAATAGTTGCTATTGTTGTAATGTGTAAGTTGTGACAATCGGGGGATAGGGTTGTTGAATGGTGCTCGTAATACGTCAATTGTCAATAGAGCAATGTACTATTTCATTGGTGTAGTCAATGATCTAGAACATTGCGCTTTAGTCAGTTTCAGTGACTAAAGAATTTGTAAGAATTCATGCCGCCTTAAAATTGCCAATTTTTCAAATCCAAAGGTAAAAAGCGTGGACGTGACACGTTGGTGATATACTAAATAATGATGACGCAAACAATGAAAGCATATACCTATGTGACACGCTCGTGTACAAAAACGTCACAAAAATAAAACCCTATCAAACAAAAGGTTGAATGAAACAAAAGTATAATAAATTAACTGAGCCCTTTAAAGACATCGCGTCGTAAATCATTGAGAAACAAAGATTCGTTGTAACGCTCGTATGCTCGTATGTGAAACGAATTGAAGACAAACTCAATAATACATTCGAGGGTACTAAAGTAACGAAGTGTGCGTTGCGAATTGTTACTGACAGGGTTACCAGTCGGCAGAATATTGGTTTAAGTAACACTTTTTGTTAAGATATATCAACCTTCCAACCATGACTCTTAGTGAAATTCGTGGCACTTCCTACAAAATCTGGCGGAACTATAATAAGTCAAGCTGATCCCACTTATGGCCTATTGTGCTATCTAAAAAGTAATTTAATATATTAAGTCCAAGTCTAATCCTACTTATGGCCTCCTATGTTACCAGGGCACAATAAAAAAGAGACAGCCACGCTTTCACAGCGTGGCGGCAAGTGGCTTCAAGTAGCAAAATCGACGTAAAGCTTCATTGGCATTGTGAGATATACAATGGTCGGTAATGCACGCCTTCCTAATGGTTAATTTACATTATTCAAAGCTGCGGGATGCGTTATATGTCTAATGTCATGCAAGGAGGCCACATAATGTATTGTGTCGCTTAGTTCGGTGGTCCATATGTTTATTTCCATCCCCCTATAGAATTTTGTCTCTTATCCCAAGTACGTTAGTTCCAACTTCAAGATCCACTAGATGTGGCTTTATATCAGTATCGTTTTCTATCGGTACAAAACTTTTGTTAACATCGGTTGTTCGGGATATCTATGGGTACAACCCGTATTCAGGAACTACGGAAGTCGTACGAAACGACCGACCCATCGACTTTCGACGTTTTCCTGAATGTGTAACCGCCCTGCATGCTTTGTTGACGACTAATGTAAACGGTTTACTATGTAGCCGGGACATAGTTTGCGAGTATAAAATACCGCGCGAAGTTGTTGAACCACTGCTTTAGAATTAACTAGTCATTAAGGTACATTAGTCACTGCGGGAGTTCATTAGTCAAAGTAGGGTTTAGTGGTGCGTTTGCTGGAGTTTTCAAAGTAAGAGTGAAATGTTTTTATCCTATTGGGTAAACGCGGATTTAATCTTGATAATCCAGTTTGTAAGACGGTATTTTTACGGATGTTGCTTTACCTATTCAGGCAAACTAAAGTTGATGACAAAGACAGAAAAAAGAGACAAAAGAAAACATTAAGAAAATGACTCAGGTTTTCAATAGGTGTGACGAACAGAATTCGAAACGTGTCAGTCGTTGACGAGCTGACGCTGCATAAATGAAAACATAAAGCTAAGTTTATTTCATCGACGGCCGGGTACGGGTCATGTCGCGCGCGACAAGAGCGTGAAACGCGACGAATACAATACACGGCCCATTGAACACACTCGTGGAACGAATATGGTTAGATACGGGGAGAGGGACGTGTGTTGTGGTGGAGAAACACTCCTCCAAATGGTTTGTTATGAAGATCAAACCATTGAAATTGTGATTATAAGAGATTAGCCTCCGCACAAGTGTGTGGCTAGTACGTGAAGTTATTGGAAAAACTGGATAGCTTTTTAAAGTCATTAACTGGTACCTACACGAAATGTTGATTATATAATGTAAGATTAACATCTATATGTTTTGTTAAAACATTAAAACCTTCTGTACCCTCAAGTCAAAGTGCTAAATTGCAAAATTTTACAAAACTCTAGCGTTACTATCTCTAACATTTACTTAACCTAACACCATAAGCAAGCTCGACGCAACTGAGTCTCCAGCTGAGACAATAAAGGGATTTTCTCAACATTTCGCAGCGCTTCCGCGCGGCCTTTTGCATATATTAAATAAACTATTAATCTCTATCCAAAAGGTGTATTCCGTGTATTTGCATAGTGATTATAGTTAAGATCCGGAATTTCTTGCAACAAAGGGTCTGCACAAACTGATAATGTAAATTGTTCAACAAGGAGTTGCAAAAGCGTTATGTCTACCGAATTGTTAGCAACTGGATCAGTACTGTACTATCTATTTCACCCCTACTATGGCAATCAACTAAAATATAAAGCTTCAGGCTTTTTATTCTCTCTCACTCTCGCCGTGTTGTTGTTATAATTTTTTTTTGTATTAATAAGAACTAATAATAGTTCCGAATAATTAATTACAATCTAGCCTCATAGGCTACTAAGCAATTTAACTCGCACTTATTATTTTACATGATAGATTATGTTATAACTAAGTTTAGTGTCAATTTGCACTTTACACAATTCTTAGTCTGATAATTAATAAAAACACTTTGTTCATGTGTTACATGTCATAGCACAGCATCTATTATTCATTTACTATTTATACACTACACTATCTCAAATGGTTTAGTTCTCTTTAGCCTACTGTTGATATCATGACGAACAATGACAATAGTTTGACCAGAACTGATTTATTGAGTTTAATTTGAGCATTTGCTTTTAGCACTCCATTTGTTATTTATCTACGGTTATGACGCAGTGTTCGGGAAATTTTAATAGTCGCTTGTGCAGCTCGTTCGCAGAATTGTAAAGTAAGGAATTTAGATTGATACAGCTCCGATTGAGTGCAATCAGCTGATTGATTCACTTCATTTGAACGTGAGATGTGATTGCGACTCGTTTTATTGTGAAGAGTATTTTAAAATTGAATTGTTTCGTCAATGCGTTTGTTTGGATTGGAACCAATAAACCCGAAGTATTCCGTGATTCAAAATAAATACGTGAACTAAATCCTGTTTGCTTATTTATACGATCCTGAGGTTTAAACTGTAAGCGGTCCATTTATTTATTTATGTTCATTACAGAAGCTGTGGAACCTGTATTTAAAGTTTCTGTAATCGTTTTTATAGACCCCCCGCATTTGCGTATAAACTTTACTGGACGCAAAAAATACTTTACACAGATGCATTTTAGGGTCAGTAGTTTCGGAGATCAGGTGGAAATTTTCATCTATTTTCTTACACATTAGTTTTTGTTTACCCTAAACCCGAAAAGGGGTCATTGTACTCATCATTTTGAATAACTTTTTCTATGGGACCAACCTTGAAATCGCGAAATAAAAATCAGCTGATCCATACATTTTGTCGATTTAAGTGATCACAAATGTATGGAACAGCTGATTTTGTTTTCTCAAACAAAAACTAATGTGGTATGTATCTGTTTAAAACTATTTATTTTAAAATTATAATAAAAATATATTGAGACCATTACAACAAGCCCTTTCATTTGAGCTGTCACATGGTACAGTTTGCGATTTTTTTTTGTTAATTTTCTGATTTGCCCCCCAAAAGTAACACTCATACTAAAAAATAATCTACTTACGTTACACATCCGTGTTTAGGTCACAGAAATGAATATGTGTACCCAACTTTATCGGTCGAGTATATTCGGAACACATCGGCTGTGACAGATGGACAGACACACGAAGTGATCCTCTATGGGTTCCGTTTTTTTCCTTTTGAGGTACAGAACGCTAAAAACAACTTAATATTCACAGTATAGTCTGTGTCGATTGAATGTGGAATAAAAGTGCGTTTACAACAACAACATGCGGTGACCGGTCGGCACCATTGTGTAAAAAGAGTGGACCAAGCTGGGCATTTTATCATGCAAATGGGCTTTGCACAATGTGCGGTTTAAGTAGTTCATGTTATAGTGCACGGAGCAGCTGCGCGTGCGACGAGGCGAGACGGACGAAACACCTTGTTTGTGAAAAAACCTAAAGAATAGGTACATTAAACAAGGTGCACATACTCGTACATTATTCGACTCGGTTGCCTAAATGATACAGGTGACGATAAATGTATTCAGCAATAGGTACCTCACGGCTGTTGGAATTTAAATTGGGTGCTAGATAGATATACCATACAAAAAAAAATATCAAAGAAATTCTGGCTGTAGGTATACCTATAAAAAAAAGAAGTTTATCACTAAGTGACGGCTGGTAATCGCAATGGCTCTTACATGATATTGAATTAGATACATTTCCAACAACTTTCAACACAAGCTTGTAACCAAAAACAAACAATTATTGAAAACCATCAAACGTCTCTATTCAAATACAAAATAAACTCGTAAAGCCAAACTCTCATTTTAAACTCGAGTTAAACTATTGACACAACGGAGCGATCAAAACAAAAACATCCCTATTCAATGAATAAGGGTTGAAGCGTTGTCCGAATGCACCCCTTTTTTCAAACGGCGTGATTCTGAGGTCATTGTGAGGGGTGACAGGGGGAGAGATAGAGTAATTTAAACTGCTACAGAAGTGACAGTGGAAACAATGCAATTATTAGCTTGCATAAATTGTTTCGGTATTAAAAGTGTTTCAAATCCGGGCTAGCAACTACCGATGAGACTCTTTCAATTCACATGTACCTACTTTCTGAGTTTATCTTGGACATCTTATGACATCTGTGAAGGAAAACATCGTGAGGAAACCTGGACTCGTAGTTAATATAAGTCTGAAATCGCGAACCCGTCTTGAGCAAGTGTGGTGATCGATGCTCGTGGTCTGGTGGTCAAATTCCTATCTCATAAAGTTTACGGGTACTGCAGATGGGCTTTATTAGTTAGTCTACTAAACGTCAGGTTTTACTCAATTTGCAGTTGTGTCATCTGATATTCTGATTTTCTACTCACTAAAACCCTGATTCTTCAGTGTGATTTAATAAGTAACCCCTTGGAAGGCTCTCTGTGCCTATTTACTCAGTGGTTTGGATTTACGCATTGGTTAGCCAAGCTGGCACGCGAGCACGTGCTGTGCTGTGCCAAGTCGCCGCATATTGCGGATGGGTGAGAAATTGTCCGTCCGTACAGGGGCTGGGGGTTATTTTTATTTATCTATAGAATGAAATGGCTCTACAAAGGTATTTAATTTATGGTACTGCGAACGATGTTTATTTTTCAGTAATTTTATCGTTCCTCATTTTGATGATAGTGTTACAACATTTCAAACAATAGAAATAACCACTATAACCTACTCTAAAGTTAAGGTCGTTAAATATAAATTAAGTGAACACGCATCCATCTTCATTATTAAGAGATCCAAGAGCCGTGATACAAAAGCTTAGCTGTAATCTTTACTACTGAGTGCCGCGGCCGAGGAGAAAACCACACCAAGTAGTAAAATTTGTTATTACTGACTTTTTACTGGTTCTTCCATACGAATGCCAATTAAAATGGAAAAGCTGTAATAGAGCCCGCTACCGAATAAAAACATAATACAATTATTTAAGCTGAATGAAACTTAAAACAACAATGGACGACGCAAATTCAGCTAATAGTTAATCTGTAACCATTGCGTAGTAACAGAGGCGTCGTTAGTCCGCCACGGTGCGCAAACAAGCAATCAGCGTGGAGAAATAAAACAAACAGATGCGGCCGTGTCGCGCCTATCAATGTGTTACCGTGATGGCGACTCGCTTTTATTTTTATGAGCGTTTTACGAGCCTCAAAAGGATTTGTTTTAGAGCCGTACGTGATAAATGCACCGCTGGGATTGAATAACGTTTGGTTCCTACTTGTGACGTTTGCGAACATTGTCGATGAGTGGAAGGACTCGCACAGATGTTTATCGTGGCAATCTATTCGTATAAAGATGTTGGTTCGACTGATGATGGCTTGTATTTGAAGGGGAGAGTTTTTAATCAAAGTTCTAGTTGTAGTTTCGAATTTTTGATGGATTAGGTTTGTTCATTGCATAGTTTTTGATTTGGTTTGGAAAGTTATGAGAATTTCAAAAGTTGCTGCTTCGTTATTAAACAAACCTTAGATTAAGACCGAACATAATCACGACGATTTTGCGATTGCAATATCCATTTCTAACTGAAGGCTTCTACAGACCAGCGCATCTCGCGACGCGACACAAAGGTACCGCTTGTCCCGCGACACGCGGGGCCTTTGTGTCACGTCGCTTGTCGCGCCAGTATGTAGAAGCCTTAACACGTGAAGATTTTATTAAGGGTCTATCGTGTTCTTTTGCCACTCATTTTCTTAAAATGCTCAATCATTTTTTTAACCCAGGATAAGAGAAAAAAATCTATTGAAAAGTAGGCTTGTATTACTGCATATAGAACAGAGTAGATTATAGGAAATATTTAGTAAGTACCACTGCGTTGCACCCATTCCTTGGAACGCATCTCACCGCCACAAATTAGCTAATCAAGATTGTAATTATCATAAGTCTAGCACTGATTACAACACTATAGTCCGCACGTGCAAGTGGTCCGTCTGTAGACCCGTCTGGTGGGTCCATTAGACCACGTGCTCCGCCGATCGACCGATAACACAACAAACACCTATAGTCCCTAACTTGCTGTTAAGTTAATTAATTCAAAGTATTCGAAACATTACTCTGCGCATAATTGAGTGGTTTATGTGGTTGTTCCAACGGGAAACATAAAATAAATCAATATAATAATAATTGTAAAGGTTCTAATTGTAGGGTACGCAAGTTTAGATCAGAAAGATATTCTAGCGGTTAGTGGTTAGGAGTGGATTCTGGAACAGTGGCTAGAATATTACTATGACCTACTTAATGCTTTCCCAGTTCTAGCGTAAGCAGACATAGACGATTTTACAGACGTAAAAATAATGACTAAGTAACCGACCATCTTCCTTTA
Organism: Tiliacea aurago; assembly: GCA_948098905.1. NCBI lineage: Eukaryota > Metazoa > Arthropoda > Insecta > Lepidoptera > Noctuidae > Tiliacea > Tiliacea aurago. The sequence continues at coordinate 27,321,406 of OX402588.1, read as the reverse complement.
CTTGAGTTGAATGGAGGCTATCAGCCTAAGTGATACAAAACTAAATTATTTTTATGTAGTCCAGCACGCGTAGCATGACCACCATAGAAACGGGTTTTGTCGACGGAAGAATAGACAAAATGACAGATTGCAGAAAGATTTCTAACGTCCTAATTATGGCGATGTTAAAACTGAAGAGAAGAAAATAATGTTTCTATTCTTCAGTCGACAAAAGACTTCAATGTCAAGCATGACGACCAATTTTTCTTTACTTTTGACACTTGGAGTAGAAACATTTCTTCTCGACAAGTGTTAAATAGTCTACATCACATCGGACCTAGACAAGAATCTATATTGATTTTGATAACTCAGTTCAATACTTTCACCGTCCTTTATTCTCACAGAAAAATCTGGTCAGTGGGTTGTCTTAGGGGCAAAGTTGTAGGAGTTGGAGTATATGCTTAGGGGCACTATAAGCAGCAAAGAAATAAAAAAAAACTAAATTGGGAAAAATGGGAAAGAAATTGTTGTTCTAGTCGAAAACCATTCATAGGATTATTTAAAAAGACCAGCGAAAAAATAAAAATAAACTGTTTCCTTAAATTCATGTTGGAAAAAACAGTAGGTACTTAGGTATTTTTCCTTAATATCATTTTGAAAAAAAAACTGTATTTTTTCCTTAAATTCATGTTGGGATGCTGCTTGTTTAATAAAAAAAAACGGTTTGGTTTTTAAAAATGTTAGTTTGGTTAGTAAAACTTGACGTATGACACATTTTTTCTCGAATACTACGTTATTATTGTAGAATTTTTAGTTTATCTATATCACTACCTACCTCCCCGTTGCTACGAAAAGATTAAATATATGTGTTTGTCTTCATAGAAACCCGTGTATACGGGTCGCCCCGTGCTCGGGCAGAAGAGATGTCGAGTTGGATAGACAGAACTTTGTCTATTCTTGGTAGAATAGAGATAGAATTGGACATGCTACGCGTGCTGGAAGAAAGGAGAAAGTCTCGCAAATAAACTTCATAGCAGCCATAACAAACCAATGCGTTTACAAATCACCCAGTGCGCCTACCTCGAGACGTGTAAACGCGCAGCTATAAATATAAACGCGCCGTAACGCGCGATATCCGCGTCTATTACCAGTCAACAGCTTTCCGTTTAATTCCAAGCCAAACGACTGTAAGTGCTAACACAAATACCACCAGATAATAAAATCAGTACAATAACTTTTACTCAATAAAAAAAATAACTTAGGAACACCATCTCAATACGTGTCTGAAAATGTTTGAGACAACCTGCAGAGTTAGTGTCTAAATATTCCTTATAAATTCCATCAGTATTGAGGCAATCTAAATTAATTAAAAATCTAAGAAAAATAAGATTGTATTTTACAGAATAGCACTACTGCCAATGGACAAATGTGGATCAAGCGACTGATCTGCGACCAAGATCGTGAATATTTTCCTGTAGTGTTTTAAAATCTTTGATCTGCATAGTTCATGCATTACTTTTATTTTCATCAAGAACGTACGTACTACGAAATAGAGAGCAGAAGAACCACTTTTTATAAAGTAAGTAGGATATATCTACATAATATGCTACATTAGCGCGCACTTTTACCTACTGATTACATAAAATGTAGTTGAGGTTCTACTATTACTTTATAAAAAGTGGTCCTTGTGCTCTTTAATTCGACTCTACGAAGGGCGGATGACTCTATCGAGGACCACATCTTCCAACGCTTGCCAACCTCATTAGCAACCGACTGCTGCTCACAAGAAACACTCAATGTGTAGAGATATAACTAGATAACATGCGTGTTGTCCAGATTACCAGTGTTCGCTCTTTTGTTTGCTGGATTTAAGCTTAACGTGCATGACTGAAGTTTGGGTCGAGCAAATAGAAAAAAGCCCCATCTTTTCCTAAATTGATATTGAGTTTTTGTTCGAACTACTTTGATAATTTAAGAAAATAGAAGCTTGAGTATTTTCTGAGGTCAAAAATAAGTCTGTGCTTACAAACCGAAAAAGTTAATTTACCATTTAGAGCGAATAAGGGCAAAGCAATCAAACAATCGAGCTTAGCATTTTAATTAAGGAAATTAAACAAAGAGACAATTTAATTGAAACGTATCAAGCAACAACTCAATAGGCGCATCGAAACCAATTTCCCTATTACCGAACAAAGTCAACAAAGACAAGAATTTTAAGTGAAGGAACGTATCGTATACGTAAGGCATTAATTAGGGGCTCACGAACGATAGAATTGAGATACTAGAGAGACAGAAACAGAAGGTGTACATGCGGTAGGTACAGTATGGTCATGGACAAGGCGGTGACACAAAGTAAAACTGCCTGTTGCGAACTAGTCTTTGAACAAACAGTAAGAAGTATTCATAGTAAGTATATTCTCATTTGTTTGTTTATGTTTAAATTTGTGAATATTTTTTTATGTTATGTATATTGTTTTCTCTTCTAGTCTTACACACGTTGTCTACATCTACTTGTATCTACTTTCCTGTCGCAGGTGCTGGAAGAGATTTCTTTAGAAATAAGCATCACCTCTGTACGTATTTTTCTGTTCCTTTATTCTTGTCTGTTTATATACTGTGTATAAATGGTTAAATAAACAAATAATAAATGCACTTCTGCAACAGATTCTTCTGTTCTTCAGAACAATAGTTGGTTTCCCAGAAACTTACTCATCAAGCATCAAGCAGACTGGTAGCATCTCCTATTACTTATGCTGTAAGAACTCGATGAGACATTGTTTAGAGATGACCATGACTTGCCCTTCTGTGTCTTTTTATACTGTGTTTGAGCTCTCAATTACTGAGGAACGAAACTTGAACCATGCTCAGTGCTTGCTGCTCAACAATTGATTGAGTAAACACTGCTTATGAGCATCATTGCCCTTTTTGTTTTGAGTGTTTAACTAAATTAGTAAGCAGGTACCTGTTTACTTTACCTTTAGTCCAAGACTATTTCATTTTAAAGATGTGTTTTTGAGAAAGCCTTTAGAGAAAATCAGTTATCTACATAATATAATTATTTTAAGTTCAAAACACAACTTTAGTAAAACTAAAATATTAAACGTAACATTTTCAAATGTTTAGACGTCGGACGCGACAGCTAATTCAATAAGGGCAAAATCGTGTGTAAAATATTTCAAAGAAAACGATTAGCAGTTTGGCATTGAAATTCAACATCGAATCTTAAAATATTCAGAAATCGTTCACACTGTATTACCCTGAGTAATGCACCTTCGTTAGCATTGCCCTAACGTACGGCCATTTGGTAAGGCAAGCGCGTACGTCGGACGAATCAATTAGTTTGTTCCCGCTCCGACATTACAACCGCTTTCTCTAACGTTGAGCAGTTAAGCTATAGGTAATGTTATCAATTTTACGTGGATGTTGTACTTTCATACCACATTGCGGTAGGAGTAAGGCTATAACTTGTAAACGTCATGTCTATTTGAACAGTCTATGAAAGCGCGAGGTTTTGTACAAAACCAATTAGTATTGTATTTTTTTTCCTTAGGGACATAAAACAGTTACATGCCAAAGAAAATACAGGAAATCCTTAATCTAAAGTAACAAGCATACAATCCACACCATTGTCCACGTATTAACAAAGAATTAAAATAAAAATTAGTGAAGGACTGTGATTTGAGTAAGTATACAAAGGTAAGCTTGCTGTGGTAAAATGTAATTAACTTTCTTTATTTATATGATCCTTATTTATATTTCCTTTTTTATTATTTATATTACTTTATTTATTAATATTTTAAAAGGTTACAGATATAGATATAATATAACCTTTTTTATTAAACAGTTGGTTAGAATAAAGTCAATATATCAACTTGTAGTCAAGTAGTATGCCAGTACTTATAATTACAGGCTTTTCGAAATATTTTTTTTTTCCATTAGTCTTCTGTGTTTTATCAATTTGTAATTTTGATCAATTTCTATTAGCAATTTCCGGGGCAGAGGGCTGAGGGTTTCCCTCGATTTCCATGGGATCCCCTCATCAGATTCTGATTTGGTGGTAATAGGACCACCTCAGGAGTAAATCCTTTCAAACAAAGAATATTCAAAGTCGGTCTATAATTGACGGAGAAATCTGTGAACAAACATACAGCCGAACATATAACCTCCTCCTTTTTGGAAGTCGGTTAACAAAGTAATCAATACCATATGGACCGTGCATCACTCAACCAAAGAGCGTTAACATTAATTTTACTTTCAGTCCATCAAACTTGGTACTACAAACAATAAGGTTAGTTTTAACTCAAGACAATGTTCATGTTCTTTCTCCAGATAGATTCCCTACTGACAGGTTATATGAGTTCCTATATTTGTTTATTTTATTTGACTGTCTAAGTTAATTTATTGTAATTTATTAGTGACAAAATCTACTCATTACAATGTTCTTATATGAGTTGTATTGCAATAAGTGGTTAGCTAGCGACCTTAACAAATTGATCACTTTATTCTTGCCTGAGCAACCGGCAGCAAGTTCGTCATGCTCCCTTAGATGTCACTGCTTGCGGTAGCGTCGGGGGTCGGGTTGCCTCCTTCCCTCAAATATGGCGAGGGGGGTGATGGCTGATCTTTGCGTTATGCTCGTGAACGGGTGCTGCTTGTGGTGACTGGGCGTCTTGCTGTCCATGGTTTTGTTATTGTTATTAATAATTAACTGTTTTTATTTTACTTCGATGGTGCTAGTTTATCATTTGTGACTTCGAGTTATAGCTGTAGCTTTATTTAAGCGGGCACGCCCATTATGCCTGGAGGCTTTTATTTAGATACCTTTTGTTTACGTTATTTCTGCTTGAGTATGGTTTTCGATGATTATTATATATATACTATATATATATATACTATATATATATATATATACTATATATATATATAATGGTGTGTGCTAGCTAACATAAGGCAAATAATGTAATTTAACGTTTTGTGTTGCGTAATGCAAATTATTTTATAGCTTATATATTGTATTGTATAGCTTCAAGTTTTTTATGCGAACAGACAGCTGTGCTGCTGGGGAGTTTGTTGCGCCACTTCTTCTTCCCAGCTAAAGCACTAGGAAGTGGTGAAGGGTGGGGCCCGTTTTTGGGGGACTGTCTCATGTAATTTTTGACGTTCGAAAAGTGCTGATTCTCAGCCTAGTTTGAATAAATGACTTTTGATTTTGATTTTGATAACAAGCTCTGCAATATTAGAGATAGCTTTGACCTATAAGATACATACAACACTAATATTTCATTATCATCATGAGGATTGCCAAAATTGAATAAGGTTACCCACTGTTTCAATCTACCACTGTTTAAATTCCTGCACGTCTAAAACTATCTCATGAAACTAGTTAAAGCTCTAATAAATTCAAATCCTCAAAAGAATTGATAAGTTCTATCTAATCTACCATACTGTTATTAGGTTGCCCTAAGCTACATGAAGTTATTAAATAATCAATTCCACATAGATCTTGAGACTCTCAGATCTGGAGCGGAACGTGTTAAATGTGTTAGTATTAGCTCTAAAGTTTCGTCTCGAAGGAATCAATCTACTAAAGTCGGTTACTATAAGCTTAGAAAGTTTCCCTGCGAGTTATTATTATAGAATTATCGGCGTATAATTAGCACGTTAGAGATAACAGCGTCTACTTCATTACTTGGCGGAAGGTAATACTTCGCGTAGTAATCAATTAGCTTTGAACTACTTCTATTAAAGGCTTTCCCTGACTTATTTAGACTACTTGTTAACAACAGAAACGACCTCTTCGCACAGTTTTAATACTGATTTATTTTAAGCATCTATAGTTGCAAGGTACTACAACTTATTTTTGTATCAACAAAAGTTTCCGTAATGACTTTTGCTCATGCCACTATTTAAACTAAAATGAAGAGGTATTATAGTGATGCTGTCGTGGAAGGTGTGTTCCCGCATGTCGGTGCCTCGGGAGCTGGGAGTCGGTTCGTGCGGTGCCGGCGACGAATCAATTAGGTCGACACCGCGCCGCCATTACCGACGCCCAGAGACTCCGCCACCAGTGATCCCAGTCACGAAAGCTGAGCGAAAGTAAATACTTAAATGCAGGTTTCACGAAGGACTATAAATAATTTTGTCAAAAGGAAACCTCTAGCAGAAACCTGTTTTCAACTTTTTAGTAGTGTTTTAAATTGCCACGATTAACTCGGAATTTATTAATTGTCTTAATGCATATTAAGACCATGAATACATTCCGAGTAAAGAATGATATTTAGGTTAACCGCTAAAGGCCCGCTAAAGAATCATCATGACATTAAAAAAAAAAGATTTTTATGAAGCGATTGATCCGTAGCCATCGCTACTGCTTATGATTTGCCACGTACTATATTTTGTAGCCATAACTCAGACTCCGGCGGGATTCGTGGTTCGATTCCATCCGACTCAGTATCTTCCTATACTTCCTGTACACCTTCCCGCTCAGGTTCGTTCCACGTGTAATGAGCAGGTGGTGGTACTGGTACATGTTCGAGATTAATCGCAATATTATCGTTAATATTTGTACGCTTTGATTGATGAAAACCTCTTTTTAAAGAGCACAATATATTAACTGTTCCCTGTATGTACATATTTTAATGCTGTAAATTTATTAAAATGCACTCCGAATTATTTCAACGTCTTGGAGACACTGTTACATTTAACACAAGATATCCTGATAGGCTAATTATTCCTCCAATGAAAAGCCACTTATATCACACAAGTTGCTTTTCAATGGTTATAAGGATATATAATAAATTGCCAAAATCTTAAAAGGAATTACCAATCAATCTCTGAGTTTGTTTCGGCCTTTCTTCTCAGAGTTGTCAGATAGGAAACGCCGACCTCATCTAGTTTTTAAAATATGATTGACGTGTAAAAGTGTTTGTACAAACCTACTTACAGAAATAAAATCATTTATCATTTATCGGTTTAAACCAGTGCTAATCAAATGGCATATTTATAGGAAAATCATTCTATTCTGTGAATGCGTACCTAAACTTTAAATATTTACACTGACATTATAAACTAACAATATAATTTGACATTTCTATTGTTAGTTTATTATCAAGGATTTATGTTTAAATTTTATTATCATTGATTTAATTATATTTGTATCAAATATTATGTAATCTATTATTTTGCATGCTAGTTTTAGTAAATTGTTTTAGAAACTTAAAAAAACCCGACCATCTGTAATGTACTACAATTCTTGCAAATAAATTGCATTTCATTTCTTTTAATTGGTTATGAATTATCGTTGATTTTTCCTGTATCTCGTTAGCAGATTTGAGCAACACCTAATATTAGGCTAAGACATAGGCGACAGCTAGCAGTATAAGTAAGACCTTTACGTCTCGCCAGCGCCCACAGCTGGTACGTCTTTAAATAGAAATAATTTGAATTCTCTTGTAACAAATCTTAAGCTGTCAGCAGATGATATACGTAAGACACTGCGCGAATGGACACTTTCTGTAATAATAGTGCACACGGAACACGAACGGATCAGGTCACTAAACTGAGTTGTAGCGTAATATTAGTTTGCCAGGAACTCGTGAATGACTGCCGCATATCATGTAATTTATTTTTAACCGACTTCCAAAAAGGAGGAGGTATTATGTTCGTCTCTATGTTTTTTTTTATGTATGTTCACCGATTTCTTCGTCAATTTTATGTAAACCGATTTTGGAGATTCTTTTTTTTTGTTCATGTTGTTTGTATGTTTGTTTAAAGATAGATTGTTTTGAGGTGATTCCATTGTCACCAAGTTAGAATCTGATGAGAGGATCCCATAGAAATTGAGGGAAATCCTCAAATTTTATAGGCACACTTATAGCAATTTGGGTATTTTTTATAGTAACTCATGCATTTGCACTTGGAAAACACCATTTGGTGAAGTGGAACTGATGATGGAGACAACAGATGGCCACCGATTTACGGGTTGCGTCGATAGGCACTTGGCAGGCACTTTAATATGGTCGCTTAGCAATTAATGTTCGTCACAATGCATAGGGTGAAGTCACCATCAGCTCCAGTTCAGCTGGTTCTTACCAGGAGAACTCCTCAACAATTAACACCCCTGCATCGGGAAAAGCAATATTTTGTAAAAAGTGATAAGAAGTTGACATTAGGCTATTGTAACTTACATAAATTACAAGCGAACCCACTAAAAAGTGAAGAATAACAAACTTTTTACAAAAAAACACTAAAACAAAACTAAAATACAGAGCCAAAGACACCGACTTCCGAAACTAAAATTATTTTTCACTGTGTAGTGTTTTTTTGGAAGTCGGTTGTTTTAAAGTGTCGCAGTACATGGTGGACGTAAATCTTGGCTCGAATAGTGTTGGACAATTGGACGTTTTTCGGCTATAAAGCTTTGAGTAATAGTTGAGCGATGAATTTCAAAGACATAATGGTCTTTGAGAGTGTAACTATTTTATTTATTTTAGTACTTATCTCATTGATATCATGATATGCTAAGTGACTGCCATGCTATCTAAATATTGTGGGAAATAGAGAAGGAGGATATCCAAAAGCGGGAATTTTGAAATCAGTCCCTGCGAAGCTATTTGAGTAGATCATCAGGGAGCCTCAAAAGTATTGAGTAGATCATCAGGGAGCCTCAAAAGTATTGAGTAGATCATCAGGGAGCCTCAAAAGTATTGAGTAGATCATCAGGGAGCCTCAAAAGTATTTGGGTAGATCATCAGGGAGCCTCAAAAGTATTGAGTAGATCATCAGGGAGCCTCAAAAGTATTGAGTAGATCATCAGGGAGCCTCAAAAGTATTGAGTAGATCATCAGGGAGCCTCAAAAGTATTGAGTAGATCATCAGGGAGCCTCAAAAGTATTTGAGTAGATCATCAGGGAGCCTCAAAAGTATTGAGTAGATCATCAGGGAGCCTCAAAAGTATTGAGTAGATCATCAGGGAGCCTCAAAAGTATTGAGTAGATCATCAGGGAGCCTCAAAAGTATTGAGTAGATCATCAGGGAGCCTCAAAAGTATTGAGTAGATCATCAGGGAGCCTCAAAAGTATTTGAGTAGATCATCAGGGAGCCTCAAAAGTATTGAGTAGATCATCAAGGAGCCTCAAAAGTATTGAGTAGATCATCAGGGAGCCTCAAAAGTATTGAGTAGATCATCAGGGAGCCTCAAAAGTATTGAGTAGATCATCAGGGAGCCTCAAAAGTATTTGAGTAGATCATCAGGGAGCCTCAAAATTATTGAGTTGATCATCAGGGAGCCTCAAAAGTATTGAGTAGAGCATCAGGGAGCCTCAAAAGTATTGAGTAGATCATCAGGGAGCCTCAAAAGTATTGAGTAGATCATCAGGGAGCCTCAAAAGTATTGAGTAGATCATCAGGGAGCCTCAAAAGTATTGAGTAGATCATCAGGGAGCCTCAAAAGTATTTGAGTAGATCATCAGGGAGCCTCAAAAGTATTGAGTAGATCATCAGGGAGCCTCAAAAGTTTTGAGTAGATCATCAGGGAGCCTCAAAAGTAATAATACTTTTATCTTCTTCATCTTCAACTCCTTCACCCACTACTGGATATAGATCTCCATGCAGGATTTTCATTACGTAACCTTTTATAACAAATTTCAACTTAATCGGTCCAGTAGATTCGGAGCAAATGCGGCAATGACGAACGGACAGACAGACGGCCAGACCGACAGCCAGACAGACAGACCGACAGACAGACAGACAGACCGAGAGCCAAACAGACAGAACGACAACCAGACAGACAGACCGACCGACAGCCAGACCAACAGACAGTCAGACCGACAGCCAGTTAGACAGACCGATAGCCAGACAGACAGACAGACAGACACACAAGTGATCCTATAATGGTTCTGTTTTTCCTTTTGAGGTACGGAACCTTAAAAACGAGTGCAATTACAAACATTGACAGAAAAAATCAAATAGAAATGATTGTGATTACGTACAAACAAACGGCGCAGATGTGAGGGTCGTAATTTCCTTGATGTCAGTCGCGTGTAATGTACCCGCGAGTCTCGGTACATATTCAATTATGTTCGTTTGAACCGCGGCGCGGTGGGGGGAGGCACTTACATTAAAATTGCTATGCTGATCATTATGTAGATTTGAGGTTTCTTGCATTGATTACAATGCATTTTGTTATTGGTTTTGCTACGATTTGGCGGAAATATTGTTAGAGTCCGTAATAAAAATATGTTCATCTCTTCTATTATTTATGCGTAATATGTGATTGTTTAGTAAAGCTGGGCGTTGGCTCATGATCATGCGTAAATTATATTTTATTGTTATTGCAACAATGCTTTTATTATAACTAAGCTTTTTTAAATGTTTTTTTTGTGTGTTCTTAATTGTGTGCCTTGGCGGGCGAATTTCACCGATGAAATTGAATACAATCAGCACATAAACTACATTTTATGGTGTCAGTGTCATTCTTTTCTGAGATGGAATATTGACACTGACAGCTCCTGAACGTGGTTTAGATAGATGTGCTGATGGCGTTCAGTCTCATTGGTGAAATTTGCACTTAGTGTAGGGCAAATACAATTTTTTTTCTTTTTTTCTTTTAAAATTAATCGGGCCGGTAAGGAGTGACAAAATTAGGTTTCCTCAAAGACTTGGAAATGGAATCAAAGCAGACCTCTCAGTAGTCGGTCTAGTAAACACTAGACCTTGGCAGCTATCAACCGCCACGGTTTCAACTAAGTGAAAGCGCACAAGTCAGTCTCAGGGGATTTACCGAACATTTTGTAATCGAATTGAATGTGTAAAAGTTTGTATTATTTACGGTGATGCTGTTTTCCCTGACATTAAAACCTGTACTGTAGAGACGAAAGTCAACATAATTAATTGTGTGTTGTTATTTTTCCCGGGACAATGGCACCTATTAACTTTCCGTCATATGCTTTTCATTTTATAAAGAAATACTTTGCGTTTTGTGTTAATGTTTAGTTTTTCAGTTATTCAGCATGTAGGTAGCTAGGGAGATAATACAATATATTGATCAAACTGACTGATAAAGATGTAAACATGTTTTTAACTACGTTGACTATTACAGAGTATTGAACTGCAACTGGTTCTAGGAGCACTTTGCTGATCGCACCTCAACAGTTATTTTACGAGCAACTTCCACTAGAAAAAAAAACAGGAATATCTTACATTATATTGAAGTAATGTAGAACGTTAAAAAGTAAACTATTGTTTGTACCACGTTAACATTCGTATATCATGTAATATCTGAATTTAATGAAAAAAGACGTTAACAAAAAAAGTGAAACATAGCGGTCAAACTTATAACACCCCTCTTTTTTCGTCGAGGGTTAATAATAACTTTAATTTGGAAGTCGGTACTGTATTTTCGTTTTTTACCACCGACTTTCGAAAGTTATTTTTCACTTTTTTGTTAACGTCTTTTTAGAATTCCATACTAAAAGACTAAAACGGGACCCTATTACTAAGACTCCGCTGTCCGTCCGTCTGTCTGACCGTCTGTCACCAGGCTGTATCTCATGAACCGTGATAGTTGGACAGTTGAAATTTTCACAGATGATGATTTCTGTTGCCGCTATAACAACAAATACTAAAAAAACAGAATAAAATATTTTTTTTTGCCGTTTTTATATAAATAATGGTACGGAACCCTTCGTGCGCGAGTCCGACTCGCACTTGGCCGGATTTTTCATTTAATTTAGATATATACATGTTATATACGAATATAATTAACGATTTTTTTGTGGAAGTCGGTTGTTTTTTTTTTGGAAAAACGTTTCTTACTCACGCACAATGGTCCACATGAAAGACTAAGTGCGGAAACCAAACCCGCTAACATAGAACGTTTCTTATTTTACACTTTTGTAGATGTGGTAGATGTGGTCCAATTCACATCGAAGGGTCGCTTCTCGAAGTTGTGAAGGAGTAGTTCTACCTAGGACAAGTCATCCAGCTCAGTAGACACAACTTTGAGAAAGAAGCCGACAGAAGGATCCAGTTGGGTTGGATGCGGAAGGCGGAGGACAGGTTTTTGTGGCGCAGCCTGAGGGACGCCTATGTTCAGCAGTGGACCGCGATAGGCTGAGTTGATTTAGATGTGGTACCTACCCCACACCAATTCGTATACCACTACTTGCTATGAAAACAACAGTTACAGGAAGTTTTATAACATCATCAACATACACCGAGTGGATTAAATACGTATTATTGAAACTAACTCAAAACTACCCTAGCTACGTTATCTAATAATTGATATGGGAACGCGCAAGCTTTCTCTACCAAATGAAAAAAATATAAAAATCGGTACATAAACAAATAAGTTATGCCCGAACGAGCCTCCTCCTTGTTTTGAAGTCGGTTAAAAATAATTTAAGTATAGTCAGAGTGCATCTCAAGATAATTCCAATAAGCCCAAACACGGCTAAGATACATTGCTTTATTACGGAGCACCGGGACTCCGTAATAAAGCAATGTATCTTAGCCGTATGGTGCCGGACGTAAAGAATAGCATTACCCTATTTCTTCCCGTGGGTGTCGTAAAAGGCGACTATCACTCAGTTGCAGAAACGATCTTTAAATTTTAAAGACTACATTAAACACTAATGTAGCATTAAATCATTGCACAAAACCATTTTTTATTTTATTTTAATGCTCCATTAAATTTAACTAATGAAATGTCAAACCTAATGAAACCGGCCATTTTAAACACTTTTACGTTGCACGTAACTTCATTAGCGCCCATTAGCAGGTGGTGAACTTTAAGTTTGACATTTCAGATTTTTTAATTTTAATGGGCCGAAAAGCATCCATTAAAGAGCAACATTAGTGTTTTGTACAGTACTTGAATGCATTTCTGTAATTGAAAGATGTCTTTAACCAGTCTTTCGTCATTATCTGATTCTTATTTAATAGATTTAGGTACCTCGCCGTCGAATCCCAGACCGAGTGAATTTATTTTTAAAACATGATGGAGAAGAGTTTCGTGTAAGGTATAGAATTTCCAAGGAGGCATTTCTTCAAATTTGTAACCTACTTGATTAAGATTTAGAACCAGTGACGCAAAGAAATAAATCCATTAATGACCTTACACAGCTTTTAATATTTTTGAGATTTTTCGCCACTGGATCTTTCCAGAAAGTATTGGGTGATTTAATAAATATAAATAAATCAACAGTTTGTCGGAAACAGGTTGGGTCGGGTTATTTGTCAGTTTGTTTATCCAAAAAGTATCCCGTGAACTAGCAAAATTAAGCCACCTCTATATTAAAATGCCAGACCGGACGGAACTACGTAGAAATTTATGGATATCCACGTGTGGCAGGAGCTCTAGACTGCATACATGTTAAAATTAATATAACATAATAAGGGGGATGCGCTAAGGTAGCCCACGAAATTCAAATCTTATTACCTTTTTTGTAATTTGCAGGTCAGTAACACATTGTATGTTGATCTAATTATGATTCGCGACCATAACCAATATGGCTTTACAGAATTATAATCATTAGAATATGAATCAGAAGTATAAAATTTGCAAAAAACGTTGGTAAATTTGAATTTCGCGGGCTACCTTAGCGTATACACCTTAAACCAGATTATTTAAACTAGACTAAACCACAGAGTACACTGAATACACATAAATCAACTACATTTACTATATTTTATGCTAAAATTGTGGTGTACTTGTACGTACGGATAATATCAGAACGCAAATGTTCACTCTTTTCGTTCAATATGGTAATTTGTTCCTGGCAATATTGTTTAGTCTTCTTTAACTAAAGTGACATTAAAAATGTCTAATGCCATCTAAAATTTGTTTGTGCAACTTCATTAAAGTAATGAATTCATTAGCGATAATGCTGCTTTATGTAATGAAGTGTTAATGGTGAGCTTTCTGCAACTGAGTGTAAGGGACTTAATAGAGAATGGGCAGCAGCGTTCTCTATGCATTTTAACACCATACTGCGATCGCCAACCCGCCTGCCAAGCGTGGCGATTATGGCAAATCCCCCACTATTGGGGGAGGCCTATGTACAGCAGTGGACGTCTTTCGGCTGAAATGATGATGATGATCTTAGCCGTGTTTACTTTGGGCATGCCACAATTGCGGCGATAAGTCCCCTCTTTGAAGAGTGGCTAGAGAGGCGCCACGGCGTCCTCACCTTCCGCCTGACGCAGGTCCTCATCGGACACGGTTGTTTCGGGAGATTCCTGTTCAGGATAAAGCGGGAAGAAACGCCCGGAAACCACTGTGTGGATCGGCCGGAGGCTTGGGCAGAGCACCGCCGTGTCCTCACGGAGGCGATCGGCGGCCGCGATCTCTCGCGTCCGGCCCTGGTTCAGTCCATGGTTCGGAGCGAGAGTGCATGGGAGGCCGTCACCTCCTTCTGCGAAGCAGTAATGCTCGCGAAGGAGGAGGCGGAACGCGTGAGGGTGAGGCAAGGTTCGCGCCCTCACGCCCTTAGCCGCCGCAGGAGACGCCCCAGGCGTCGGGAGTCGCAATCTGATTTCCGGCCACCGTAGGCGCGGGCCTGCGGACGGTGAGCGATGGGTAGCTCGCCGTCCGATAAGGACCAGGCCCGGGTCGACGGCGCGTTGTGTTTCACGCGCGCCTCAAAGAGATGTCACTGACGGGGTCCGTTAGGGCCAATGCCTGCCAGGGTTGCGAGTTTGTCCGAAAGGGATATCGTGGCCCTGGCACACAGGCAACGGAAGGAACACGGGTGGGTTTTAGTCAGTAAAAGTCTGACACGCCCTCCCGCTCAGCCCAGAGCGGGAGAAGTTATTTTAATGTTATTGACAATAGTATCTGGTTCTGACATAAAGTGAATTTAAGTTATTTTATTTTGTCTTTTTTTAATATATGCCTGGATAGTGGTCATTGTAAATTAAGTTTATAATTTGTATTTATTAATACGTGTTAGAAATTAAAATCAACTTATTAGGTAGTTCTTATTGACATTTGTGTTTATTTATTTTCTCGTTGACTTTGTTTTATATTTTGAATTTTGTTAATGTAAATTATATTAATGTAAATGAGACTGTGTGTGTGATTTTAATTCTGTGTTTAACTTGTTATTATTTTAAGTTAGTATTTTAATTATTTGCGTAGGTATATTTGTAAACATTCAGACACAATGTAAATTGTTATTGAATAAAATGAAATGAAATGAATGATAATTTCCGAATCAAAAAAAAAAAAAGCCGTGTTTGCTTTTTTAGCCTACGTTCCGGCTGAATCATCAGATCAGTTTGATGGTATCATTTTGATCAGAACCTTATTAAAATTTGCTTCGTCATAATCGCTTAACTATCTTAATTGAGATATCTTATCACCACTCGTGAAATACTTTGAGGAGTTCCGGTGGCCGGTGTCTTCTTTATCAGTTCCACTTCACCTAATGATACTTTCTGAATGCAAATGATTGACTTGTTGATGAAAATTCAAAAATCGCCATAATGTGTATGTTTGTATTATTATTATAATTATATCATATTATATTTGAGGACTTCTCTCAAATCCTCATGGATCCTATCATCAGAACTGGATTTTGATAAAAATGGAACCAATCTGGGGAACAAATATTAGGTTTATACGACGGAGTTATGAGGGAAAAAACATATAATAAAAAAATACAACGACTTGTGAACCTCCTCCTTTTTGTAAAGTCGGTTAAAATGACATTATCAGCACTAATAAACTATCTTCTCCCTAAGTAGTGCTTATCTGAACATCACCACAAAGCAGCCTGGTTAGCATGCATGTATGCAAAACGTATCCGACAGCGCGTGGCGGCGGTAGCGTTACCTCGCAACAACTCGACAACCAGTTGCTCCGCGATTATCTACCGATAGCGCGGTGATTGTGTGATTATCGTTAATTTCAATTATCTAATAAGATTACTGCTAATTTGTTGGCTAGTTGGCAATTTACTGTGGTCACGGTTGTAACGAGAAATTCAACGAGTTTTACGCTGGTAGCACACCTCCGCCACAAAACCATATTAACGAAACCGCAGTAGTTCAATTCAACTGGCTCGCATCATGTTCTGCTACTCGCATCCGATTCGAGTAGCATGTCGGAACATGATGTGAGCCAGTAGAATTGTACTACTGCAGTTCGCTGCTATGGTTATGTGGCGGAGGTGTGCTACCAGCGTTAGAGTGGCAACTACGTACAGGGTTACCATAAAAATAAACAACATTAAAGTTATTCTTGGTTTTATCTCATTATCTACTAGAAACAAATGAATGTGGTATGGATACCAACTGAAAACGCACTTTAATTAACTACAGAGATCATTCTTCACTATAGATATTCTTCGTCAAGCTGGAATATTTGTTAAGGCAATCATAATCCTATTTGATGTCTTCATACCCGTATGTGACGGAATGACACTATTCCGAGGGGAGCTCTAATGACCAATTTATGAGATGTCTCATTTTCTAATTCGGTCTCGTTTGGATAGGACTTATTAAATAACTTATAGCACTTACTCTAATACCAGTATGTCAGCTGGTTAAGATAAAGAAATAATCATTTGTCTTGATCATTTGTTTTGTTTTTGATCTAGGATCAAAAATAGTTCGGAAAAGGTTAAAAATGTACAGTGCATAGTTAACAAACATTTTTGAATTATTAAATTCTAAAATACAATATTCAAGTGCGCTAACTGTAGAAACTGTACAATCTCCTTTATATTAAGTAGAATCAAACTCTGACTATTGATATAGTAATAATAATGCAGTTACGATTCTATGCACATACTCATTATATAATAATACCAAACCTGAACATATAGACGTAGTTGAGCACGGCCGCTGCCCCATTCATTGATTCCAGTAGTAAGTTAACAATGGAGCTAGACCCAACGGATTAGTTATGCCTAACTCGCGGAACAAAAAGCTGGATAATTGCACTGGCGAGTAGTCGCGCCAGTTACTCGCGCTAACTAGTGTAGATAGTGGCACGTGTGAACGGATGGCGGCTGTACGGTGGACATAATTGTTGGTGTTATCAACGGTGTGCTTTGTACAACTTAGTGCTATTGTCAAGTTTCAAGTTAGTTGTGAAATCTTTACCTTGCGTGAATTATTGCTATCAGGTCCGGAAGGCAAAATTTTATGAAAACTGTAAATACGCGTGATTTTTTTTTAATCAGAATCTGTGAATCCTGATTTCCATGATTGTTTTCTAAAAGCCATTGACCAAAAATAGTGCAACGTCAATTTTTTTCGCGGCCATCTATCACACTTTAATTAGATGCAGAATAAAAATTTGCCGATGTTAAACTAGGTAGGCGACTAATTAAAACCACTTTTAAAATACGATTTGGACATGTACCACTTAAAAAAAATACCTTTTGAATAAAAAAATCCCTTTCACCTAACTGTACTGCTTGTGATAAACCAGAAGATGTCTAACACCTCCGGGACAAAATATAACGTGGTGTAAAAATTATTGAAATCAATTCAGTTCCTTATTCTGAACAAACTAACTATATTCAGGTTTCGCATAAACTAAAAATAATGTTGTATATTGTATTCGCAATGATTTTGAAAGGCAACATGTATGTAAAAAAAAAAAAAAAATGCATTACATTTAGGTAAATTTCAATGTATTCTGGCTTACCCTGCAAGCAATAAAGCTAAGCTTATTTATAAGTATATATTTAATAGTCTTAATAAAATTTTGTAAGTAACTTGCTTGAGAAAATGATGGGGCTGACATGACTTGTTAAAGGTTGCAAGTCCCTAATAAATAAAGAGAAAAAAAAAATGATATGCGGTAATATAAACCTAACACCAGTCTGAACTGAGATAGACAATAAGTAAAAAATATAGATAATATCAAAAATATTTATTTTTGTTTTTTACTTATCTAAATAATTAGATTACAGCTTAGCGCTTATTTTTTACATAAAAATTCAAGTTTAAATATATCATCTCGGACTGCATTTGTAGAAAAATCGTTTATCAATTCATTTTTGTAAAAGGTTTTTCCAATATCGACTAAGGTTTCAACGATGGCCATGAAACCAAATGCACCACTTCCCATAGTGATTATGAGCATTGTCCTTTATGTATGCAAATTCAAACATCATCAATTTCTACAAATATAATATATTAAGGCTAAGCCTGTAAATACCTCGGACTCGGCAACTATTTATGTGCCAAAACACCTTATAAATCGCTGGCACAGATTAAAGTTTACAAGCCAATGTTGACATAGGCTTCTAAGGACTTCGGTGGATTTAGGAATTATTGACAGAATAAGCAATCACTATGTATTAACTCAAACTTATAATGGGATATTGTTGATAGAGGATCATTTACATAATAGTAATTTGTTGAACACTCACAGTAGTGCGGTGAAGATTGAATAAAGGCTTCTACATACCGGGGCGACTTGTCGCGCGACGCGAGGCGACACAAAGGCCCCGCGTGTCGCTGGACGAGCGGTTCCTTTGTGTCGTGTCGCGTCGCGCGACAAGTCGCCCCGGTATGTAGAAGCCTTGAAGTGCGTCACGTCAGACTTGAATGTGGTTGAGATGGAATCAGTTTGATGTGCCAAGCCTCACCTCCTATTTAGATTGTTCTGCATCACCTATTCTGATTTTGAATGATTTTTGAATACATAATCTGATTCCAGATAATAATTTAGGAGCGGAGATACCGACTCAGTCACCCTCAGTATTAAGTCTCTCTCTACTCTATAGGTACCGAACCGAACACACTATCAATTCTACTAAATCTTCGTTGTGTATAGTGACGGTTGTGACATTTGCTCAGCCAATCAGTTTTGTCGATCGTTTGGCCCTTTACGACGTCAGTGACTCAGTATTGAATTTTGGTTTGCTCCGTCTGTATTCCGACTTTCTGACATGTTGGTTCAAGTTACCTACGTTGTTCGTACAGAATTTATATCTCCAGCGAATGTTTAAACTTTTGAAGACAAAATATTGTACTATTGAAATACACAAGTACTCAGACGGCTAATGACCCACCATAATAAATTAACTTGAACGCACAATATCAAGATCACATAATATTCCAATTTTCCATCCACTGCACATAAATATTTAAACGAGTCCAATCGAATCAACTGTATATTCACAATGAGTACATAAAGGGATCAGCACAATGCGTGGTCCACGCCTGGCGGCGGTCGTGGAGGGCTGGCTGGCTATACAGCCATCAATAGTGCGGTGCCAATAGCCGGCCACTCCACAGGACCCAATAATCCAAATAAACACGGCGCTGTCAACGACACGCGACACTTTTATCACCCTAGTCACCACCCCGGACCCCCGACCCACCACTATGTTTTATTGATTGAACATTGGTTCCCATATTACGCTGCCAACTCACCCAAATTATTGTTTGAACACGTAAGCTCAAATATCGTTGAAACGCACCATCAAACTTTATCACACAACAAAAGCGACCCCAACCAAACGTGGCGCTTTAATAACAAACGTTTGCAATACTAACTTTTCTTATTATAAATTATGACTTTACGAAATATAAAAACAAAAGATTCGTAATCATCAAAATAAACTGGCGGACCGCGAACAGAATACTAACGACATAATTCAAATTCAACAGCAATATCGGGCCAAACAACAACTCGTAATAAAAGCTCAACTCCTTTATTATCCAGAGCCGTGGGCCCCAAGCCGGTCGGCGCGGCGGGTCCCGGGGACCCTCGAACTGAGCCGTCGCGTCGCCCCGACCCGACACGTATTCGCGCCATCCGGCGTATCATTTTTTCCATCTCGAGCCGCACCGCCTGATAACCATGGGGTTAGTGACAGCTTTCAACTCCGGATTAACTTCGTATTGCGGCTGAGGGAAAAAAATTAATAGCTCCAAAAAGATTGGCTTGAAACCCTTGCGTGAAATTTTACTTACAGGGATCCTTTGGACCGAGAAAACTATATATACGTCGTAATTGGGAATCTATGTAAAATACGATCGTTCGAACTAAATTACAGTTATTTGAAAATTAGGCTAACACCAGACGCGTTGAATGCATTATAAATGATTACCAGCTTAATTTTGCTCATGAGTGCCCAGCTACCCAACAAGCAAAAACGTCGTATAATTCCAGTCTTATGTCACATTGTGTGTTAGTCGTATGTCTTCATGTTATAAAACGGTTATATAGTAGTGGTATTTAGCTAACGATTACGTTATATAGACTTTCATCACACGATGTTTCAGTCGCCTGACTGTAATGTCTTATTTTATTATTAGTTGCGTAAACGTTTTCAGGACTAGCTTATACGATGTCTTATAATGGTAACACCATTATAAGACATCGTATAAGCTAGTACCTAAGTTGAGTAAACGTTTTCAGGAATAACTTAAACGACGGGGTGTCAGTGCATTTGCTGAGTAAACGTTTTCAAGACTAACCTATACGACGTCGTATAATAGTGTCAGCCATGATGTTTATTGGACAATCTGGTCATATAGTCGTGTTGGTAAAACAAAAGGTTTTCTAAGATAACCGTTGTCGGGTGCTAGTTTATTTTGACTTCGAGTTACAGCTATAGCTTAAGGCACCTCGCGCACTAGACGGCCACGACCACGACCAGTGGCCGCAACGATCAGATTTACTAAAGAAACCATATAAACGTTGCGCACTTAGCCGCAACGGCTAACTGGCCACGACTACGACCAGTCGTGGTCGTGGTCGTCTAGTGCGCGAGGTGCCTTATGTAAGCGGGCACGACCAATAAGCGTGAAGTCTTTTATTTAGGTACACTGTTTACGTTTTTTAGTTTTAATTTGGACGATTGTTTTTACGTTGGTTTTATGTCGTGTGCTAGTTACATAAGGCAAATTTATAAATTAATTTAATGTTTTGTGTTGCGTAATGCAAATTATTTTACATACTTTTGTATACAATGTAATCAAGTTTTCTAACTGAACAGACAGCTGTGCTTCTGGGAAGTTTGTTGCGCCACTTCGTCTTCCCAGTAAAGCACTAGGAAGTGATGAAGGGTGCGTTTTTGGGGGACTGTTGTTTAAATAATGTAGGCACATAATATATACTAATAATCATGGAAATTAACTTGATTTACTTTTTTCTGTTATTCTTTCATACAAGCACAATATTTAACATATTATTAATCAAAACGGTTGTCGTTGAGTCGGTTCTTGACCAACGTTTCAGTCGTTTGACAATGTCATCTGCTATGTGACATAAACTGTCACCTATAATTATGGGTCTCATCACTAGACTGTCTTTGAAGTCGGTCTTTGTGCTTTTATTTAACTTGTTTATAACGTTCAGCGGTCATTGGCTGACTTCTACGTAACTACTAAACGATAACATTGTCATGTTATTTGTGCCTAATTCGCATTTTATACGTTTTAAGGCTTTTACATACCAGCGCGTTTTACAAACGTTAACTTTATTATAAAACATTAAATTGTTAGTTGGGTATTTATTTAAATAATGTCATTATTAAGCACACTAATTATAAATAATAACTGTGATGAATACGAGATGGGCTCGCATGATGTACGAGTGACAAACGTAGTCGATTAATATTCATAAATCGATGACGATGCAAAATTTACACAGAAATGAGAGATGATTGAATCTGGGAATGTTTTGTTAAACAATGTTGATTAAGTTGATCAGTTGAATGTTGGCGTTGGTACAGTTGGAGTAAATACTCGTACAATCCCGATGCTTGCCAAATAAACACGTTTGTATAAATATTTGTCTTATATTCTCGTTTATCTAATATTCACACAACATCATTAATTTGATTATTTCTAGAACCTATTTCAACCGTGAGAGCAACAAATACGGTAATATGTCCTTTTTGCTTGTTATCAAAATAAACAAATTTTACATTCAAGACGTTTTAGTTACACATTACAGAACTCAACAATTTCGCAATAAGTGAATTCATCACGCATAAGTGATTTAGTTTATAGCAGTTCACTTGCCTGGTGGACAACCGCAGTCTCCGTAGTCGCGGATGCTCCTCCTGGGGCGCCAGTACCTGGGCGGCCTGGCCAGCACCTCCCGCCGCAGCCGCTCCACCAGCGGTTGCTGTGGCTCCAGCACAGCGCTGCGCAGCGCCAGGTGCTGCTCCTCCAGCAACGACAGCCGCCCCTGCAGCCCCTGTTGCTTATACAGGCTGTAGCCGCTCGATACCAGGCTCATGGCACAAGCACACCATAACACCACACAGTAAGCCCACGGATCCCCGGGACATCTCTCCTCACATTTCTCCCATTTCTTTTTAATCGTCTCTTTCTTCTCTTCCTTCTTTCCTTCTTTCTCTACCGTCTTCACTCCCGGAGGCGACTTCCCTCCCATTTTCAAAATCATTTTTCCTGAATTCTATATCTCAAGAATCGCATCTATTAAACCAATGAAATGACAGCCGCATCGTCTTCCATATTCTCATCGTAAATGTTCAACCCGATCTGCGTTAAGGCGATACATTGTACTCACAATAGATGCGTCTGGCTCGAAGCTTTTCACGGTAACAACCTCCTCTATTCTTTATCGAAACCGAATAAAAGATCTCATAAATACGAAACACAAACAAAAACCCACTAAATAAAAAGTAAGTGAAAATCAAACGATGCACGGAAAATATATTATGAATGTTGTGGTCGTAGGGATCGTGTTTGAATTCGTTGCGTTCGCGCGCGAGGAGCGTAGAAGCGTGCCGTCTAGTCGGCAGGCGGAGCGCCACTGACTGCGCTGCGAGCAGTGGATCAAGTCGCCGCGGCTCCGCAGACAAGCCGGCGTGCGCCGAGCGCCGCCGGCACCGGCCCCGGCACGCGGACCAGCAGCGTTTGGGAATTCTCCTTGAATATGTTGTTAGTCTGTTTGTATTTTTTGCCTTTGAATGTATAATTTCGTAAAAGCTTGTACGTTTCTTAATTTAACTCGCATTTCGAGTCTCATTTTATGTAAGTATCGGATATAAATGTATTTTGGATATCTCTTTCCCATTAATAAAATTTACGACGCTGTTAGTTTTGTTGGAAAGGAAACAAGTAACATTACTGAAAAACGGAAAAAATCTCACTTTGCAAATTTAATTAGCGCTACTGAAAAGACAATTGAACAGAAAGTTGTAGATCATGAAACATTTCCCACGCTTGGGAATCGATTTCGCGAATCGAACCGGCGGCGGCGGCGCTTTTATTGGCGAAGTTTTTTTCATCGCAATCAAGTTACACAGGGTGCTGTTTTATAGGCGGTAGTTGGGAGTTCGTCGGAAGGTCCATATTAAGGGGATGCGTGCAAAAACGTGCAGGCCCGAGCAAGCCGCCAAATTGGGCGCTAGCTCGCGCGGAAGAACCGAGGGGGGACGCCAATCCAGTTAGTCGCTCACCCCCGGTACCCGGACCCGGTTCCCGGTCCCGTATACTCAGACGATGAATCGTAACACCGGTTTAACTCCAACTTACGCTGTCTCATCTTTTAATACGAATTGAAGCTAAAGCTAACGATAAATTTACATTCCTAGTGCGGAGACAAAGTATTGTACTGCGTAATCCAAACTAAACAAATGTAAATTGATGCAAAAGAGCTTTCAATTTGTAAACGTGATACTGTTTGGTAATGTAATTTTGATAAAACGTTGAGCGTTAATGGTGAGAGATGAGTGCTTCAGATTTGTAACGATGAAATATTCTTAACGCATGTTTAGGGCTGAGTTAAGTGTCATTTAGTATAGAAGAAGTCTCATTTATGTTACTATAGAGTTTCGCAACCACAGGATATGAAATACAATGAGCTTTTATCGTGTCATGTAATACATAATTTCCCTAATCGAACAAGTCCTTTTAGGGCGATTAAGGCAATCAATTTTGATAAATTATGAAGCAAAAAATAGTAGCTGCCATAATCCTTGCCGGCCTAAACACTGGTCCGGTTAAAATATCCATATCGACATTAATTAAATTTGTAAAGAATTAAAAAAGTTCTGATGTTTTTTAAGGGATAGACGCTATTAATCTCTTTAATAGAGTCATTAAAAGCTGAGTGGCGGCCGCAAGCGCCGACTACCACAAAAAACGCCACGCCACTTGAGCCTGACATGCATTACGAGCCTTTGTAATAAAGCACTCATAATAAAATTAAAAGATAATCCTGATAAGGGCTCATCACGCACATACCGATCTAATAAGGCACTGTGCCTCTAATGTCCATCCTTATCAATACTAAACACATCTAAATGGTCATTTCAAAACATTTTATTGTTGTTAGTTACGATCGCCATTACAATTCGGTTTAAAGTTACGACTCCATAATTGGATTTCATAAAATTTTAATACAATATTTACAGGATTGAAAAGAGCGTTTTGAAGTTTAATGATGAAATTATTTTTGATGCGTCGTTCGAGTGGTTTAAATGCTCGCTCAGCTTGCCTTTGTGAATATTTAAACACTGATCACAGAGGTGCAGCAGACGTGATGATGTTACTAAGTACAAGATTGTGTGGATCATTTAAAAATTCAGAGTATCAATGTTGATCGCTTTTCGTAAGTGCTGTAATTAATTCGTTAGAGCAAGCAAAGTTGGTTCATCGGCGACGCAATCTGCAACATCGGAGCGGAGACAAATAGCTGTAATTAAAACTAGATTGTCATTGTTTAGCTCCGCGTTGTGTCGCTCGAGCCGCGCCGGACGTGTGCGGCTGTGCGCACATCTATCTCCGCTCACTTCTATAAATTTAATTTAAACTTTTGTACTCCGTCAAACGCTGAGCTTAAGACACCCTCCCGTGCTGACAGTTTATATTTTTTAAATTTAATCTCGTACTCTTTTGAATAATTGAGCAGCGCGATGGCTCCCTCGCAGCCGACTGTGTCCATAGAATATTCTTGTTTAACTTTAAGTTTGTCTAATCATTATAGAGGTCGACGAGTGGCGAGGGAAATCTTTGGAGGGGAATTAAAGTTATGTTGGTTCTCGACTCGGCTCAAAACCGCTTAAGTTAAGAACTTTATAATATTTAAAAGAAAACTTATAAATAGGTAACGGTAGAGCTTAAGACTAATTCCAAAAACGTACACTAAACCTAGTTAAGTTTAAGTTATCTGAGTCAACTTTGCTAACAGCGTATTCTAGACATCTTTTGGGACAAGACTTCAGGGCCTTTTAGCGTTTCGTATTCTCGTTTGGCTCAATTTCATTTCGTTCACATAACATTTTATACTATGTTATTTATATAGTAGTTTGTAATTAAGAACAATATTATTCTGCAATTTTACGAATTTTTCCCATTTACGACTAAATTAATTTTATAAAGAAACTGTAAACTTTAAAACAGAATGATAATATCAAACTCTGAAGTCACTTTAGAGTGTCAGTTCATTTTGATTTTCGTTTCACATACTGATGTGAATGAAAACAGTTATTTTTGAGTAGGTAAGTCACTTTTCCATCTTTTCCTCTTAACTTAATTCGAAATCAATTCAATTCATCAGAAGCGGCTACTCTCCAGAGTTCTCATAATTGTTTGTAGGAACGTTAAATTTTCTTCAAGCAATCACAATCGGCGTGACCTTGTTAAATCCATTCCAATTTCAGTGGAACGAAGGCGTAAATATTACCAGCAGTGGCGCGAAATGTAAATAGCTTAGTATCGCCGAAACGAAAGTGAAATATCCCTTCGTCCGAGCACCAAATTGGAGCAGCCACGTTATCGGATCGTTAGCTTTATTTACAGTTTGTGGTGGAATTGGGAAAAGTTGCGAAGGGGAGAGCCGAAGAAGTGGAGGGCGAGGCCGTGAACTGAGGCACTTCCTTCACTTTATGAATTCTCGGCGAGCGGTCACCTACTAGCGAGTTGGCGACACCGATACCGAATCGGAGGCCCGATGTTTCGAGCTCGTAAATATTGAACTTGGAAAAAATTGCAATCCGCATTGCGGTGCGCAATATTTACGGTTATTACTTGTTTGTTCTGCGACACTGATTAAAACTCTTATTTGTATTTATTTGAAACAAGATTGTAATCGGAAAAGTTCAAGAAATATTTCGTGGAATTGGGATCGCAGAACAAATAAGTTTAAATTCATGTGGTATTTCTATAGAACTGTTATCAATACTGATACAGAAACGAGAACATGGAGCAGTAAACGTAGTCGACAAAGGCACACGTAGTATATGAGGAGCAACCACAGTCACAGATTAGTATGCGAAGAGCTGAACCGAAAGCAATTAGACGTTTCGATTCCATCTGAATTCCAAATGGGCATCGATTGGGACAAATAGTTTGGACCCTTCAAATTGGAGCCGAGGTGACGCGTGATGTTCTAATGTAATCACTCCGAGCCTCGGGCGAGCTCCAATTTGCGGCCTTTCGACTTCGATCAGTGTGATTTTGCGAATTGTAATTGTGAAGTATTACGAACGCTGTTCCAGCCTCTGTTGCTGATTATGAAACTTTTTATTGGATGTTGGTCACGTTTGTATCTCGTAAGTGGTGATTAGGCTTCCGACTGGTGTCACACCTCACACAGTGGACTGATCTCAATACTTACTACAATGGACTGGAGTCACGATCACCAGTTAGGTAAGTATCGTAGACATTTTCCGAACATTGCACCTAAACCGATTCTGAACAACCATCATACTTAAAAGGTAACATAAAGTTGGAATTTATCAAGAAAACTTGATGTTTATGGCGGCGATATGGAAGTAGGGGGAATGCTATCTCAGTAGTTCATAATTTAAAAATGGAACAATATTATGTTAACAGTGAAGATTAGAACAATAAAGATATAACGCGCCGGGGGCGAGCCGCGGACGAACGACGAGCTATAAATCACAACAAGCAGCTCGACGCAATGTTGAAGTTGCAGGGTTCTGAATGTTGGACAAATATTACGTCAAAAATAAGATAGCGCAGATTATTATTAGGCCATCATTGTTTATAGACATAAATAATGTTTATGTAGCCATAAAACATTGGGCTCGTAACTCGTTCAGCAAATGTAAAAGAAAAGGACATAAATTATAGTATTTAATTATGTTAGGATTTCCATCCCTACTTTGTTTGTTAATTACAGAAAAGGACCTACTTTACATAAAACTGATGTTGTCCAACACACACTGGCAGCTAAACAACGTGTACGTACATTCACAACAGAACACGAACTGCACACAAAATAAGCGGCAAACAACAAGTAACGCAATAAAATTATTCACCGAAGAGGAGGTTGAACGGGTGAAACATAAAGAGTAACTTCGTTCTCGTGTCGATTCCCGCATTTCCCACCGAAATAGTGCGGCGGGCATAGTTCCCGCAGATGTCGGGATCGTGACCGCGGACTGCGGGACTCTGATACACAGCCGTCCAAGTGTTTATTACTGCTCTTACTGACGCCGGTGACGCGTCCATGAGCTCGCTTTCTAATGTCTCGTGATGGGAAACAACACATTGTTTCACCATAACGATCACTCTATATGGCGTCCTTGAGTGCCTGTTCTCTTAGTTGCCTGTTTTCTTTATCCAAATCTCGATGTGGTTTGACTAAAATAGAGCAACGTGTTTGGTCTGTCAAGGAGTTAAAAATGAGAATTTCCATTTTGAGAATGATAATATAAATTTCAACAAAGTTAAAGCGTGGATTGTTAACTTAAACTTAAGTATCTATCAAAATAATGTCATTGGTTTCGGCTCTATAATTGCTAAAATAAGCGGAACGGTTTCAACCACAATAGAAATCGAACAAACAATAACCTTGTGGCGACATCCCCCGGCTCGTCAGCACTCAACTTGGGGCTGTGATATAAACTGATAAAGAAACTATGCAAGCGGAAACTTTAACACCGCCGAAGTTTGGACAAATTATCTGTCCGCAGAAGGGTGTGTGTGCTTAGGACCGGCGTGTGGCACCGACTGGGCTGTTAAGAAAATTTACCTCGACCAATGTAATTAGACCCCCGACCGTTCATTAAGCTCCTCCGCTAATAGCTGACGTCGGTGACGTGTGGAGATGTGTGAGAGGTCAGGTCACACTGGCCACGTCAACACTTGCACGCGACATTTGCGGCCCGGCCTTTAATTTTCCTGAGTCGCTTGTTGTCGTTTGTGGAATTTATACACGCATATATTTTGATTATTTTGCGTTTTAGGATTGCGTCAGGTTTATTTTGGTAACAGATTTCAAAAAGGTCTGTCTGCCTCGTAATGTTGGTGGTGGTTTGCAAGTAAATGACGGTTGAGCTTGAAAGTCCCAAAGGGGCCTTTGACAAGTCCTGTATAAGCATCACCCCCATTTTGCTTATTTTGTCAGGTCGAAATTCATAATTTTATAATTCATTACAAAGCACATACCACCATTATCGTAGTTTATAAAATATTTTCTACATATTTTATTTTATATCAAGAATGAGTAGCTCTTATAAAGTATTCTATACTAACATCTACTCAATTTTACTGGTCAATTGATGTTATCCTTCCGAAAGTTTATCATTGGACCGAATCAAGCAATATCATCGGTACTCGAAATTCATGTTTAACGTGAATGAATTATTTTATCAATTTATCAATCTGGATTCAAGTTTGATTCCTGTAATTCCTTGAGATTATTGAAGCCCACGCTTCGTTGACTCATTTAGTTAAATTTATCATCAAGTCGAGTTATTACTGATTTGTGTAGCCGCCGCGATCGTAAACTGTCTCCTTTATTATAGTCGTGATATTATTTTGAAATAATCTTATTTACTTTCATTGCCTTGATTATTTATTACGTTTAGATGTAACGATTAGTATTTAGATGTACCTATACGCAATATCTCTGGTACTTTAAGATAAGAGATAATTATATTGTGATAAATTATATTAATGGGTTACCGAGGTTATCGAGGTAACATCTTTATGGCATTATTGAATACTAAAGGTACTACAAAAACTTGAGTTCGCAAGATTTTTGAGTACCTAAAGTTTCTAGTTGGTATTGCATAGCATCTAACTTATTGAAATGTTATTAAAACAATAGAGATTATGTAATTTCCAAGTAGCCAAACGTTCCTAATACTATGTAAAACGTTCGTAATTAACCATACTTTTCCCATCCATTAAACAGTTTCTAATCAGCAATGCTGCGGAGGATATCTCGTAATTCAGTGACGTCACATTCCCAACGTTCGCGTTACAAAGTCACAACAGTAGTAAACACCAGTGCACAGCAGAGCAATAGATATTAACAGAGAAAATGAATCCAGATAAGGAAGCAAAGGGGACTGGCAGCGGTCCGGCGGGCGGCGGGTGAGCAGGCCACGCATATCGCCGACTTTGTTCGCACTCATTGAGCTGTGTAAAAAGATACATCTCCCCTATTTCATTTATACCAGCCTGTTTATCTAGCCTTTATAAATTGCTTTCATTTGCCCAATAATCTTCTTTTTCGCTTTGATCTCAGCTTGTTTATTCAAAAAGCGCTTTTTTTAAATTCAATTTGTTTCAACGAGCCACGCCGCTCTCTAACACTTGCACTCGTAAAACCCGTCTGATTTTACAATCAATAAAATAAAAAGTTGAATAAAATTGTTTCCTCGTTTCTAGTAAATTACGAGTACATTTATGAATGAAAGCGGTAATAAAATTACGCGGTAAGTTATCTCTACGGCGGTCATCTTGATATTATAATGGCGATTGTAAAACAGTAATTAATACCCATTTAGATGGTTGTTGACGATTAGGAATACACGTAAACCGATATCTCCAGTTTGATTTAAAGACGTACAAAAGTTTCGTAATTCAGTCATTGGTAAGCAATATGCAAGTTTAGTAGGAATCATTAGTAATAAATTGTTGCATTCCTACAAGGTTACAAAATGGAACCAAGTAAAATGTTATGTTCAAATTGTGCTCAAATGCAAGAAAGTACACATGACTTTCGTGTCAAGTAACATAATGATACGTAATTCAAAAAGAAATAAGGAAAAAAGAAACAGTAAGAAAAACTGAAGAAGCAAAGAAACCGTACACCGTGACAATGACAAATAAAGTAGCGAAGCGAAGTAACAAATGTCATAGGAGAGCGACAAATCCGCACCGATCCGATTTACCGAACGATTTCTTGCCCCCGCCATTCACGTGTTTCTATCTAGCTGGCCCACCTGAGCCACATCAACGAAACCGATGTAGACTGTTAGCTTATTCAATGTACCTGTCTAATCAAATGAAAATATTCAATGTACCTCCGCCAGTAAGACAGAAATGACGTTTCATTTCGGTTTCTATCCAGCGGGGCCCTCCGTTATTCTATTGCTTAGAGACTTGAAAATGCTATTGTAGATACTCCTTCCAATGTACCTTTCAAATTATTCATTTATTTTCATAATCTTTGGATATTACAGCAGAAATTACATTCGTAGGTTTTTTTCTATCCAGCGGGGCCCTTTTTATCCTTTTTATTTACAAGTGAAAGTCACACGCCAAATTAAAGCATTTTCAATGTACTTACAGGGATTAATGCGTTTTTTGTGATAAACATAATAATTAACGGTGAAAAAGATATGTTCACTTTAGTAGTTTTGTTAACAAAAAGTAAGGTCAGCATGACAACGTAGATAAAATAATAATGCACACAGAATATATTATTTTGACATGGTATATTTTTTCAAATGAATAAACTATTGTTTCACATAAATTACGCAATGCGGTATAATTTATTTATTTATTTGGAGAACTTTTACTATAGCGTCCAGATCGTCATGACATTCCCAACTGCCATTTTGACGTAAACAGTGGGTTTTGTAATGGCCAACGTCGCTTATACTAGGGCAGTATTGAATTACAGATATTAACTTGTAAGGTTCTTTTTGATACAGAAATAAATGTTTTGAAACATCTGATAAATCAATTGCATTGATGCCATTAAAATCAAAATCAAAATCAAAAGTCATTTATTCACACTAGGCTGAGAATCAGCACTTTTCGAACGTCAAAAATTACATGAGACAGTCCCCCAAAAACGTCCACCCTTCACCACTTCCTAGTGCTTTCGCATTAATATCGAATGCTACCATATTCTGTACTTCGTATACAATTTTTTTAATACCAGTGCAACCATCATGACCACACACTGTTCCAGCATAAGTGATGCCCAGATTAACGGCTTCGTTTTAAAAAGAAGTACCACGCATTTGTAGAAGCTGTAAGTCATACTTTACACTCGTTTTATAATAACAGGTGATAAGTAGTTAATAGTTTCATATGCTACTATTTTGCTGACCCTACATGAAATTAAATTTATTATTAATTTACTTTCTTTTGACTTAGATAGCTTACTATCAGCCAGTTGATGCAACTTTAGGACACAGGCGGTCGGTGCGTTACCTGAAACTCACGCGTAGGTACCTAAATTGTTCTCCAATAAGTTTATTATTCAAAAATACAATTATGTACTTATCGCATCTAAACAAACGCATTAATCCCTGTAGGTACATTGAAACTGCTTTAATTTGGCGTGCGACTTTCACTAGTAAATATTAAGGATAAAAAGGGCCCCGCTTGATAGAAAAAAACCTACGAATGTAATTTCTGCTGTAATATCCAAAGATTATGAAAATAAATGAATAATTTGAAACGTACATTGGAAGGAGTATCTACAATAGCATTTTCAAGTCTCTAAGCAATAGAGGGCCCCGCTGGATAGAAACCGAAATGAAACGTCATTTCTGTCTTACTGGCGGAGGTACATTGAATATTTTCGTTTGATTAGACAGGTACGGTTCAATGTACATTGAATAAGCTAACAGTCTACATCGGTTTTGTTGATGTGGCTCAGGTGGGCCAGCTAGATAGAAACACGTCCGCCATTCGCCTCCAACAACATTTATTTTCCATCGTTTGATTTCTACAGGTATTTCCCTCTATCAGGCAGACTCATTCATGATAGCGACGGCTTCGAAACCATTCTTTAACCAACTGATGTCGGATCAGCTATCGATACTTATAATAAAACTTTCCGGGACCTTTTGTCCGCGATTTCTTACGGTTACAATTCCAAAGTAATAATAGTTCGTGTAACTTAGACTTAGCTCCGAAAACTCATTATTCCGGAACTGAAGATTAAAGATGCTTACGCAATATTCGGGAAGATTAATGCTTCCGAAAGCACATTTGGTCGACAAACTTCCCTAACATTATTCTATCAACGCTTCATGGGATGCCCTAAATTACAGCCATCAACGGGTCTATGACAAATTACGAGGGACAAACTAATAAACATGAGAACATCTAAATAGCATCTGGTGTTAAAACGAGACGTCTCAATAATTCAGTGGAGTCGGTCCTGGAGGCAGCGGGTAATGTTTGGGCAAATGTTTGCGTATGACCCATCCCGGCCCCTAATACGGGGGAAATAGTATGCGAATTGCGAGTCTTGTTCACACTGCTCGACTTCAAACGGGCCACAGTCAGTCAAAAATATTAAAAAAAAAAAAAAAAAATAGGCAGTGTGATTGAGGTGAGTTTATTAAGTTGTTATTCTATGCAAAAACATCTGCCGGTAGCCAAATAGAGGTTGGTATCAAAACACGTTGATTATGTGAAACGGCAAATATAACGCTGGACGTAACTTCTTTCAGCACGTAGCGCACTTCTGTCGGTATTGGTATTGCACGCTCGGCTGGCACTAAATTGTAGGCTCAGCGTTCTCAGTGCCTGTAATTTGTTGAATGTGCGTTCAGAATTGATGATATTACATTGAAGTTTAAATGTGCAGGTTTCGCGTTATTTGTTGGCTTTATGATAAACCAAAATGAAGTGACGGAAGTAGCAATAAAGTAACCTTATAATATGTATTGTTGCAGAAGAATTGTTTATTAGGTAATTTATTTTATTTATCGTGTAAGTACTCTAAACCGGCGTTTTTTTTTGGGTTAGTGGTAGAGATTTTTTTCAATCCATTATTTCATAGGACTGTCGTTTTCAGTCTGTAATGTATTTTAATCTTTTATGATATCCTATTTTTTTTCATCAAATGGTATTAGTAAACTTCCAAACCACTGAAATCTACTTAGATGAAATTACGTAAAATAGTAGGCATTTTCGGAATAAAACTCAAATTTAATGGTATGACACTTTTCACGATCATGAAACGTAAACAACAACAAACGAAGCATGGTATTGTGTCCAATGTCTGAATTTTAAAACGAACTGTCCCATAGATACAGATTGGAATCCTGCTCGCGCCGCGCCGTGACCAAAATATTATGCAATCCTGCTCGCGCCGCGCCGTCACCAAAATATTATGCAATCCTGCTCGCGCCGCGCCGTGACCAAAATATTATGCAATCCTGCTCGCGCCGCGCCGTGACCAAAATATTATGCAATCCTGCTCGCGCCGCGCCGCGCCGTGACCAAAATATTATGCAATCCTGCTCGCGCCGCGCCGTGACCAAAATATTATGCAATCCTGCTCGCGCCGCGCCGTGACCAAAATATTATGCGACTTGCATTGTCATTATATTATGTCTATTTTGGAGATAAGGCCCAGCAAATAAAGGAGAATAGACAAGATAATTTACAAAATTATGAGTTGTTCTATTTTTAACCGACTTCCAAAAAGGAGGAGGTTATATGTTCAGATGTATGTTTATTGCCCCGGCAATCGTGGACCGATTTTGAAAATATTTTGTTTTGTTTGAAAGGGTTTTATTTCTAAACATAAACATTTACTAATTGTTTTATTGAGATTAGAATTTATTGTTTTAAGAATTTTTTTTGTTTACTCCCGAGGTGATCCCATTGCCACAGAAATCGAGGGAAATCCTCAAATTTTATGGGCACACATATAGCGATTTGGGTATTTTTTTATAGTAAATCGTGCATTTGCTCTCGGAAAGCACCATTTAGTGGAGTGGAATTAATGATGGAGACCACAGATGGCCATCGAAACAATAAAGATAATAATAAGTATTTAACGGGTTGTAATTCGATTAGGTACTTTAATATGGTTGAGTGGCAGTTCTCCTGGTTCTTACCAGGAGAACTCCTCAACAATCAACGTCTCAGCATCGGGAAAAGCAATATTTTGTAAAAGGTGATGAGCAGTTAACATTAGGCTATTGTAACTTAGATAAATTAAAAAGTGACCCACTAAAAAATTAAAAATAAAAAACTTTTTACAAAAAAAAAATAACTGACTTCCAAAAAAACACTACAAAGTGAAAAATAACATTAATTTCGGAAGTCGGTGGCAAAAAACTGAAATACAGATCCAAAGACACCGACTTCCGAAATTAAAGTTATTTTTCACTTTGTAGTGTTTTTTTTGGAAGTCGGTTATTTTTTTTTAGTATCATCTATGAGGTATTCCACTCAGAGCACTGTTTCCAACGGCACTGAACCAGGGGGTCTACTCCAAAGTGATAGCTGATAATCCCAAGTATCGGCCGAATGTTCAGCCGTCTTCTCTCTTGTCCTAAGTTTCCTTTTTTGAGTTTGAATCCTTACCCGACTTCAAGTCAAATTTTATACTTTGGCTTATCTCTTTGACTGTCTTCCCCCCCCCCCTGTTCTACTAACCGCACTCAAACAGAATGTTGATTAGTACGGTTCGGTGGAACTGTTAATTAGTAAGTATTATTTTCATTCTACGAACGGCGTTAAACAAATTTTTAGTGATGAGAGGTATTTTTTAAGCAACGAAAAAAGGGAGGAGGTTCGCACGTCGACGCGTATGTTTGTTTTCTTATCTTGATGATTCCCTGTTGTCTCTTTATTTCAACCCATCTAAAGGCTTCTACATACCGGGGCGACTTGTCGCGCGGCGCGACGCGACACAAAGGCACCGCTCGTCCCGCGATGCGCGGGGCCTTTGTGCCGTGTCGCGCTGGTATGTAGAAGCCTTAAGACGTCTTGGTTTTTTTATAGTTTTCAATGTCACTCGTTAGAACTTTTTGCAATCTAATACTGCGAGCACGGCATGGCATGGATTTATTTAAATCAGAGTGACAAAATACACAGAGCGATGCTTATTCGTATCAATAGGACATGCTAGACTTCATGATAGTAATTAGGTATGTGGACAAAGCATGACATGCAAGTTTGAACGGTCACATCACGCATAACAAGCTACCTAGTCAGAAGCGAACAAAAACTTTTGTCGCAGCTTGTGAAATGATAGGATGTTAGTATTTATTGAGTTGTGTAATTTTAAACTTTCTACAGCAACACAACAGATCGTGAGTTCATTGCCACCGTTATTTGATCCCCAAGATACAGACTAACGTCTAGATTGGGAATCACCGTTCAAATTGCTGTATAAGATATACTTGATTATTAATAAATAATTTCAATTTCAATTTGTGGTAAAAAATTCAGGCAAATATAAAATAGGAAGACCGAGAAGTAAGTGGGTAAAAAGATAATATTCTTTATTATAGGTAAACTGAAAGGACGATGAACA
Organism: Tiliacea aurago; assembly: GCA_948098905.1. NCBI lineage: Eukaryota > Metazoa > Arthropoda > Insecta > Lepidoptera > Noctuidae > Tiliacea > Tiliacea aurago. Next base: position 27,285,972 of record OX402588.1, on the reverse strand, counting down.
GAACCAGAACAATTTACACTACTGACACACACTACATACACAACTGAAGGAAAAGGCAAAGGTTAGCTTAGTTAATAAGCAGTTAAAAATAATTAGCAATGGATGCAGTGGAGGTTGCTACACCGACAAGTGACCCGCATTTAAGTTTCGTAGGCTCGTACAGGAACGACAATTCCAAGCTAAACCAAAATTAATTGATGCCTTCAAAACAATAGGAGCGAACAAAAACTTGTAAGTTCCCTTACCCAAACTGTACATTAGATAACCGATGGCTTCACCCACATCCCTCGTCAAACAAATCGAAACAATGGCGCCGAGCAAACAGCGGGACATAGAGACGTTTGTCTTGGAATCTACATTAGAACAAACATACACCCCTACTTAATGGCATGGTAGTGCCGCTGTGGAAGTAGGGATACTTCCACTTATTCCAATATCGGGATTTGCTTAGGGTTGGCCGATAATTAAGTGGTGATGGCGTAGCTTGAATGAAAGGCATTGCGATATTAAAAAGCGTGCGTTAGTGATTTTTATAATTTATTTATATATTCCTGGCGAAAAGTTCCCTAGTTCAAAGATGAAATAAAACCTTTTCTGCACAAAGCAAATCCCACACTTTATTTGATCTAGTGAAAGTGAACCCGTGTGGAATTAAACTGTGGAAGGTTACCTACATTACAAGTAATTGAAGCTGATAACCCAGCCTCAAGCCTGTCAAAGGATCTTCTGTTTGTATCCGAGGAATTACATTGCCAGCCAAAATGACAATATGAGTACCAGACATGACGCACTGTGCTGTAGGTGTGGGTAGGTACTGCTACAGTCAGCGTTGACATCAATATACCTTGTTGGCATTTTGAGTACAAAGAAAATTGTTATGTATCTATTAAAAATCTACATCTTTCTAATAAAAATAAGTGATAGAAGATAAAACAGATCAATTATTTTTCAGATTATCTTAAGTACATACATCTTTTATGGGGTACTGTGTTAAATGTTACGACAAAATACCTTGTGCATTGTATATATAGCAATTAAAATAAAGAAATTTAAAACACATATTACAAGTACACTTTTTATAGAAGCATAATTATTATTACAAATTAGAGGATTATATCCAAAATAAGAATGCTTGGAAACATACTGGTCCATATGACAATCTAGAGTCTAGGCAAAATCAAACTGGTTGATATTTTAATCGTATAATTTATAATTTTTATGATATTGATTTTACAGTCACACACTAACTTATTACTTTTTTTTTAAACCAATAACAGGCACTTTTGAATTTTCAAGGGGTCGGTTAGCCAGAGAGACGAAGCTTGTTGCCCATTCTAAAGCGTAGTAGGTTCCTATGGAGAAGAACGGGCAAGAAACTTCGCGGACACTCTTCTAAATCAAAATATTGTTACATAGTATTGGTTACATCATTCATGTTGAAATTATACATGCGAGAACAATATAGAAAGACGTGCACGTTAAAAGCGTCCGTAATAAAAATATAAAAACAAAAAAAAACAATTAAAAATAGGTTAAAATAATCCGTGGCAGCTAAGAAATGACCAGTCCCTACTGACGGCGCCCGTTCACGAACATGACGCATGGATCAGCACCATTTAGATCAACCATTTTGAAGGGAACTTAATGATCTAACACACCCGCCACCATCAGCAAGACATTTGAGTGAGCATGACACACTCAGCCGCCAGGGCACATTCAAATCAATGAAAGACGTACTCAGAAAATGGTAGGTAGGTACATAGTGCTCACACATGTGCTATGCAGTGATACAATACCTATACTTTTACGATGGTTATACAATATGTAACAAAAACCCTGTTGTTCCTACGTTTTAAGAATCGGTATACATACGTAATAAGGAAAGTCATTTATAAAAACTGTTCAACAAAAATAATTAAAATATATATTTAATTATTAATATTTGTAATGTTTAACTGATTTCTAACCTCTTTCATTCTTTGATTTTGACTTCTCGACTAGCCAATACTTATGTTTTTTTTAATTATAATTCCACCAATGTTGTGCTTATAGGCAAATGTATACGTCCCTGAAAGGAACAACAGGGTTTTTGTTACATACTGTATAATATGCACCAGGGCTTGTTAACATTAACAAATAATGAAATAATAACCGTTAAGTAACGTTAATTTCGAAATGATACCTCATTAACGTTAAAAAAATTAACGTTACTTGATAACAATATCAGTAATATAACGTTAATTAACATTAACACAAAATACTAAAGTAACGTTAATTTAGCTACGTTGCCGTTTTGTGCGCTCGCTTAGCAGTGGATCACTTTAAATAATTATATTGTTGCCGCGCGCCAGCTGTGCCGCTGTCCGCGCCATAGTGAGTTGGTTTTTTCGAGACGTCTCCAACATTGAATAATTCTTTAGATTAAGCGAATAAAATGAACATGTTTGATTTTTGGGTGCAAAAGTACACTGTAGGGTTGTAGGGCGACTCATCCTGATATTGAATCAATTATCACTTGTCTTATCATTGACCAAATCAGCTTGCTATACTACCAGCACTTCTCACGCGTAAGAATTAGGTAAAGTTGGGATCGGCACGGCATGGAAATCAGCGCGGCGCGACAACGGGCGGCATACCACGCGCCTCGGGCAACGCTACTTCCACTTTACCCGTTAAAAAGTAACGATAAAATTACCGTTAAAATACAAGTAACGATAAAATTAACGTTAAAATACAAGTAACGTTAATATAAATTAACGGTAAAATGTGGCATAAATAACGTTAAATCTATTACCGTTATTTTAATATTACCGTTAACTCTGTCAAATGAAGGTAACGTTATGAAATTTTACCGGTATTTAAAGCCCTGATATGCACCATGTATCTATCACATATTTTTTTATTTATTATCTGTCATTGCTTCATTTTTAATTATTTTTACCTATTGTGCTATAGTAGTTTTATTCCAGGTGCATCGTCTTCTTAAATTATAATTAATGCACCGGTACAAAATATTATAAAACATTTTTAAAAGAGTAATGGCGGATTGCTCATTCTTCTCCATACAAAACTATCATTTGGAAGGGGCAACTAGAATCAATTAAATTTTGATGTTCAACGTTTTTATTTCTTATTTTGTTAACGGTGTGTGGTCCGCAGCGTTTTTGACTTAAATTTAAATTTAAATAGGTTTACAAAAATAGAAATTTAATACAAAGATGACCAGCGGGTCACAATTTAGTAGAGTATATAGAGAAATGAAAATTATTGTTTTAGTTCTAATGCCACTCTTTGTGTTGACTTCAAATCCGTAACATTATTCAATAATAAACACAAATCTTCAAAATCTTCTCTAGAGTAGTCTATAAAGTTAGCCACTAACATATTTCATGCTGAATAAGCTCTTCCAGACATTATTTTGACCTTAATAGACTCAAAAACGTATATAATTTTAATATAAACAAATGTTTCACACCTCCAAATGCTAGTGAGCTACGTAACTACTATCGCAAGCGTATTTTTCGATAGCGTCTGTCGAATAAGTGACTCATGGTGCCGTTTTGAATGGTGACAGCTGAAAAATGTTAGTGACTATCGAATAGATTACGTTAGGTTTCTTACCTATCGAAATCTATAGTGCTCATGGTACGTATTTTAATTCTTGCTGTGACCGCAAGGGGCGCTGTACATTATTTCATACATATTATAATTTACGGAGACGCTAGCGAGTTTTGGCTGTGTAAACTGATGGTAGAGGTACTGCTTCCATACAAAACTTTAGAGTTATCGTCATTTTAATCACATGTGCCGATCTGCGAGGCACAATGACTATATATCCTTTGGCGAGGCACAATCCGGGAAGTGGCGCCACACATGCACCACATCCGCGCAAGATGGCTGCTACCGTTAAATGGATAATATTCAAAATTAATTTATTTACGTTACCCGTTCGTGTTTGGGTCACAAAAATTCATATGTGCACTAAATTTTAACTTAATCGGTCAAATATATGGTCCGGAGAAAATCGGCTGTGACAGACGGACGGACAGACACACGAGTGATCCTTTATAAGTTCCGTATTTTCGTTTTGGGGTAAAAATTTTTTTAGGGTTCCGCCCTAAAATAACTTTATTCAGTTCGGGAAAAAAAATACGGTACAATATTAAAAAAAAACTAGTAAAAGATTACGTGGAGCCTCAAGTGAACAATTTCTTTTGTTCAAAGGAAAAGCTTCCGGCAGTTTGTAGGTGAACACAACATGTTCAATACATTAACAATAACTTCAAACGTAAATGTAGGTAATGAACAAAACAACTGAAAATTAACAAAACTTAGTTGTTTAGCCAAGTGTCTCGAGTTTGTAACAACATGTCATTGAAGTGAAAACTTCTAAAAGTGAAAAATAACCTTTATTTTTTTCCACTGACTTCCGATGGAATGAAGGTTATTTCTCAATTTGTAGTGTATTTTTTGTAAGTTGGTTGTTTTTTTTGGAAAAAGTTTTTATATTTTTTACTTTTTAGTGGGTCAGTTTGCAATTATCTAAGTTACAATAGCCTTATGACAACTGCTTATCACCTTTTTATAAAATATTGATTTTCCCGATGAAGGGGCGTTAAAAGTGGAGGAGTTCTCCTGGTAAGAACCAAAAGAACTGATGGTGACTTCACCATATGCATTGTGACGAGCAAAAATTGGTTAGCAACCATATTGTCTAATCGAATCGCTACAATGAAATACTTATTATTAAGTAGTTCCGATGGCCATCTGTGGTCTTCATGATCAGTTCCACTTCACCAAATGGTACTTTCTGAGTGCAAATGCATGAGTCACTATAAATAATACTGAAATCAATATAGATGTGCCAATAAAATTCGAGGATTGCCTTGATTTCCATGGGATCCCCCCATCAGATACTTGGTGACAATGGGATCACCTCGAGAACATACCCTTTCAACCAAAAAGAATTTTCAAAATCGGTCCACAATATTGACAGAGCAATCGGTGAACAAACATTTAAAAAAAAAACATACAGCCGAACATATAACCTCCTCTTTTTTGGAAGGCGGTTATAAACGTGTCAATCTCAAGAACACTGTCCTTCAAGATACAGGATTTTCCTAGTTTGAAGGGCCGGTTTCATTTACTTTTTATTTCTGTTTGACATTTTAAAGTCATATTTTTTTTTGTGGTTATTGTTTGCTTTTTTTATGGTTGTCATGCTGACATTTTTTATTTATATGTTTATTGTTTTCATTTTAACCAACTTCCTGTTTCTGAGTTTCTCAATTCGGCGGCATGTATGTTTATGTGTATTTTTTTTGTATGTTTGTTACGCGATTACTCAGTCATAATTATGGACCGATTTTGAAAATATTTTTTCGTTTGAAAGGGTATACTTTCGAGGTGGTCCCATTGGCACCAAATCAGAATCTGATGGGGGGATCTCATGGAAATCGAGGGAAACTCTCAAATTTTATAGGCAAACCTATAGCGATTTGGGTATTTTTTATAGTAACTCGTGCATTTACTCTCCGAAAGCACCATTTGGTGAAGTGGAACTGATGATGGAGACCACAGACGGCCACCGGAACAATATAATAATGAGTACCTATTTAACGGGTTGCGATTAAGCAATTTATTTTATGCTCGTCACTATGCATATGGTGACTGGAACTCCTCAAAAATCAACGTCCCAGCATCGGAAAAAGCAATATTTTATAAAAGGTGATGAGCAGTTAACAATAGGCTATTGTAACTTAGATAAATTCAAAACTGACCCACTAAAAAGTGTAAAATAAAAAACTTTTTACTAAAAATAATAACCGACTACCAAAAATAACACTACAAAGTGAAAAATAACTTTAATTTCGGAAGTCGGTGGCAAAAACTCAAATACAGATCCAAAGACAAAATTAAAGTTATTTTTCACTTTGTAGTGTTATTTTTGGTAGTCGGTTATTATATTTTGTAAAAAGTTTTTTGTTTTTTCGTAATTTAGATTTTTTATTAGGAATTGTAAACATTTGCTTGCCCATGTGACGGTAAAATATTGTTGTAAAATAAGATATAGTAATAGCTAAATAAAAATATGTAAATGGGTTAGTGACATCTTTAATATATATTTTGAATATGACAAGAGAATTAACATCTATGAATTTGTTCTATGTAGATAAAAGAACTTAAGGCGTCACAACAGCCAGTATTACAACACGCCCCCTTAATCTACATTGTAACAACACTAAAAGCAAAAAAAAGAAAAAACAAATAAATAATAACACAAATAGAAAAACTTAATCCAAAAACCCTAAACTACTTAAACATCTCTTAAATTTAATTTTCTGCAGAGGTTTAGTGAACACATCTGCAGGTAAATGTGTAGTAGGCATAAAATTAAGTTTAATAGTGTTATCCGATATTTTTTCTCTGATAAAATGATATTTGGTATCAATGTGTTTGGTCCGACCGTGATGGATAGGGTTTAATGCAATATTTTGTGCACTCTGACTGTCTCCCGATAAAACCACAACGTCTAACAAACCACTCACCTCAAACAGAAAACGTCTCAGAAATACAGCCTCTTTGCTTGCCGAACACAAGGCCATGTACTCCGCCTCCGTTGAAGATAGAGCCACGGTGGGTTGTTTTTTGGCTTCCCATGAAATCGGGCCACCACCAAACAAGAACACAAAACCTGTGTAGGAACGGCGATCTTTAATATCATTTGCCCAATCGGCATCTACAAAACCTAGAAAATAACTTCCAGTTTTCTTATACCTAATAGTATAATTGATTGTACCTTTTAGATATCTTAGAATTCTTTTTGCTGCCAACCAGAGAGCCTTTGTAGGTTTTGAGTTCCACTGGCTTAAATATGACACTGCAAACGATATATCAGGTCTTGTATTTATAGCCACGAACAACAAACAACCTATCAACGTTTGATATTCATTTTGATCACACAATTCATTAGAATCTTCAAGTTTCTTTACCAACGGAATATCTACAGGTTTACAATCATGTAAATTGTACCTTTTAAGTAAATTCTCTATGTAACTGCGTTGCGATAAGTAAACTTCTCCATTTTCTACTGAAATATTCATTCCTAAATAGTAGTTAAGTAATCCCAAATTTTTCAGTTCAAAATGACTTTCCAAATCAGACTTGACAGAGTCGAAGTGACAAATATCTTTATAAAATACAATTATGTCATCGACAAAACATGCCAGTATGACAGTTTCATTACCAAACTTTTTGGTGTAAACACACGGCTTAGAAGGAGTTCGCCTAAAACCTATGGAAATCAATGTTTCATTTTGTTTGATATTCCACGATCTTGGGGCCTGTTCCAGGCCATACAGCGACTTTTTCAGCAGACAAACCTTATTTTCTGGACCTTTGCTGACAAAACCTTGCGGCTGCTCCATATACACTTCCTCTTCCAGAACACCGTTGAGAAAAGCTGTATTCACATCAAGATGATGCATCTTCAAGTCAAATTCAGCTGCTAGGGCGAACAAAGTACGCAGTGAAGAGTTTCGAACAACGGGTTTTTTTTTTTTTTTTTTTTTTTTCCTTATTAGTAAGAACCAAGTTCTTACTAGTTAATTGCAATCTAGCCTAAGAAGACTAATAAACAATTTAAATCTAACTTATTATGCTACGTTATAAATTATGTTAATGCTAAGAATAGTGTCCATAATTAGGTATGCACTTTTACACACGTTCGTAACACTTCCTTAGAGTCTGGTAAAATTGATAAAACACTTTGTTCATGTGTTATATAAATAGCACAACATTGTTACTATTATTGATTCACTTACACTACACTAATTCAAATGGTTTAGTTCTCTTTAGTCTACGCACTATGCCTGTGTTGTCTAACAGCTGGATTGCCTCAACATTCACGTGTCGATGGAGTCTGTGTTCGTGGGCTTCAGCAAATTTTTGTGTGATGGTGGTGACGAATTCCATGTCGAGGTCACGGTGGAGGTCATCGTTTCTTATGTACCAGGGTGCATTTACAGCAGCCCTGAGTACTTTATTTTGGAACTGTTGAATTATTTTGACGTTGGTTGGCTTAGTACAGCCCCAAAGTTGGATACCATACGTCCAAATTGGCATCAGAATATGCTTGTATATTATCAGCTTATTATGTATTGATAAACAGGATTTCCTTCCCAGTAACCAATGCAAACGTTTATAACGAATATCGAGTTCCTGTTTTTTCTTTTTGATATGGGCTTTCCAACGCAGCTTGGCGTCGAGAGTTATGCCAAGGTATTTGGCTGTATTAGCATAAGGTATTTGCATACCATTTATGTAGAGTGGGTGGTAGTCACTGTGTTTGTTTGTGAAGTTAATGTGAACTGATTTTGACTCATTCAGATTGATCTTCCACTTTTGTGTCCAGTCGTAAACTTTGTTCACAGCTAGTTGAACTTTCTCTACCGCTTCTCTGTGGCTTGATCCGGTGGCCATAATAGCAGTATCATCTGCAAAGGTCGCTATGGTGCTGTTTTCCAGCTCTGGGATGTCACAAGTGTATAACAAGTACAAAATTGGGCCAAGCACACTTCCTTGAGGCACCCCAGCTTTTATGGTTTTTAGCTCGGAATATGCGTCCTCTTGGCGTATTCTAAACATTCTTTTAGTTAAATACGACTCTAGGATATCTACAAATTCTGGTAGCATGCGTCTGAGCTTAAATATGAGACCCTCATGCCAAACTTTGTCAAAAGCTTGCGCGACGTCTAAGAACACGGTAGCACAGACTTCTTTATTTTCTAGCGTTTTTTCAATAACATTAGTTATTCTATGTACCTGGTCTAACGTTGAGTGTTTTTCTCTGAAGCCAAACTGGTGATCTGGAACTAGGTTTTTATCTTCTATTACTGGTTTTATCCGTTTTAATAACAGTTTTTCAAATAACTTTGATAGTACGGGTAACAGAGAAATGGGTCTGTATGATGATGCTTCGTGGGGAGGTTTCCCAGGCTTCGCAATCATAATGACTTCAGCAACCTTCCATGGCTCAGGTACATATTTTAAGATAAATGAAGCATTTATTAGTTTGGTCAGCTTTACTATGGCTTTGCGTGGGAGGCGTTTTAGAATTTCCCCTGTGATGAGGTCGTAACCGGGAGACTTTTTTGAGCTAATGTTGTTTTGAATTTCTCTCATTACTTCCTTAGGAGTCACAAGCTTGATTCTTTGGTTTTGTGATAAATTTACACTCTCATGTATTTCTACAGAGCTTTCGTTGGGTTGAAAGGTTTCTTCTAAATGTTGAGCAAATCGGAACGCCTTTTGGTCATTGCTTATTGCCATTTTCCGTTGCTATCTCTGATGGGCGGTATTTGTATAATCTGCCTTTTTAGATTTCTCGTTGCTTTCCAAAGTGAGTAATCCGTTGATTTGTCATTGGTAAGCTGAAGAAGGTTGGTATTCAGAGATTCATCCTCAAATTGTAGAATTTTTCTCTTTAGTCGTTTAGTTAGGTTATTTAGTGTTGTTTTATGACGCGGGAACCTTGTTTGCTGCCACAACTTCCTTTGTTTTCTTTTCTCTGATAGTAAATCCACAATTTCTTTAGGATGGATAAATCCCTTATATTTGCGTTTTAGCTGAGGTGTATTGCTCCACGCACATTGTTGAATATTAATAATAAATTTGTTTACTTCTGAGTCAAGCTGATCTTGCGATTTTATCGGAGTTTTAAGGTCGATAATATTATCTAGATCAAGAGCAAAACTGTCCCAATCTGTGGACTTATTAACCAAGGTTAAGTGGCTTTCTTTTAATAGGATTTTTTGACTTAGCATTAGTATAATCGGAGAATGGTCAGAGTTCATAGTAAAACTTTCCTCCAAACTGATGTAATTGGTGGATATATTTTTGCAGATGAAAAAATCTATAAGATCCGGTATTTTCTGGTGGTCAGTGGGCCAGTATGTAGGTTTGCCTGTACTCATTACTTCACAATGTGTTTCTTTAACTGCACTTAAGAGCTGTCTTCCTTTAGTTGTAGTAAGTCTTGAACCCCAATGCGTATGCTTAGCATTAAAATCGCCGCCTAGGATAAATCGCTGGCCTAATAATTCAAAAAGATGTAAGTATCGCTCTTTTCTTATCATGTCCCTAGGAGGCGAGTATATGGCTGCAATGGACACTTGACAAAACTTAGTTTTAACAGATACTGCCACTGCTTGAATGTCTTCTTCTTCATATTTACACTGCACGTAGTGACTAATGTTTTCTTTAATTATAACCGCACTACCCCCCCTGGCAGAGTTGCTAGGGTGGAGGGAATTATATATCATGTATCCTCTAAATTTGATAAAAGATTGCTTTGTGAAATGCGTTTCGGAGATTAAACACACGTCTATATTTTCTGTATCTAGGACCGCCTGCAACTCATGCTGATGTTTGAGGAGTCCATTGGAGTTCCACGCCATTATTTTGAGTGTGTTATTCATTTTTGATTATTCAAGACAGCTGTTTTAGTGCTGGATTCTAGCTTCTCTAATCTCTTATCAAATGAGGTAATGCACTTCAAGATCTGGTTAATCTTATCCTCTAAGTTCAGAGGTTGAGATCCTTGTTTTGCAGCTTGTGCGTAAGTACCAATGTTGGTTACTTGCATGGCTGGTTGTTTTGCAGTTGACTGGACACTTGCTTTCTGCGCCTGTTTACCAGGGTGTGTTATAGGAGGAAACTGTTGGGTATTAGGCACCGTAGGTTTCTTTTTTAAAACTTTATTTTTCATAATTTGCATCTGTTTGGCTACTTCACACTCTCTATAATTGGCAGGGTGAGGTAGGCCGCAGTGGATACATTTTGGTTTCTCTTGCGGAGATTTGGTACAATTGGCTGTAAGATGCTTGCCAGTGCATTTCACACACCTTGGCTCTTTTTGACAATATTTATGTGTATGCCCATAAGCTTGGCATCTCTTGCATTGGGGAATGAGTGCTGGATTTTTGAGTGGATGTATTTCAATTTTACACCCTAATATGTACTTAATGCCGTAGATTTTGTTGACATCTTCATAAAATGATAAAACGAACATGTTGAGTGGTTCTTTGGTCTTCCAGCTCAATTTACTATCTACCTTTTCTATTTTTAGGCCTTGGGTTGTTAAATCTTCCTTAATTCGATCTGGTTGGCAAGAAGAGTGCAGTTTCTTTACCACAACTCTAATTGGTCTAGCCTGCTTGTTTTCGTATGAATGCCAGTGGTAGTCTTTTTCAGACAAGAACCTAGCAATTACTCTATATGAGTCTTCTGATTTGGCGTTAACCTTCACACAATCCCCATTCATAATTTTTGCTGTAAATGATTCCGCTGGTTGGCTTTCAATTAACGAATCGTAGAACGTTTGATAGTTCTTGATTCCGTCTATTATGATTGGCGGTGGTAAGGGCACTTTTTTGACCGAAGTCACTTTCTCATTTTTTTGTTGATTGTCTTGTTGGGCGCTTCCGGGTTGTTGTTTTGGAGAGAGGGAGGTGTTAAGCTTCCTTTTCTTCCTGCTCTTGGCCCTAATCCACTCAGTCTCTTTAGCAAGGTCATCCTCGTCTGTACAGTATTCCACGTCGTTTTTTGTAGTCTGAGCAGGTTCTGTAGTCCCTTTTGTTTCTTTGATGCAGTTCAATTCTCCTTGAAGTGTCTGAACTTGTTCCTGCAGGGCATCAATTTGTACATTCAATTTACGTACCATGACTTGCAGGTTTTCTCTATCTGTTTTCTCTTGGAGATAACAGTCATATAACTGCCTTTCTAGGTCAGTTTTAATAGTAATAGACTTTTTTGTAGCCATTATTAAGTTGTAGGGCGAGTTTAACACCTATACAATAAGTTATTGTAAACACTTCATGATTTCCGCACTTGTAACTAGGTCATGACACTGACCCCGATATATTGACGTAGGTACACCGCGACGCGACGTTGTTGTGATCCGTCAGCAGAAAACTCTCGCGAAAGAGCTCGCGCGCGCGATCGTACGTCCGTGCACTATACTAGGTAGACAACAACTGAAGAACCCAAGTCTCTTTTGATTGTAAAGACTGAAACTCTTCTTCCATAGCCGAAATCCACTTACTGCTGTCGTCAGAATTTATTGCTTCTGCATAAGTCTTAGGATCATCCGAAATGGCTTCAAGAGATTCTGCTACCCAAGAATCAAAATTTAGGTAGTCAGGCCTTCTTCTCTCACGTTGTGGATATCTTTTAACATCACTTACACCTTCAGCTTCACTATCCATTGTAGAGACATCGGGTGCATCAACATACTCTTCATCTGAAGTAGAAGAAACAGTAGGTACAGGAGGTACCTGAACAGAAGTTTCCACTTCTCTGTGAGAATTAGAATAATCACTTGGTTGAGCATCATCGGAAGTTAAGACCAGAGGAACTAAATTATCATCTTCCTTTTTTGTTTTCAAGTCAGTAAAACAATCCTCAAAAAATGTAATATCTCTCGCCTTGATCAATCTTCTAGGATTTTGACATTCGCGAAGGAGATAACTGTGTGGATCTTCTGTATATCCAACAAAAATATGTTGTGTTGCTTTGACTTCTAGCTTGGTACGCAGCGGTGTAGGCACATGTACAAGTGTTCTACACCCAAAAACTTTTAAATGACTGAGGTCTGGTTTCCTGTCGTACCACATCTCAAAAGGTGTTATTCCATCCAAGGCACGATGAGGAGACCTATTCTTCAGGTAAACTGAACATTCAACAGCATCTTGCCAGTACGCCTTCGGCAGTGAAGATTGAGAAAGTAAGGCACGAGCCTTTTCCATGACAGAGCGACCTGTTCTTTCTGCTACTCCATTTTGCTGTTGACAATATGGCACAATAGTTTGATGAACAATACCTCTAGAAGACAGGTAATCACAAAGAGTCTTGTTCACAAATTCTGTACCATTATCGGTACGTAAAGTTTTTACTTGCTTTCTAGTGTGTCTTTCAACCAATGCTATAAAATCACAAATCTTCCGTTTTACTTCGGCCTTTGTACTAACAAAATAAACAAAAACAAATCTCGAATAGTCATCAATAAGATATAAAACGTAATCATTACCTTGAAAAGAGGTTGTAGACATTGGACCGCTCAAGTCACAATGTATCAATTCTAAAATCGACGTAGCTTTCTTGTATAAAAGTGGTTTAAAAGGTTTCCTAGCTTGTTTACCTTCTATACATGCGACACAAGGTTCCTTATCGACATCTCTAAGAGTAATACCTGTAGCAAGACCATCTACCAATTTACTCATACCTATTCGACACAAGTGTCCTAAGCGCCTATGCCATAGTCTATACTGAGAGACGTCAAAGTGCACATCTAACGCTGATTGATTCTTAGGCATACTAGTACAGTTTAGATAGTACAATCCACCACAATCAGATGCACAAAGTACCGGAACACCTGTACAAGAAAAATTAATATTATTGTAAAATTTACAGTTTTATTTATAATTATATTACAGTTTATAATTTTATCTTTTTGAACAGCCTTTTTAACAGAAAGTAAATTAGATTTTAAACTCGGTACAAAAACTACATCTTTAATAACTTTAACAGTTTGTAAATCAGTCAAAATAGAAACATCACCAATACACTCACTTTGTAGCTCATCACCATTTGCGATAGTTACCTTACCAGTGGTAAAAGGTTTTACATTGTCCATCCAATCTAACCTTGAACTCATATGAGTTGAGGCTCCTGAATCAACAATCCACTTGTTTTCTGAAATAGATTCATGTTTAGTATCAGCATTCAGTGCTCCCAAATGTGTCGATTCATTGGCGGATACCTTCTGGGTTTTCTTTCTGTGTGGACAATCTGGACGCTTATGACCTTGTTCTTTGCAACCATAGCATACAACAGTTTTTGGTTTTGGTTTCTGTTTGTACTTAGTACGTAGAGCAGTTTCTGGTTCGTTTGTAGTACCACTTTTCGTAAACTCGTTCAGAAGTTTAGTTTTTATCATATCCGTGGTGATCAGAACATTGCTATTTTCGAGAGCCATAACCAACGGATCATAATATGAGGTCAGTCCTCCTAATAAAATAGCAGCTATAGTGGTGTCTTCTAGCTCTTTGCCAATATCAGCTAGATCCTGAGCAGTGCTCAGTACTGCACCAATATACTTTTCGATGGATTCGAAATCGGATAAAGAATATCTATATAATCTTCTTTCCAAAGTTAGACGACGTCCGAGGCCTTTGTCTTCGTAGGCTGCTGCTAGTAAATCCCATGCTTCCTTGGCATTTTTGGCTTTCCTTACATGAGTTACGGCAGCATCATCTAAAGCCAAACATATCTTAGAGAGGGCTTTAACATCACGCTTCTCTTTTATGTTAGAAGTAGTCGTATGTCCTTCTGGATAGCCTGCGATAGCCTCCCACAAATCTTCGTGTAGAAGATACATCCTCATTTTGAATTTCCATGTCACATAACCTTCCCTACTGCTTAGTGGCTTAAACACACTGGATTTCATATCTCCAGAGCCTGAATACATTGTTTTATAAATGTCAATTGCTCACCAAGAAAATAATCCAAAAAATGTTCCTGGAACTTTTATATTTCCTTTGAAAAACCACATTAAGCACTACGCTATACAAATTTCGTGCTGATAACGTGTTGTAAAATAAGATATAGTAATAGCTAAATAAAAATATGTAGATGGGTTAGTGACATCTTTAATATATATTTTGAATATGACAAGAGAATTAACATCTATGAATTTGTTCTATGTAGATAAAAGAACTTAAGGCGTCACAACAGCCAGTATTACAACAAATATGGATTACTTTTTTATAAAAAACATCTATGTACTATTATAGTTATATACTCATGTTTGCAAAGAAATAAATGATCTGGGGGCACGGCAGTGCCCCCGCCAAGAGGAGCCAAGCGAAGTGCAAGGGCACTACCTACCTTTTCTCGAAGTGTTTCGTCGTTTTTTTGAACCCTCATAGAGTTGGTTTTCGATGTACCAGATAGTTCATATTCTCAGGATATGATATCATTAGTAGACTAATTAAACATACAAAGTCTCAATTGAATAGCTTTAATACTTTAGATTTTATTGATATCTAAAATACACCGATTTCGTCACTGACACACTCACTGACACACTGATGATCAACAAAATGTTTGGCTGCTTCCTGAAGTGCTAGAAAGCTGAAATTTGGTATGTAATCTAAGTTTAGTATACAACCAAAAAAAAAATTAATAAACTTATAACTTTCACCCCCCATCTCCTAAAACAAAGTCAGGAAGTCAGGAAGTACCCTAACATTTTAAAGTCTCATACAAAGCACGCCACAATTGTGGCGATAAGTCCCCTCTTTGAGGAGTGGCTAGAGAGGCGCCACGGCGTCCTCACCTTCCGCCTGAGGCAGGTCCTCACCGGACATGGTTGTTTTGGGAGGTTCCTGTTCAGGATAAAGCGGGAGGAAACGCCCGGGTGTCACCACTGTGTGGATCGCCAGGAGGACACGGTGGAGGTCTGCCCAGCTTGGGCGGAGCACCGCCGTGTCCTCACGGAGGCGATCGGCGGCGCCGATCTCTCGCGTCCGGCACTGGTACAGGCCATGGTTCGGAGCGAGAGTGCATGGGAGGCCGTCACCTCCTTCTGCGAAGCAGTAATGCTTGCGAAGGAGAAGGCGGAACGCGTGAGGGAGAGGCAAGGTTCGCGCCCTCGCACCCCTAGTCGCCGCAGGAGACGCCTCGGGCGTCGGGAGTCGCAAGCCGATTTCCGGCCACCGTAGGCGCGGGCTTGCAGACGGTGAGCGATGGGTAGTTCACCGTCCGATAAGGACCAGGCCCGGGTCGACGGCGCGTTGTATTCCAGGCGCGCCTCAAAGAGTTGTCAGCAGCAACTGACGGGGTCCGTTAGGGCCAATCCTGCCAGGGTTGCGAGTTTGTCCGAAAGGGATATCACCTTTTTTTTTTTTGCTCACTGGGTGGAAAATCCTCATGGATGTCCTCCGCCCTGGGGTGGGAGGAGGGGTCTGTCAGACTCTTACTGACTAAAAACCACCCCAGTGTTCCCTTCCTACACTTGCACCGGGGATCTTGGGATCTGTTATTACTTCCGCAATCCCCGGCTAGTGCCGGCCCGCCTCCGCGGGCCACCTCAAGTCTGGGGGGGTGAGGTGTTTGACCCCCCCGTGACGTCAAAAGGGGGCGCGCGTGGAACACTACGCGCCGCCACCTCGGGTCCAGTGTGATAGGGGGCGGCGGACGTCCCCAAGTTCGCCGTCCCTGGACCCATTTAGGGGGGCTGGAAGAGGGCATTGTCTGCCTCCGCCGACGCCCGGTGCGCTTGCTGGCCGGTTGAGCGGACGAGATCTCCCGCTCCCTTTCCGCAGCCTCCTTCTGCGACACGATTGTTTCGCAGAAGGATATACCACCACGTCCCAAGACTCCTCGCTGCCGACCATCGACTCGACCACGTACGGCAGCGATAGGTCACTACCTACTCCTGAGATGAGGGCTCCTCCCAAGCGGCACACTCTGCCAGCGTATGCCACGCCGTGTTCTCCCGGCAATCGACGCAGTGGTGACACCGGGCGTCCGGCTCCCTGTTTATGCCACACAGGTACTTCCCGAAGCAAAACTGATGTTACCTAGGCTAAGTTTTTGGTAAATAAATGCTTACTGACTTACTTAAAAAAAAACATACAGGTGTGTTATAAGTACGACAGTCTAAAACGTTGGCATACTAAATATTTTGTGGTTTCGACACTACTGAAGCGTCAACACATTAATTGCTAGCTGGTACTTTATAAGTTAACTTCACAATTTATCAGTATCGGACAAAGCTCGGGGCGATCACCATTGATTAATATCACCATTTCTGCATATTTTGTCTCCAAACACAATTGTTAAACGGGAAGCGTGCTCTAAAACAGCACAGCTCGTGTTTTGCAAGTGGCAAATTTATTGCTGTTCGGATCTTATCTGCGATCGTTTATCTGCGATCGTTTATCTATTCAATCTCGAATCATAAATCTGTATTGTTTTGAAAATCTATTGGACTCTTGTCTGTATTATAATGTTTTACATATTAATACACAAAAATCACGATCTGGTCTTGCAAATTGGAACATGACAATGAGCTAAGAAGATAATGGAATGAAGGCGATAGATAATAACAACATTCTCGAGACACACAATCAAGAGCTATTCGAATAACCAAGACATAACCCTCCAAGTTATATAGAGAAACATCGTCAGGGAAACGGTACATTTCAAATAACACAAAACTGAGAGTAGAAAAGATAACATCGTTTTATATGTTGGACATAAATTACGAAGGAACAAACCACAGCGTGCGGAAGGCGATGTATCCGAAAGATACTAAATTCGTTTTAATACGAGCAATATTTGAACAAAGCTCATATCAAGTATTAATAACAATATAACGTAGTCAAATATGTACGTAGTTGGTAATGGAATGTACCAAACGGAGCAATCTAATGGCGGAATCAGACGAGCGATGGTCGGCGCCGATACGGCACGCGTTGCGATTGTTCCCGCACTTTGCTGTAGACGCACCCGCGCCCGGCTCCATCGCAGATAAACGCACCTCCTTGGTCCGTTCCGATTGATAAAATTGTTTTATAATTGTGTCTTGAGAGAAGTCTGGTTAAAGCGGACTGTTATTTATTAAGATTTATTTGAAGGTAAATCATTGACAGTTGACGACTCTTTGTTTTGGTCTGCCTTTGTTTGTTCTGCAGCTGAGGAATGCTTACAATGTTAGATTTTTATTTCATTTGAGGTTTAAATATACAGATTCCTTATCGACTGCGTTGCTCCAAGATATGATACTATAATTATCTTAGGACAGGTGCAACAAGTTCGTGATAAGCAGCTAACTACGGCTTCTATAATAACCATTTTTGAGAGTTTGTACAGAGCAAATGAGGATTTATTAATTCTTTTGCTGACATATTCTAAATGTGTTTTCCATGTTAGTTTATTGTCAATATGAATTCCTAGAAACTTTGTTTGTGCCTAATTACTGGTGCGGTAATTAGTAATTAGGCAAACTACGTTTATATTTGTCAGTTGAGTTCTCTGGTAAAAGTGTATAATTTATTATATATATTATTATTATTATTTATTTTAAGATTATTTTCGGTTACCAGTGTATTATCGTATTTAATGTTTGGTTGACTACGAGCTCTTAATCATTTTCTTGTCGCTTTTTATTATAACTGTGCTATCATCTGCAAATAGAACCTAAAATTTATTGGTTGATATGTTCAGGAAGATCAATATCAAGAACAGTTAAGGGATTAGGACCTTACTAGGTGCTAAGCCCTTTATAAAATTTGGAGTTCCACAAGGCCCTCCTAGGTAATCTTAGGAGGGCCTTGTGGAAATCCAAATTTTATAGTTTTCGAGTTTGACGTATGTAAATCTCAATTCGTGTTTTCTGACATATTTGTGCTATTTCTACTATTTGTTTTTTATTATGCAGGTATGAAAAGATGAGATCTAGTGCTTTACCTCGTATGCCAAACATGCTCAATTTTTGTATTAGTATCGTATGGTCAACTCGGTCAAAGGATTAACTAACTCATATACATAAAGTTAGTAGATTGTGTAGGTGGTGGGCAAAATCTCAAGGGATCCCACAAAATTGGCAATGCCAAGATGTAGAACAGCGTACTGCCATAAAAACACTAGTCGAATGGCAATACAGATATTCAATAATATACTCGTACCAAAGGTTATTGGAGAACTGCGAACCGGCTTATTAAAAAAAACATCTGAGAGTATGACTTATTGAAAATTGTTTTTATACCATTATAAGGAATTAATGGATTCTAGGAAAAATGGGAAAGTCGCATGACATTCAATTTGACATTTTTTTTTTTACTATGCTATTGACTTGTAATTTAATTTCCTTGGTTGTCATTTGAAAGTTGATAATAGACAATTTGTAATTTAATTATTTTTCTTTGACATTTGTAATTTGATAAGTAGACAATTTGATTTAGTACTTTTTTTACATTGAAATTTAATTAATAGATTAGGTAATTATTTAATTTATTTATTTATCGTTATGTACATAATTATAAATTATATTTAAAAATATAATTTATATGTAAATATCGTTAAAATAAAGGAAATAATAATAAAAATCTTTATTGATACAAAAACCTTTGACATTGCTTAAGACTAGGATACATAACTTGGTTAACTAAAGGTCATACGGAAAAGGTTAAACCCTGACTCCTAAACTAGGTGATCCTGTGACTTAGGAGTCAGAAATGAATACGGTCCATGAAAACCGATTAGGAGCTGTAATTAGGGCTACGGGATAAACCTTATTAATAAACATTTGAATAATAATGTTATATTTGATTTTCATTATCATATCATAAAAGCGTAATTTGGTAATTTTATGTATAATTATGTTGGGTTTTGTTCCCTAAAATCCCTTAAGGGAACTTATTATAATTATACTGCAATAAACTTCCAATTATCATTACAATTATTTCAATATTAATGAAAAAATCAGCCTTAACTAAAAAAAGTCAAAGTGTGCGATTTTATTGCTCTCAAGTGTATTTATTTCTATAACATTATGTTCCGCTAGGCAGCGATCTCCTGAATAACATAAAATATATTTAAATATTGATATCATTCAGTACTTTTAAATTAATATTAGAGAAAAAAATTGTTTGTATGTTTGTTTGTAATGGATAAACTCAAAAAATTCCTAACCGATTTAAGAAAATCTTTCACCTATAGAAAGCTACGAGTAACAAGGGCAGTATTCAAATTAAAAAAAAATATATAAATCTCTACGAAAAGTGCAATAATTTGACCCAAGGTATCAACAATTTACCTGTAAAAGTCATTATTTGGCGTGCGCTGCTTTGATGCATTGCTGCATAAATATACATTTCTAGACTTGAGACAGCAAATATCATTATATTTTTATCGTGAATTACTTGTTTATACATTACATTGGAAAAATGTTAGAGTAATTAAGTTATTAAACACACATACAAAACACCTACGTACAAAATAAATAAGACTCAGTAGAAATATCGTATGTCAATGTTTTATCTAGTGTAACGTAAACTCTGTGAAATTCCCAGTGAAAGCAGCTTTGCATAAAGGTAAGTATGGGCAAGACGGTGTCTCCACCGTCGCAGCATTTCGGCAATGCGTTCTGGTCTAGATTAGATCGAACAAAGACAAGTGAACAATATAGCAACACGTTTAAGCGTAGGTACTAAAGGTAGAACACGGTATGAAAAGGAGATAAATAAGTTAGGTCCTAAATGCTTTTGAAAATAGGAGAACGATAGAGAAATTAGTCAAGTCAACGCTTAGATAAATTGAGACTGTGACGCCCACCGAAATACGCATACTGAGGTCCTGATTAATCATTACTACGTCATAATTTACAATGTGTAATACCACAGTACAACTGATATTCATGAGTATCCACATGAAACATTATGCCCGCAATTATCTTCCGCCGCGCCACACGTGCATGAAGCCCAATCAATCGAAAACCACGCGATTGTCAATCAATTAACTGTATGGTGTGTGCCACTAAAAAGAGCTAATAAACCAGCTGCCAAATGAAAAGATTAACCAGCCTCCGATATCAATTGTAACCGAATTACGATCAGCAACGAATTGGGGGCTAACGAGACAAAGACACGTAGTGCAATGTGACCAGTGAGTCTGTTTTTGACATTTTAGAACATAACCTTTACCCGAAGTATCTATGACGTCCAGAAGAAGATGGCATTGACATAAATATCGTACACATACACTTTTTATTGAAGAAATCTTACTTAATATGGGACGTGCTCTCGCGTCGTTGCTTTATTCCTATTTAATTTGTCAACTCAACTCAGTATAGCTGGAATATTCTACTTAGCATAAGTGAGTCGCTTATGCTCGTAAACTACGCGGCACTGAACAGACTATTCAAACGTTGTAATACAACAAACTTTGTGAATGATTTCGAGAACTGTTGTTCGTGTGACAGCACTGATTTTAACTGCAAAAAAGTGTTAGTGTTAACTAAGTTAGCGGGAGGAAACGCCCGGGTGTCACCATTGTGTGGATCGCCCGTAGGACACGGTGGAGCATACGGTGGACGTCTGCCCGGCTTGGGCGGAGCACCGCCGTGTCCTCACGGAGGCGGCGATCTCTCGCGCCCGGCCCTGGTTCATGCCATGGTACGGAGCGAGAGTGCATGGGAGGCCGTCACCTCCTTCTGCGAAGCAGTAATGCTTGCAAAGGAGGAGGCGGAACGCGTGAGGGAGAGGCAAGGTACGCGCCCTCGCGCTCCTAGTCGCCGCAGGAGACGCCCCGGGCGTCGGGAATCGCAAGCCGATTTCCGGCCACCGTAGGCGCGGGCCTGCGGACGGTGAGCGATGGGTAGCTCGCCGTCCGATAAGGACCAGGCCCGAGTCGACGGCGCGTTGTATTCCACGCGCGCCTCAAAGAGTGGTCAGCACCAACTGACAGGGTCCGTTAGGGCCAATGCCTGCCAGGGTTGCGAGTATGTCCGAAAGGGATATCGTGGCCCTGGCACACAGGCAAATGAAGGAATACGGGTGGGTTTTAGTCAGTAAAAGTCTGACACGCCCTCCCGCTCCGCCCAGAGCGGGAGAAGTTATTTGATAATTTCCGACCCAAAAAAAAAAAAAGTGTTAACTAAGTACATAGGTACTGAATTTGCTTATATTTGAAATATAGAAAAGTACTTTATACTTCATATCAAATTAAAACTAATTTAATTTTTCGTTTTTAATCTAATACTGGTATTCAGCTGCATCTGGTTACACTGAAATCCGACCACAACATAGTTGGGAACAGGCAGATGAGAGGTCGTAAACTTTTCAAAGACAAAATCGAATTGATTCATTGCCTTTCACGTCACTATGGCCGATTATCTGGTATCGGAACAGCCGTAAATAAATTCATGTAGATAAATCCCGTAACACCCGCATCCAATCGAGATGTCACACGATCGTGATCGTTATCAATCGATTGTTGAGTAGATTATAATTCGAATACAATAGAATCGATGTTTGTGTTGTAACAAATCGAATGGCTTGTTCTCGGAAAACGTAATTGGTAGACTGACTGAACCGAAATTATAGTCAATTATTTTTTTATGATTTTTTTAGGATTGTGTATATAAAAAGTTGATTTGTAGCCGTTTGTCTAAATTGAAGTTTAGGGGAGAATTCTTCGACGTATTATTTAAAATACGTGTGGGTAAATTATATGGTATGATTACATAGTTAATAACAGTAACAATTTTGGTCACTTTATTTTGGGAGCTTTTTAGTGTGAACAATATTCAAAGCAATTTATTTAGAGCCGGGTCAGATCACGTCTCTTTTTTAGTAAATCATAAATGTGTTATTCTGTGATAGAGCACGTTTTCATTTTACTTTTTTTGTGCGCATAAATGTTTAAAATGAATGCTTGAATATATTTCTGTTCAAACTTATTTATTGAAAAAAAAAATTGTCCGTTCTACTAGGAGCTGTTTTGTTGTTTTAACCGACTTCCAAAAAGGAGGAGGTTATAATTTATAGTCGTCTGTATGTTTTTTTTTTTTCAATGTATGTTCAACGATTACTCCGTCAATTCAGGGGGTCTACTCCCTAATCACGAAATCCGTAGTTACGGCCGAACTATTGGGCGTTTTCTACTCCGTATCACTTACAGACATAATATTAGTTCAAGGCCCGAACTAAGAATTAATGATAACACGATTTGACAGTTGCCCCTAATCCCGATGTGTATTTACCCGTTAGAAAAAAATAATTTGTCACTTCTTTTGTCGGTTCAACTACTTTCGGGCGGGCCCGTATCTTTGTTGACGCACTTAGAGAGTAGAAACCCTGGACCAATGTTTAAATTTTTTTTTTTTGTTTCCAATATTATGCTCTTGAAGTAGTCCCATTGTCACCAATTCTGAATCTGATGAGGGGATCCCATGGACATCGGGAGAAATCCTCAAATGTTTTAGGCACACCTATAGCAATTTGGGTACTTATTAAAAAAATATATATCTGAAATCAATCCAAAAAGACCTTTCATTTGAGATGTCACGCGGTACCATATACAAAACTTTTTTTTGTTTTCTAATTTGCCCCCCAAAAGTGAATATACAAATATTCAAAATTAAATTATTTACGTTACACGTTCATGTTTGGGTCACAGAAATTCATATGTATACCAAGTTTCAACTTAATCGGTCGATAGATTCGGAGCATATCAGCCATGACGACAGACAGACAGACAGACACACGAGTGATCCTATATGGGTTCTTTTTTTTTCCTTTTGAGGTACGGAACCCTAAAAATGATCCGTTGCACCAGCAAAATCGATACAAATGAGCCACGTGGTAGTGGTGAAAGGAGGATGGGTAAAATGTATGGGGCGCGGGATGTATGGACCGACCAATAATGACCAGACATTATGAATGTCGTTGAAAAGCTCTTTTCATAACTGTCACTTGTTACTATGGCGGTCAGTCTCAACTCATTCTGGAAACAAAATTACAGGTGAGAAGAACAACCTGTGTATCATTGTGGCAAAAAATTGAGACTAACCGCCATAGTAATTAATTGCAGTCGTAAAACGAGCTTTTCAACGACATACGTCAGGTCTTTATTGATCAGTAGGGACATCTTGTCGCATCATCCTTTCCTTTAACTAGATAAAATATAAAGCTTTTTACTTTTTCAACATGGCGGCGAAAAAACGCATTCTGCACGTTTATGTTTTTCTATACTTTTAGTGTATCAAAAAGATACCAACCAGGAACTAAAAAGTCAAATCCCGTTTTTCTGGAAATTAGTTAAACATTTCACCAATTTTCTTCATATTTCTACTGTACTATATTATTTATGTATAGCTGACAGGCAATGACATAACCTCTAACTGAGAGACTACCAGGCGCCCATAAGCTCTGAAGTGATCGCCAAATTCGCATGATTATTGCGTCCCCATAAACAACGGCTCGTTAATGGTGTGTTATCCGCGGTATTGCACGGCGCGGCGGCAGTTTGGCACGCGATCGGCACATGGAACATCAAATGTGTACTAAGCTTGGTTAGGCTGCGTTCATGGGACGACTAATGGTAGGCAATAAACACTTTTGGTTAGTTACACACTTGGTGACTATCTACTTAGGAGACAATGCCGTTCGAAGAGATACTTGTGAATTTTCTTCTGCGTTTAGAACTCACAAAAAACTTAGGGCAAAGAGCGGAAAATTTGTTGTATGATAGATACACACTATGTTCTATGTTATAGGGTTTGGTTTCCGCACTTAGTCCTTCATGTGGACCATTGTGCGTGGGCCATGGCGGCCGTCAGTTGTTTATTCCAACCAGCCCACCTCCCTCCAGAAGCTGATTAGGTCTCCTGGTCTGCATTGAATATCTGTGAAGGATCTGGGTGACCCGAGGGTTTCCGTTCTGATCTGGGTGACGCCTGTGCAGTCAAAGAGCACATGTGCAACGGTTTCTTCAGCCTCCATGCAGTCCGTTATGCCTATTGTGTGGAAGTGTTTGTTTAATGAGCAGTATCCCGTGATGGTCCCCGTCACCAGGCGCAGGCGGTTCCTGTCCAGGCGTAGCAAATGCCTGGTTAGTCTGCTATCTAAGGATGGCATGGCTTCCCTGGATTGCCTGCAGCCCGGTGTCGAGGTCCACCAGTTCTCCGGTTGTGTGTGGGTGAACTCCTGTAGCCACCTGCGTAGTTGGTTAAACGGGATGAGTACGATGGGTTAGGGTCCCCAGACTGACGCACTGGGTACTTTCCTAGCAAGTTCGTCAGCTGCGTCGTTACCCAGTGATCCGCTGTGTCCTTTATCCATTGCAGTGTCACTGTGTTACGGTTGCACACCGTCACCCGCTCCAGTGCATTGTGACATTCTAGTGTTAGTCTGGAGGTAATATATTTTTTTTTTTATCTAGGGATTGCAGAACTGAGGCACTGTCGGACAGTATACGTACTCGGGGAAGCCTGAGTCGACCCAACGCAGTTGTATGCGTACATTCGTGGGGGGCGACCCAGACTGCCAGGCACTTCTTCTCTTGCAACCGAGCGGGTGGGCAGGTTGCGGATAGCCCAACTCCGGCTGCGGGACCGACTATTAAAGGTCGATCCCGCACCCGGAGCATCTCGTTGAGATCCCGGACAAGAGAAGTTTCCGAAGGCCAAACCCCAGGCTTAGGTTAACCTTTCTACCTCTTCCTATGTACCTACCACCTAATTATCCGTCCTTCCTTATCCATACATCCTGTCGATCCCCAAATCCCTAGGCCAAATTCCAAACCTAGGGTGGCCCCACAAGTACCCGCACCCTTTACCCACGAATACCTTCCCTCCCATCCCTACATCCCGTCGGTCCTAGAGGAAGGGTAACCTCGATTCCAAAAAAGCCCACCCCCAAAATGCCAACATGAAACAGAATGAGCAAATTACTACCCAGGTGGGTCCCGGCCAAGCCGGGGAATCCCACACCGCCTCGGCGGTCAGCCCCCAACGTAATCTGGGGGGGGCACCCATCTGTTCTTTGGTGCCGCGCTCTTTAGCGCGGCCGGCTGCTGATTTAGCGCCCATTACCCAGGCTGCGACTCACGCGCCCACTAACCCGATTTCGGCTGCGACCAACGCGCCAACACACCCAAATCCGGCTGCGACTTACGCGCCTACACACAGCACAAAAGGCACGCTTCCCGCGAGCATCTGGCAGCAGAGCATCGTGCGGAAAAGCTTTGCCTACCCTGATAGAGACCAAGACCGACACGGACAGAGAGGGACGGGGAACGATGACGGGCCTGGCAGCTCCAAAACTCTCCCGGTTGATGTTGATGGAGTACGCCTGCTGAAAAAGCGCGGAAAAATCTGGGCCCGGGAGAAGAAAGTAGGCGACCGAAAGCCCGAAACCCGCCAAGGCACTAGCCAGCGTGGTGCGCGATCGGACGCCGAAGGGGAAGTACGCGACCAGCCACGAGTACGCGAAGGGGAAACCCAGCGCGAAAAGTGGCCGGACGCGGAACCACGCGACCAGCCGCGAGTACGCGAAGGGGAAACCCAGCGCGAAAAACGGCAGGATGCGGAATCACGCGGGCAGGGGCAAGTACGCGAAGGGGAAACTCAGCGCGAAAAGCCTCCGCAAGCGTCGGAGTCTGCCGGGGCCGACATCCGACCCCAAAACACCGACAGCACTCACGACCGACCTCAACCCAGACGCAACAGGGGTAAGAGATCCGGAGCCTTGTACAAGGCGTCGCCGGCAAAAAACACCCAGCCAGGCACCTCCAAGCCGCAGCCTGGACCGAGCGGTACAGGGCCGGCGAAGAGGGAGCGCCCTGACGATACAGCTTCCCCAAGCATGCTTCAGGGGGACGCCAAACGCTCCAGGATCCAGTCTATTCCGGGGGAGCAGAGGACCTACGCGCGAGCCACGAAGGACATCCCTGCGCGGCTGGCCGTAGCAATCTGCTTCCCCCCCCCCTCTAGGGACCTGACAAGAGAGGAGGCCGAGCACACTAAGACTACCCTAGAAAATCTCCTACTAGACACGGACTCGTCAACACCACTCCCGGCCTTCCGCGGATACCCTCGGGTAGCGGAAGGGACCGTGCAGATGTGGTGTGAGGACGATAACTCCCTGACATGGCTGACCCAGAACGTTCCCAGAATCAGACTCCCAGACACTGACCTCACCCTCACAGTACTGAGACAATCTGACGTGCCCACACGAGTCCGAGCCTCGCTTTTCGTCCCTCGTTACGACGGTGACGTGGCCCGGCTCCAGAGTATTCTGATCCGTCAGAATACTTGGTACGACATCGCCAAGTGGTCTTTGTACAGGGCGACGGCCGTCGGCGGCGACAACTTTGGGACATTTTTGACCCTGGGTGTACCGCCGGAGGAAGCCGCAAAGGTCCTAGCTCGGGAGCGACGTATATCCTACCTGCTTGGTTCGATATACGTCCGCTTCAGCCCCACGACCAAACCACCTGACACTCAGACTGACAGCACGGACACGACAACGACACAACCGACACAGACAAAGGACACGGACATTGCCCAACTTGAGGAGGTCATGGCCAGAGCAGCAATGGCTGATGACTGTGACACCATACCACCCTCATCCCCTGGCTGGCACGAGCAACTGCTCGCTTCGTCGCCGGGCGAACAGCACGAAGGTCAATACAGAGAGGAGGTGGTGGAGAGACTGTCCGATGGATCCATCACAGACTAACCCCACTCCACCACCGTCACCGTCCCTCAACATCATCCAGACCAACCTCCAACATAGCCAGGCTGCAACGGCTAGTCTACGCAGGGCACTGGAGGTGAAGCCCCGAACCATCGCACTGATCCAAGAGCCGTGGATCAGGAACAACAGAATATGCGGCCTCGGTAACATCGGAGGTAAGCTAATCCTAAACACACACAGCTCAGACAAACCAAGAACCTGCGCTTACATACCCAAAGAAATCCCTATCGCCCCACTTACTCAATTCTGTTCCAGAGATCTGACAGCTATCAGGCTCCAAACAGAAGGCGACGCTCCGGATGTTGTACTGGCCTCGGTATACATGCCAGGCGAGGAAGCCGACTGTCCGCCGAAAGAGATGGTCGACTTGGTACAGCACTGCGAGCGCGCCAACTTGCACCTGATCATCTGCACTGACTCGAACGCCCACCACCCGCTCTGGGGCAGCGACGCACCGAACTCCAGAGGAGAGGTACTATCCACCTATTTATTTTCAACCAATCTTAACATCGTAAACCGCGGCTCGGAACCCACTTGGGTCACAGCCCGAGGACAAACGATCATAGATCTAACGCTCTCTACAGAAAACGCGACAAACTTTATCACAAACTGGCACGTGTCGGACGAGCCTTCTTGCTCAGACCATAGAAGAATCCGCTTCACACTAACAACCAACGTTAAAAAACCCATACCGAGACGAAATCCTCGGCGCACTAATGTGCCGGGATATAAGCGGCTCCTAGCCTCACTGCTAGCTAGGCACCTAACACTAACAAGCTTAACAGATCCTGTACAATTAGAATACACTGTCACAAAGCTATCAGAATACATAACCGAAGCCTACCATACATGCTGCATACTAAGGGCACCACAAACCAAGACTGAGAGAAACCCCTGGTGGACCGCCGAACTCAGTAAACTCAGAGATGCACTTCGTAAGCAATTCAACAGAGCCAAGAACACCAGACTCCCGGAGGACTGGGAGCTATACAAAGAAACCCAATATCTGTACAGGAAACAGATCAGGACTGCCAGGAGGACAGCTTGGCGGAAATTCTGTGAATCCATTGAGACAAATAATGAAGCCGCAAGGGTAAGGAAGATCCTGTCAACTGACCAGGACCGAACTCTTGGCGCGCTGAAAAAACCCGACAACTCTTATACAATAACTGACCATGAAACCAGCAAGGTCCTTCTTGAGACTCACTTCCCGGACTGCAAACTCTTAGAGGACAGGACATGGGAGGTTGTGCCAGAATGGACCCCTACGGATCAAGACTGGTCAAGAGCCCATAATATAGCAACAGAAGACCGTATAAAGTGGGCTATCAACACGTTTAAGCCATTTAAGTCCGCAGGGCTGGATGGCATCTTCCCAGCCCTGCTACAGTGGGGAATAGATTATCTAACACCGTGGCTGGTCGAAATCTATCGAGCGTGCATAGCCCTCAGACACATACCACTAGCATGGCGTGAAGTGAAAGTCATCTTCATACCGAAACCGGGCAAAACCGACTACACACAACCCAAGGCCTTTAGGCCTATCAGCCTTACATCCTTTCTACTAAAAACCCTGGAGAGACTCTGTGACAGACATATTCGAGACGGACCTCTTCGGGTAAAACCACTCCATAAACAACAGCATGCGTACTCCACGGGCAAATCAACAGAATCTGCGCTACACAGCGTGGTTTCTAAAATTGAATGCGCAGTGGACCACAAATGCTCATCACTGGCCGCCTTCATTGACATCGAGGGCGCCTTTGACAAAACCATGTTCAACAGCATCAACATGGCTCTAAACAGACATAACATTGACTCGACCCTGAGCGGCTGGATCACCAATATGCTCAAAATGAGAGCTGTACAAGTCACGGTAAATGACACTACAAGGGCCGTTGTGGCGAAGGGTTGCCCACAAGGGGGCGTCCTCTCGCCGCTTCTGTGGAACCTGGTTGTAGACAGCCTCATCAAAGCACTCAATGACAAAGGTTATTTTACCGTAGGCTACGCCGACGACATAACCATAATAATAAATGGCACCCACGAGAACACCTTATGTAACCTAATGCGCCAAGCTTTGAAAATAGTAGAGGACTGGTGCAACAAACACCAACTGTCGGTGAACCCGACAAAAACCGAATTGATTCTCTTCACAAAAAAGAGGAAGTTGGCGACACTTCAATTGCCACGACTCTTTGGAACTACCCTAAGCCTTTCAACTGAGACCAAATACCTGGGCATCTATTTGGACAAACAGCTGAACTGGGCAAAACACACCAACTACATCACCACAAAAGCCAGCATATCCTTATGGCAGTGCAAAAGACTGCTTGGAAGGAATTGGGGCATCTCTCCCAAGGTCACCCACTGGCTATACACCACAGTCATCCGACCAATTATCACATATGGCTCACTGGTCTGGTGGCCCAGGACGGACCTGAGTACAGCCCAAAAAGACCTCGACAAACTGCAGCGGTTTGCTTGTGTAGCAATAACTGGCAGTATGAGGACTGCACCCACTGCCGCACTACAAGTAATGCTAGGACTGCCACCCCTACACCTCATCGTGCGAGAGGAGGCAGCCCTGGCCGCCTTCAGGCTCCACATATCGGGAACCCTGAGCAAAGACTCTAGGGTCAAACACACACGCATAAAGGAGGAGGCAATCAAAAGACAACCGATGATGGCATCACCCTGCGACAAAGCCCCGAAACTACACTTCTTTCAGAAGCACTACAACGTTATACTTACAGAGGAACGGTGTGATCACTCAGGCCCGAAAGAGATGAGAGTATACACCGACGGATCAAAGACCAACTCCGGAACCGGAGTCGGAGTCTTCTCACACGATTTTAACATAAATATATCCAGCCCGCTTGGAATGTTCAACACCGTCTACCAGGCGGAATGTGTGGGCATTATACAAGCGGCTTACGCCATCGAAGCCAGGAAAGTTACGGACACCCGTATACGTATACTGTCCGACAGTGCCTCAGTGCTGCAATCCCTAGAGAAAAAATATATAACCTCCAGACTAACACTAGAATGTCACAATGCACTGGAGCGGGTGACGGTGTGCAACCGTAACAAAGTGACACTGCAATGGATAAAAGGACACAGCGGATCGCTGGGTAACGACGCAGCTGACGAACTGGCTAGGAGAGGATCCAGCGCGCCAGCCTGTGGACCCGAACCTATTGTACCCATCCCCTTTAACCAATTACGTAGGTGGCTACAGGAGTTCACCCATACACTAGCGGAGAACTGGTGGACCTCGGCACCGGGCTGCAGGCAATCCAGGGAAGCCATGCCATCCTTAGATGGCAGGCTAACCAGGCGTTTGCTACGCCTGGACAGGAACGGCCTGCGCCTGGTGACGGGGACTATAACGGGACACTGCTCACTGAACAAACATTTCCACACAATAGGTATAACGGACAGCCCTCTGTGCAGGGCTTGCATGGAGGCTGAAGAAACCGTTGCGCATGTGCTCTTTGACTGCACAGGCGTCACCCAGATCAGAACAGAAACCCTTGGGTCACCCAGATCTTTCACAGACGTCCTATGCAGACCAGGAGACCTAATCAGCTTCTGGAGGGAGGTGGGCTGGTTGGAATAAACCACTGACGGCCGCCATGGCCCACGCACAATGGTCCACATGAGGGACTAAGTGCGGAAACCAAACCTTCTAACATAGAACAGTATACGTATGCGGGTGTCCGTAACTTTCCTGGCTTCTATGGCGTAAGCCGCTTGTATAATGCCCACACATTACGCCTGAAAGACGGTGTTGAACATTCCCAGCGGGCTGGATATATTTATGTTAAAGTCGTGTGAGAAGACTCCGACTCCGGTTCCGAAGTTGGTCTTTGATCCGTCGGTGTATACTCTCATCTCTTTTGGGCCTGAGTAGTCACACCGTTCTTCTGTGAGTATAACGTTGTAGTGCTTCTGAAAGAAGTGTAGTTTCGGGGCTTTGTCGCAGGGTGATGCCATCATCGGTTGTCGTTCGATTGCATCTTCCTTTATGCGTGTGTGCTTGACCCTAGAGTCTTTGCTTAGGGTTCCCGATAAGAAGAGCCTGAAGGCGGCCTCCTCTCGCAAGGTGTAGAGGTGGCAGTCCTAGCATTACTTGTAGTGCGGCAGTGGGCGGCACCCTCCTCATACTGTCAGTTATTGCTACACAAGCAAACCGCTGCAGTTTTTCGAGGTCTTTTCGGGCTGTGCTCAGGTCTTCTCGACCAGTGAGCCATATGTAATAATTGGTCGGATGACTGTTGTGTATATCCAGTGGGTGACCTTGGGGCTGATGCCCCAGTTCCTTCCAAGCAGTCGTTTGCACTGCCCTAGGGATATGCTGGCTTTTGTGGTGATGTAGTTGGTGTGTTATGCCCAGGTCAGCTGTTTGTCCAAATAGATGCCCAGGTATTCGGTTGAGGTTTCGGTTGAAAGGCTTAGGGTAGTTCCAAAGAGTCGTGGCAGTTGTAGTGTCGCCAACTTCCTCTTTTTTGTGAAGAGAATCAGTTCGGTTTTTGTTGGATTCACCGACAGTTGGTGTTTGTTGCACCAGTCCTCTACTATTTTGTTATTAAATAAACTTCATAGTCTTAAAATATGATTGCAATTTGGCTACTTGTAGTAGAGTGTGTTTTTTTCGTCAATTTGTATTTTATTTTTGTAATGTGTGTCTTGTTTGTGCAGAATAAACAATTTTTCTTTCTTTCTTTCATTTTCAAAGCTTGGCGCATTAGGTTGCATAAGGTGTTTTTGTGGGTGCCATTTATTATTATGGTTAAATCGTCGGCGTAGCCTACGGTAAAATAACCTTTGTCGTTGAGTGTTTTGATGAGGCTGTCTACCACCAGGTTCCATAGTAGCGGCGAGAGGAAACCCCCTTGTGGGCAGCCCTTCGCCACGATGGCCCTTGTGGTGTCATTTACCGTGACTTGTACAGCGGTCGAGTCTATGTTGTGTCTGTCTAGAGCCATGTTAATGCTGTTGAACATGGTTTTGTCAAAGGCGCCCTCGATGATATGAAGGCGGCCAGTGATGAGCATTTGTGATCCTCTATTTGTAATAGATACACACTTAATTTGTTGTGTGATAGATACACATTTAATTTGTTGTGTGATAGATACACATTTAATTTTCCGACAATTGTCATAAGGAGTTAAGGCAGTTGAATAAACCGCAAACAAGATGTTGCTGTTGTTATTTCAGGGAATAAAGAATAATAATTATTTAAATTAAAATCATTAAAAAAAACTAAATTATATTATGTACCTAGTTAGATATTAGGTACTACTTCTTGAGCATGATTTTGCTCATTTGGGTACGTTATAGCGAATTCGTAAAACTGTTGAAATATGACAGTTTTGATTTGAATACAAAAAGAAAATTTAAGTAAATAAATTTTTTCTCTGACTTTACATATTTTCTGAGAAAAAAGAAAACTTACCCAGCACAAAAGGAGCGTGGCCAGTCTCGGACAACCTTTTGCCCACCGCTCATGTACCCGCCGCCCACCGCTCATGTGTGCGCTGCCTATCGGAGGCCTGGCTTTGCGTTTATTTACGCCGTAAACGTATGCTGGTTTATTGTCCACTAACGTTGTGGCCGGACTTTTTATCTGCGACGGTAGACCTGCCAGCGTTTATAGACGGCTGAAAAAGTAGTAGCTTCTAGCCAAAATGTTTGGTTTACTGCCATTTTGTAGCTTTAAGGAGCTGTGGCAATGTTATATGGCTGTTCGTTTAATAACTCTTTCTTTTTAATTAGAAAATAAACTTACGAGGTGTAAGGAAGGATGATGGACACAAGATCTCATAATATCTACTCGTATTAGTATCGTAGCGCGTCCCCGTGCTATCGTCCCGAGCACCGAAAACCCGAAGACTGGCTTATACTTTGTATAAAGTCAAAGTCAAAGTCAAATTGTTTATTTCAAATAGGCACATAAAAGGCACTTTTGAACGTCAATATTTACAAAACAAAATAGAATTGATTCTAGTCGCCCCTTCCAAAATGTAGTTTCGTATGGAGAAGAATGGGCAAGAAACTCCACCGGTACTCTTTTAAAATCTTGTACAATATTTTTATAGGTACATTAATTATATAATTATATGTGAAGACGATGCACCTAGAATAAAATTACTATACCACAATAGGTAATAAAAAGAGTTAAGAATGAAGCAATGACAGATAGATTAATTAGGTGATAGAACATGGTGCTCACATATTTACAAAAATTTTAAAAAATATATACGATTTCCTAAAAAATAACAATAATATCAGTGTGAGTTAAGGTAATCACAGAATTTAAAATAAATGTCATAAAAATAATAAATTATACAATTAAAATAGCAACCTGTTTGACTTTGTCTAGACTCTAGATTGTCCTATGGAGCAGGACCAGCATGTTTCCAAGCATTCTTATCTTGTATATAATCCTCTAATTTGTAATATGCTTGTTTACAAAGTGTTCTTTTAATATGATTTTATAGTTACTAATTTTAATTTTTTAATTGTGAATAATCGACAATCGACTGGCCCTCCGGTACTATTACTAATTCTGTGCCTCCGGCCGATTTTAACGTTACAATTTCCAGGACCATAATTTGTCAAAAATTGCTTCCACTATGGGTTCTATCATAGTATTATCCTTGAAGACCCTGTACGTTGCATTAAATATTTAGATTAGACTCTAGACAGCCAAATCTGGTCATCTGGCAAACTCTCTTACCTCCCCACATTCACGTCACCTTAACTGACCGCGCGGGCTCTCGCAAACGAATTAAGGATCAAACTGTAGGTAATGGTTACTCGCAAACCCATCCGCCAGTTTATTGTGACTGCACACCACCATCACAAATTATGAGCGAAACTTAGCTCTAAGTGGTACCATTAAGGTCGTAATTTGTTCGATTGCGAGTTGTTCGGTGGTTTCGAGGGAAGCTATACAAATTGATCCCATCACCGAAGGATTCAGTTTAAGGAACGCTCGTACGATACACGGTTTGCAGGAAATCACACTATTTATATGAGCATTACGTTAATAGCAGGCTTTGTAGTAGTATTGGTTGTTTGGAATATACGCCATTTTCAACTGAAGCGGTACACGGAACCGAGGAAATGAGATTGAGGGTTTAGATAAAATAGGACGTTTTTCAACAATTTGTTCGGCTGAAGGCTCTGATGCGAATTGTTCAGTGAACGGTGTCTAGGGTGAAGTGATATATTGACATCACATTGTTTCATTGTTTATTTCGTCTATAAAGCCATTTTATATTTATTTATATTCGATAGTTAAGTAGTTTGCTTAAGAGCTGACACCAACTTAAAAAAAAAAATTTAACTTGCCCCTAATTTGTTACCTACATTTGATTTCGTTTTGTTTAGTTAATTTCGTGTATATAAAAAATATTATTTCATAATTTTGAGTAATTTTTTTTAGTTTAAAGTATGAACTGAAATATTTTTTTGTAATACGTAGTTAATTATTTTGATTTTTCTTACAGGCACTATAATTTGACCAAGGTTTTGAGAAGTTTTTCCCTTTGACAACACACCCGTAGCCAGGCCTGGCTCACTCCGCAGTTTAGGTATAAAACTACAAGTACGTGCGGCGGCCGGTCCGGACCGATCAATCGGTGGGTTGCCGCGCGCCGCGCTGCTTAGTTCGCACGCGTTAATATGACTAGGTACTTTATTCTCGCGCTTCCGAGTTTTCGCGTTAGAAAAATAAAACCAAAAAAATATTCTATAGCGTTTGGTTGTTTAAATAATGACTGATCGAAGCCTGACGTTTCACATACTATCGAAGGATATTGAAAAGTGAGATGTTTTATACACAATAGGTAGGCAATAAGCTTATTGCATTTATATCTAGATACTTTTGGGCCTTTAGGTGACTCAGATCATTAAGGCTTCTACATAGCAGCGCGACTTGTCGCGCGACGCGACACGGCACAAAGGCCCCGCGTGTCGCGGGACGAGCGGTGCCTTTGTGTCACGTCGCGTCGCGCGACATGTCGCCCCGGTATGTAGAAGCCTTTACACTAAAAATGTATCCTGTTTATTTGATTAGAAGTTCGTTCGATTTTGTCATCATTATCGTAAGTATCTGCGTCCGCCGCCGCCGCCGCCGCCGCGCCGCTGGTTTAGGCAGGTATGAAATGATATTTATCAACTTGTGATGTTGTAGGTATGGTGGTGGCGCATCACGACGAACGTCTGTAGGTAGTTAGTTAGGCGTCAGTCATACGTTATGACGAAATGATAAAGATTCCTAGTCGATTACCCAATACTAACATGTCTATTTCTTAATTTGAGTTCTTTTTAGGAATAACTAAATTGTATTTCCTTTAATTGCGAAGACTTTGTATTATATTTATTAAGAATAATTTAATAAATATAATACAAAGTCTCTATTCATTTATATAAATGTGTTCTTATTTCATTCAACACACCTTTTATTCATTTACCTATTTCAATAATACTTATCGTCTTTCACTCGCTCCATACCACTAGAGCGGCTGTTTTGTGATCGGCTTGTCATTGATTCGCGACTGCGTTCGTTGTAGCCGCTACAGTACACAAAATATAATTCGTAAGTCGTAACCCTAATAAGTACGCGGTGACGTCGAGAATGGCCATGACTGACTAAAAGAACCGCTCTCGCGTAGTAACACGGTTTATTTTTGCATGAATGCTTTGCGGGAAATGGGCTGTAGGCTATTATCGCTGTAGGTAAATATAACAGGAGCGCGCTAGACTGTGCTTTATATGTACGCGGCTAGAGTTTTTATCTATTTAATCGACTCCTGAGAGTGAGCCTTCTGCACGTAGTCATCATCATCATCATTTCAGCCGAAAGGCGTCCACTGCTGGATATAGGCCTTCCCTAAAGGGGCGGTTTGCCATAATCGCCACGGTAGGCAGGCGGGTTGGCGATCGCAGTATGTTGTTAAAACGCATAGAGAACGCTGCTGCCCATTCTCTAGTATGTCCCTTAGTCGCCTTTTACGACACCCACGGGAACAAATGGGACGCACGTAGTACTATTACTTATTCTGTGCGTAGCTCGTATCAATAAGCCAGGCCATCACACTAACACATATTAATCCATATCTTGAAAATTACTAGTGAACCGATTTTGATGAAACTTGCACTGTTTCCTAAGTTGAAGTAAATCTAAGCCAACAAAAAATTGGCACAAGCCGATTCATAGTTTCGGATAAATGCGTGGACAAACATACGTACATACCTACACCTATAAAAAAATTGTGTATTTGTTTGAAACCTAATAGATTATCATAATAAATTATGTGAATATATTGCAGACCAATCATATTACGTATACTTACGTATCGAATAGATAACCACCTTTTTTATATATGTCGGTAAAAATAGCGTAGTTTTTATTCAACCAAACTTCAACCCTACTTATTTTCATCATTTAGGCTATACAGAGTGGCCGTTATTTGAGCTCGTATAATTAGTGCGCATGAGTGGCGCTCGCAAGGGCTCGTTGGCATCGATATGCGAGCATGCTAATGGAGCAGCTGGCCGGCTAATAGGCGCGCCCTAATAAAGTAACGCAAGTTATAACAACAGCGTGTGAAGGACGGTGTTGTTAGGCTTTGATAACACGCTTGTTAGATTTTACCGAAATCCCGTGTAGGTATTGAGATGCTTGTAGGTGTAAATATAAAAATGGGCCTCGAATAATTATTTATTTCCTGATTAATTTATTATTTTAGTCCTTACTTTGTTAGCTTTCAACCTAATTTAATGTTTGAAAATGAAGTCGCTAGCAAGAGTGTCCATTCATAAAGTAAGAAGGTTTAAAATGTTTGAGTGACAAACACACATTAGAACTTTGTCTATAATTACAGTAACGTTAGGATAACACATCGTTTTCTATTTATGTAAAATACAATAATTTATTTATTTATTATTTATTTATTTAAACTTCTCACACACAATAAGGTACAAAGGCGGACTTAATGCCTTAGGCATTCTCTACCAGTCAACCAAGGGTGGTGAAGAGATAAGATGGCGGGTGCTCTGATGGAGAGAAAATAATAATATTATAAAATATTAAATTCTAACCTATTTAAATAACTATTAATAAAATAGGTGCTCAAGTACATAAATAGATTATAAACTTATAATACATATACATACGTACATATTTACTATAACATATCCCTATATTATATATATATATATATAAATATAATACATACAAATTCAAGGAAAGGAGGTAATTGAGATGACTCTACGCTATTTGTTTTGTAAATAACTCTGCAATTTCCGCTTAAATGCATTGGTATCCGTCCTGATATCAAGAGGAAGCGCATTACAGAGAAGAATGGACTGAATATGATAGGAAGAATGAACAAAGTCAGAAGTATGAGAAGGACAGAGTAGAAGAAGATTGTTGGAAGAACGCAGATTCTTAGCGTGTGAAGAACATAGATACTGGAAGTGAGACATAAGATAAGAAGGATCAGGGTTCGAGGGGATTATCGTTTTTTTTAGTAGTTAGTACCTTCTTAGTGTAAATCATCATCATAGGACATAGGCCTCCTTAAAGGGGGGGTCGACATAATCGCCATGCATGGCGCCTGCGGGTTGGCGATCGCAGTATGGTGTTAAAATGCATAGAGAACGCTGCTGCCCATTCTCTAGTAAGTCCCTTAGTCGCCTTTTACCACACCTACGGGAAGTATTGGGATGGTGCTATTCTTTAGTGTAAATAATTAATTGAAAATATATAAATTGCAAACAATAGTGTTAAATAGCATAAGATTAGATTTCTTTATTTGTTTGAACATTGTATATATTACATACAAGAGCATGCAAGATGTTACAGTCATCGTCTGAGTCCAATCATGTTTAGCCGCAAGTATCGGCGCACAAATATTTCTTTAGCGTGTAAAAGCAAAAGGTTAATCGCTTCATTTTTCATAATTTTGTGAAGTTGACCGGTACATATTTCCGTGTGACCGATGACAACTTGAATACGTTGAATACCCACGTAAGCTAACCTGTGCAGGTCACCATGTGTTATACATTTCTCATAAATTCCCCAAGTGATCGCTAATTTTATTTATTGCACCTTGATTTCTTGAGATATGCACTTACAGGTGACAGGTTATCTGAAATGCTATTGCTATTTTAAAGCGAATAGCAGTTCTCTAAATAGCCTTTTTATTGATAATGAATGTTCCGTACCTCAAAAGGAAAAAAAACAGAACCCTTATAGGATCACTCGTGTGTCTGTCTGTCTGTCCGTCTGTCACAGCCGATTTGCTCCGAATCAACTGGACTGATTAAGTTGAAATTTAGAACACATATGAATTTCTGTAACTTAAACAGAAATGTATAACGTAAATAAATTTATTTTTAATTAGGGGTTCACTTTAGCGGAGAAAATAAAAAAAAAAGTTTTGTCAACTGTACCGTGTGACATATTTATTTATACCAAATGAAAGGGCTTGTGGAGAAGGACATTTTTTTGTTTATAATTTTAAAATAATTCGTTTTGAAGGTGTTTATGAAAATTTACCATTGCCCCCTTATCTCTGCAACTACTAAGCCTAAATATTTTTATAACATAGTTCATTACTTATGGATTACAGAAAAACCTATAAGAAGTCTAGTTATATCATGGTAAATCTCTCAATATTGTGCGCACAAACTTATATTTGCAGTTGGAATGTATGGAAAAACATGTTTTTCAACTACAATGTTAAATTCGTTCTTCAATGTATGGAACCGTCACCACGCGATTTCAGCTCGCACTTGTCCGGTTTTTTTTAAATATTGTGTTCATGAAATTATCTTATTCAGATTGTACACACAGTTCGTATTTTCAGGACCAAAAAATATACTTCAACCGAAATACTATCTTACCTCAATATTCACAAAAACTGGTTTCTTGGATACTCGAGTATGACGTAACGCAATGAAAATATCTGACGCAAAACATACAGCGAACAGAAAAGGGTTTATAGAAAAATTTTAACCGAATAGAATAGTAAAATATAGTTTGATATTCGCAATAAAAATTTGTGAAGTTACTTCACAAAAATAAACTTTGGCGTCGAATATCTCTGTACTTTCGGCGAAAACAATTTCTTTCTTTTGGATTCCAATTGCATTAGCTTTGTTTTAAAACTTTAACCAGACAATTATTTAATATAATGTGTATATTCCGAATAATCTAAATAAAACCCGTAAAATAAATGCCAATTCGCAGCTTAGTCACATCGTCAACACAATTGTTTATTCAATTTTCAACCTTATTTGAAGCGGTTGTGTGAGTGCAGTTGCAGCGTTTAAAATCGTAGTCAGTCCGCGCCTTAAGTTCAAATATTGTAATTTCCAATCAAACCATTAATTCACTAAACCAGCGTCACTCGATACTTTGACAAAGTGCTATTAGCGAAACGACTTTATCAAATTAAGCTCATTTAGCGAGCGGGCCCGCTTATCAACTCCCACTGCATTCAACAACTTATTTCCGAGTCCTCTCCGCTCCACAATAAAAACTTTTCATAAAGGAAAATAATTGAAAAGAAAGGAAAAGATTATGGCAAGTTCGCGACCAACCTCTTTGCTACTGACACTTCTTTATACAATGGAAGACTTATAAATAAGTTTGTTGAGAATTTAAAGATCATGTTTTATATGAAAAGGTTAGTTGAGGAGGTATTAATGTAGGTAGAGTTATAATTTAGTTTTAGAGTAAGAGTGTTATGTACCTGCGCCCCCGGCGTCACCCGCATAAGTCTCAATTCCGTAGGAATATTGGGATAAAAAGTATTCTATGTCCTAACCCAGATCATTGTTCCCCATTCCTTCAGCCGTTTTAGCGTGAAAACGTAACAAACAAACAAAAAATCAAATCTTTTCTGTTTATAATATTAGTTTAGTAAGTTTAGAATGGTGTGGACCCGCAGCTGTCGCCCGCGAAATTCTACATGCAACATAGTGACACTGGAATGGATAAAAGACACAGCGGATCACTAGGTAATGACGCAGCTGACAAACTAGCTAGGAGAGCATCTACTGGAACGTCAGTCTGCGGACCCGAACCAATTGTACCCATCCCCTTCAACCAGCTAAGCTGGTGGCTACAGGGGTTCACTCACACATAAGTGGAGAACTGGTGGTCTTCAACACCGCCTTATTTCGCCTGGACAAGACCGGCCTGCGCCTGGTGACGGGGACCATCACGGGACACTGCTCGCTAAACAAATACAATACGCATAACGGACAGCCCTCTGTGCAGGGCTTGCATGGAGGTGGAGGAGACCGTGTCGCATGTGCTCTTTGAATTCACAGGCGTCACCCATATTAGAACAGAAACGTCAGACCAGGAGACGTGATCAACTTCTGGAGGGAAGTGGGCTGGTTAGAATAATCACCGACGGCCGCCATGGCCCACGCAAAATGGTCCGCCTGAGGACTCAGTGCGGAAACCAAACATTTTAAACATGGAACAAACTATTAGACATCTTTGTAAGTTAGATTTGTTCCATTTAATGACTTTTTCATGAAATCATGACATTGCGGAACAAATCTAACTTAGAGAGATGTATTAATGATTCTAATGATTATAATTCTGTAAATAAATATCGGTTATAGTCGCGAATTATATTTGTATCAAGATACAACCGGACACTGACCTGCAAATTGCAAAAAAAAACAAAGAAAATTGGGTGACAGCTGCGGATTCACCTTTAACAGTAATATCTATCTGCAACTGTTGCCTGGTTCATGAAGTTACAAATGTTTAGGACTGAAATGCTTTCAAACGATAATAGTGTCCCATTGCGGAGCAAAGGCCTTTCCCATTCAGAGAAACCTTAATTGATCACGCGCGTTGGTGATTTCAGACCAGTCTAGATTTTTTCATGATTTCCTATTCGTAAGCGGTCTCCAATATTAATTTAGGGACATACAATGTGCTGTCAAACAGTTCTATTAAAGATAGTTTGCATAAAGCGTAACTTCTTTGGCACCGTTGCGGAAAAGCAAGTTGTATAATTTTAAATTCTTCAAGACCAGCGGAGAAAATTCAAAGAAAATGAGCTCGTATATGTGTGCCAACTCGGAACTGTTGTAAAGTTATAGTTTTTACAAGTGTGGGAACATTTTTACGTGGTCTGAATATGAGAGATGAGCATAATGTTCAACTTTATTTTTACTGACGAGTCTTAGTGGTTTACAGATATTATTATGTATAATTTCATATGGATCGTTGTTTTTTTTTTATTTTATTAAAAAATAGCTACACTCCGACGTTTTGGACCCTCCTAGTTTAATATTATTGACATTATTTTGATACACTTTTACTGACTTGTTAAAATAATTTATTAATTTATTGACTATTTGATAATTTTGCTCATAAGCCTAGTGATGTTGACATTGTTAAATTTTTGCATGCCATAACTCAGGCAGAATGTACTCGGGTCACTATATTTTTATAACAACTAGTACAACACCTACATTCTATGCGAATAAAATGCGAAAAAAGTGTGACGTCACACTTTTTAAAAACACTACGGAGGTCCTTTCTCCGTCATATACAATACTAAAATCACCATGCTAGTACTTACAATATTTCATAAATTGTGTCTGTTCTGTTTCATCTTGGATCATGCTACAAACGACAGAGGTAGTCGATGCTTTGTTGGAGACCGCAGGGCATAAGGTAGGATACTAAAAGGTTCCTGACGCTGCACGTGCTCCATCAATAGGTTTATTTCCCTATTTCTTTTTACGTGTTGAGGGTGGTCTATAACCACAGAACGCCACACGCGAAATCATTTTCAGCACTCAATATTCACACATCCCTCTTCCTTTATACGATATCTATTTAAATAATACTATTGTTATTTATTCACAGTCTCGTACATTTCGTCACGATCAGCAGCCATTCGGTCATAAACGACGGTTCACAATCAACGCTTTCCAAAACTATCGACCATAGAGTTTTTATGGCTTTACTGTGATTACCATAAATGGTTTAACATTCATAGGTGATGGCACCTATATTATGTTTTACTGCGCTAGTGAAGATACCTGGACTTGCTTGGAGTAATGTCGTGTGACGACACGGTTGGCGCAGTGGTTAAGCGATTGACTGCTGCGCTGTGTGTCGCGGGTTCGATTCCCGCACGGAACAAATATTTGTATGACCTACAAGTAGTTGTTCCGGGTCTGGCTGTTTGTGTATGTGAGTTTAAATGTTTGTAAACGCACCCACGATACAGGAGAAATTCCTAGTGTGGGGCAACTTTATGATAAAAGGATCAGTTAATTTTACTTGAAAATAGTTTACTAGGAAAGGCTGTTTTAATTACGAGTGTTTTGAAAATCAAAATATTTTTACTGTATGTGTATGTATGAGACGTCAGAAGCTAGGTGCACGGTTCCAATTGGTCGTTTTCTATGGAGATGAGCCGACAAGAAACTCCACGGTTACTCTTTTAAAAATAATTGGCTTTTACAATTTTTTCAAATTACAGTGTTAAAGGTAGGTATGGGAAGACAGTTTAAGCCCGTCAACAAGTACCAAGTACTTAACAAAATAGAAAATGGTTTACAAAGCTACAGTCTATTAAGCATACAAACAACGTTTACACATTCACAAAAAATAAAAATAAACTTTTTTAAATATTAATAAAATATATATATTTTTTTTTAAATATTAATAAAATTTAAATCAGGTAAAAAAAATGACGTTGGCAATTTTAGGCCTATTTCTATTTTACCTGCATTTAGTAAAATATTTGAAAAGTTAATACTCAAGCAGTTGCTAAGACATTTTAATTTAAACAGCCTCCTTCATAATGAACAATATGGCTTTACAAAAGGTCGTTCGACTACAGATGCGGGTGTTGCACTGCTGAAACACATATTTAACGCTTGGGAGAACTCGCAAAATGCTATTGGAGTTTTCTGTGATCTCTCCAAAGCCTTTGATTGCGTGCACCATGACACACTTTTGCGTAAACTACGTCATTACGGCGTCCAAAACGAAGCTCTTAAAGTAATAAAATCATATTTAAATAATAGGTTCCAATGTGTAGATGTTGATGGTGTGAAATCTTCCGAGCTACCAGTTCAGTTAGGTGTACCTCAAGGCTCAATACTGGGTCCATTCTTATTCTTGGTATATATCAATGACTTACCATTCTATATAAAGGGTATCTGTGACGTTGTACTGTTTGCAGATGATACCTCTCTTATTTTTAAAGTAGAAAGGAATAGACAAGATTTTGACGACGTAAACATTGCACTCTCAATGGTTACGGATTGGTTTACGACCAATAACTTAGTACTCAATGCCAAGAAAACGAAATGCATAAAGTTCGCCTTACCGAATGTTAGAAATTTAGGTCCCAACATCGTCTTAGATAAAGAGGTGCTTGAAACTGTAGACTCGGTAGTGTTTCTGGGTTTAACAGTAGATGCCAAACTTCAGTGGGGACCACATATATCAAGCCTAGCGGGAAGGCTCAGTTCGGCCGCGTATGCCGTCAGAAAAGTAAGACAATACACTGACGTGGATACAGCCCGCTTAGTCTATTTTAGTTATTTTCATAGCGTTATGTCCTACTGTATTCTGCTGTGGGGTAAAGCCGCTGACATTCAAAATATATTTGTACTTCAAAAACGAGCTGTTCGAGCAATTTACCAGCTGGGTGCCAGAATTTCTCTTAGAGATTTTTTTAAAGATATTGGTATTCTCACGGTGGCATCACAATTCATCTTCGCCAACATCTTATATGTTAGGCAAAATTTACACTTATACACTAAAAACAGTGATCTCCACAATATTAATACCAGAAATAAGGACAAATTACGTGCTCCATTTCACCGGCTT
This sequence comes from Tiliacea aurago, assembly GCA_948098905.1. NCBI lineage: Eukaryota > Metazoa > Arthropoda > Insecta > Lepidoptera > Noctuidae > Tiliacea > Tiliacea aurago. The sequence continues at coordinate 27,241,737 of OX402588.1, read as the reverse complement.
CATAAGGTTCATAACTCATTTGTGGGACTTGGTGTAACTTTTTATAACAAGCTACCCTCTTCCTTGCTAGATTTGCCTTTTAATGCGTTTAAAGTTAAAGTTAAATCCAATCTTTATTCAAAGGCATACTATTCTATCACCGACTATTTAAACGATAAGAACAGTTGGTCGCTGTGATTAACTCAAGACAATGTTCATGTTCTCTCTCCAGATAGATTCCCTACTGACAGGTTATATGAGTTCCTACGAGTATATTTGTTTATTTTATTTGACTGTCTAAGTCAATTTATTTTAATTTATTAGTGACAAAATCTACTCATTACAATGTTCTTTTATGAGTTGTATTGCAATAAGTGGTTAGCTAGCGACCTTAACAAATTGATCACTTTATTCTTGCCTGAGCAACCGGCAGCAAGTTCGTCATGCTCCCTTAGAGGTCACTGCTTGCGGTAGCGTCGGGGGTCGGGTTGCCTCCTTCCCTCAAATATGGCGAGGGGGGTGATGGCTGATCTTTGCGTTATGCTCGTGAACGGGTGCTGCTTGTGGTGACTGGTCGTCTTGCTGACCATGGTTTTGTTATTGTTATTAATAATTAACTGTTTTTATTTCACTTCGATGGTGCTAGTTTATCATTTGTGACTTCGAGTTATAGCTGTAGCTTTATTTAAGCGGGCACGCCCATTATGCCTGGAGGCTTTTATTTAGATACCTTTTGTTTACGTTATTTCTGCTTGAGTATAGTTTTCGACGATTATTATATATATATATAAATATATATATTTGTATAATGGTGTGTGCTAGCTAACATAAGGCAAATAATTTAATTTAACGTTTTGTGTTGTGTAATGCAAATTATTTTATATTGTATTGTATAACTTCAAGTTTTTTATGCGAACAGACAGCTGTGCTGCTGGGGAGTTTGTTGCGCCACTTCTTCTTCCCAGCTAAAGCACTAGGAAGTGGTGAAGGGTAGGCGTTTTTGGGGGACTGTCTCATGTAATTTTTGACGTTCGAAAAGTGCTGATTCTCAGCCTAGTTTGAATAAATGACTTTTGATTTGATTTGAAATAAAACTAAAAACCTTGATGAAATTAAAATTATAGTATATAATGTAAAAGAATGAAAAGATTATGTCAAGGAAGTACGTAAAAAAGATGAAAATGAAAATACATACTCAGCGTACAATGATCCCACTGCTGGGACACAAGCCTCCTCTTTCTGAGAGAGGGGCTGGGCCGTGATCCATCATGTGGGTTGGTAGATGTCACATGTTTTCGAATTTTGCTGTTCTAGGACATGCCGGTTTCCTCACGAAGTTTTCCCTCACCGTTTTGAGAGCAGTGGTGATGAAATAAAAATATTTAAAAATTCTTTACATTAAACATCATCTTATCCGGTCTTAACCAGGTTTCACAAAACCACAAGATATCCATATGATATTTATTTATTAACAATTCCACGTCCAGAGCAGCGATTTATATTTCGGTGATAAAGTTAAATATTCTTATTAGGTATGCTTCTCTTTTGTCGAGTCTAAAAGTTTAAGGAATCTATTACAGTATTATTAGAAATACTAGATAATACTGTTTCGTCTCAGTAAAATTATAAATAACTGCGTGTATACTGTAAGCTAACAAAGTAGCCAATACATGTTGACTTTTCTTGGGAAGAAACATTATGTTCCCGAATTAAAAAAAAAACTCTTAAAACGATTGCTAGGTAATCGTTTTCTCTCACATAATATTAATTTACATAATTTTTATTTAAGTAGGGTGTCGACACCATTAACTATGCCCATTTTAGTTAAGCTAAGCAAGGTATTAATTAATCTGATTTCCTCCTAAAGCAATAATGAGCTTCTCAGAGGATCGCATCAAAGATTATTATAAATTACTTAGTTTAAGTATCTAATATTGGATCTTTATTACAGGAACGGAGACTTACGTAAAGTATAATTTGAGTAAATTATACTTTACAAAGAGTTCAATTATAGGTAATATCTTCATAGACAACTATATACAGATATGATCTGATTAAGTATCATACCTAACATACTTGAAAAGTACAGATTGACCAAAACACACAGACAAACAGATTATTTGAAGGGTAGAGTAAAAATATTAAAAAAAACTATCGCTTAACATTTTATTACCTCATAACAAGCTTTACCGCTTCATTATATTTTATCTAACTGTAAAACACAGTTGTGACTCCCTTTTAATTCTGAGCTCGACCGCTATCGGGCTATCATTGCTCTGTGGCGGAGTCGCGCCATCGCCTGACGTTTATGACGTCACCGGCGCCCGCGCAGCCGTTTATCACTTATTGTTATTATAACATAAGAAAGCTTATTTATCGTCCAATTATGAATTTCTTAAACGGAATATCAACGTCGGGGCTGTGATATTGTATTAGTGTTATTGGGGTCACGTTATTTAATGTGACATCGATGTACTGTGACGGAATTAAACTATGTTTCTCGGGACGTTTGTCGGGAAATTAGACGCTTTCAACTCGGTGTTTATGATTTAACAAGCGTGGAATTATCTTCAATATTCATAAATCACATAGCAATGCAGTGGTAGGTAATGAGCATAATTTAATCAGATAGACGTAGAAGCAACCTAATTGCGTGAAATAGTCTCCGCCGCGTCGTAGTCGCTAGCAACAAAACGAAAGCTAATGAGATTGTGAGTGACTGCCATAAAGAGTTGTGAAATGACTAGTAGCTCGGGAAGCCAGTTGATATTGTCGTCGGTAGGTTCTTAAGAAAAATAGAGCAAGAGATTCCAATAATCGTAAACCGAATTGAAACTTTAACATTTCAATCATTATAATTCATTCACAAGTACTAAATCAAGTTCGTACAATAATCCAGCCGAAGCCCGCCTTTGCTTACTAATTGATAAATTTCCACAATATAACATTAACATAATAAAGACATAATCCTCTGATTTATAACGTTCTAGTACTTAAGCGTTTGAACGTTTTCACTTGCCCGCTAATTAATATTACGATAATTGTAATTTATGTAGGTACCTACAAAATATTTATGTTTCGGTCTATTTGAAATGGTACTTAGTATAAAAGTGTTTTGAAAATAATCTTGCGTCTGTATGTTGTGAGAGCGTAAGCAATAGATTTTATATGTAAAAATGCCATTTGACATAATTATGATTGATGAAACCGCCAGAAATGACGTAGATATAGTGGACTATTATATCTGGAGGTTGGGTTCATCCTATTCAAACATGCTTTAGAATAAGGATTCTATGGAACGTTAATATATTGTAGTATTGTTATACGTATTGCAGTCGAGACGATTCCTGAATGAAGGTTAGGAATGTGGGAATACTTGCATAAAGTGACCAACATTTAAAAAGCGGCAAGACAACACCATAATGATGGTATTTGTTATTTGTGATACCTACAGTAGATCGGAATCGAGCAACCCACCCTATTCTGTTCTTCGCTTTTGTGATTTCATCAGCCACAGTAGCTGTCCTTAGGGCTTTAGTCCTTTGCATAATAGTTATATAACTACAATGGAAAAACCTATGTTATACTTTCAGTTCTTATAATGTTAAAACCATTTTCCTACAGCTTTACAAGAAAAATTACAGCCTCGCGAATCTCTTTTTACCGTTCCTTCCTTTCATTCCAAATTTAACGCTGGAAGCCTTAAGCAAGAAGTAGTCATACGTAATAGACACACGGGTGTAAAGCCATCCATTGTGAGGACCCTTGGCTTCATGGGTGTTGGCAGAAGTGCATTAATCATCGCGGAGGCGGATACAACGCTGAGTTTTTATTACCACTCCATGGCTCTGGGGATCAATGAGGTGGTGTTGTGGAGGGAAGATGTAGAAGGTTCAATAAGTTATTGCTTTTGACGATGACTGTAGTAAAAAAACATTAATGATGATTTAAATCCCAATTTAAAACTTCTGTAGGAAGCAGCAAGGTAAGAATTATCTACCTATATTTTTTTTTTCTCACAGATGATAATCATATTAATAATTGTTTATAGGTAGATTGGACAACAAAAATTAATAAATTAATTACAGGATCGCTATGCTTCTTTCTCTTCCTGTGAAACTAGATAACTTAAGAGTTTTCTTAAAGTAGGTACTTTATTTTTTTACATTACATTGGAAAAGTTTAAATGCTGGAGCCGCGCATTGGATAATGGATTATACGTACATTATTCTGAGTCCACACATAGTTACGTTATAATTTATGATGTGACTCTAGTCTGCACGCACCAGGCCCACATGAGGTTCGACTCCTAGTACTCGTAATGTAGTGCTCACTAGTAGTAGCAAACACTTACCGATGTTTGCATGATTGCATAATGTCAGCGCAGTTACTGTAGGTGCCGCCGTGAAATGTGGATTTACGTACCTGGAACAATAAAAATTACTCATGTTAGGGGCTCATTATATTACAAATACACAGCATTTTTAATTAAAATATTGTATTTTCTCCGAATGGAAAGGTGATGCTCGATGTTGTTCTCCAAAATGTCAGCTATGTTAAAAGTAGGATTGTCTTAAACAAAAAAGTTGCCAAATGTATAGTTTGTGGTAGCGGAAATAATATAATTATGTTATTCTTGAACATATTTCTCAGAACCTGGTTGTTACCAAAACACGTTTAGAAAAAGAATCTCGATAAAATGAACGGTAAACTAACCCTTTACTTTGAGTTTCAATCCAAAATAATGCCAACGTACGGTTAGTATTTCATTAATAACAAGAACGTCTTATTTGTATGCAGAACTTGGTTGTTTTTATTTTCGATTACCCAACTCATTTTTGAGTATATTAATAATTGCTTCATATTTTGCAATAAATTACAAGCGTTGTGTCATCGTGCTTCTCTTTCTTTTGTATGCAGTCTGACAGTGACAGCGACGTACCTGTTGTCAGCGTCTTAAACTTAAAAATTATAAAAAAAAAGCCTGGAACATCCTTAACAATCTATCCTTTATAAGTAAAGGATAGATTGTTAAGGATGTTCCAGGCTTTTTTTTTATAATTTTAATTAAAATGCTTTTATACAATTATTATGCAATTAGGTATGTAAAGTATTTTTCAGGTATGTTTTTTATATTTTTATTTTAATGATAAGAGTATTTGAAACACATAATTTCATCTTTTTGTTTTTACAAGCTGTAGTTATTTTTATATATTTTTTTAAAGTATTTTTCGTACTGACGTCACTAGTAGAACTGAATAGCTTAGGATCTTTGCCACGTTTAACACTTATTTAAAACCAAAATTCAGTAAAGGCAAATTGTCAAATTTGACAATTAATTTGTTTACATTTCATACTTTAGCGATTTCCGTACTTTAGTTTAAAGATATGGCTTAATAAAATGAATGGATTCAAAGACCACTTCTGCTAAGTGCTTCATACCGTCAAGTATAAGAAACACCACAACAAATAGCCGACACAAATTGATTGTTAGTAAAAGAAACCTTAAAAAGGAAATGGTGCGAGGAAGTAAATGTTGAGTACAAGTCTGTGCGGCGTTTGTTTTATTGTGAAGATCATTCGTACGTAAGTTAAGTTTGCCTGAGGGGATAAATCGATGTGATTCGACTTGTACTGTCCGCCGCTGGTGAAAAACTACACTATTTAAGGCTTCTACATACCAGCACGACTTGTCGAGCGACGTGACACGTCACAAAGGCTCCGCGTGTCGCGGGACGAGCGGTGCCTTTGTGTCGCGTCGCGTCGCGCGACAAGTCGCCCCGGTATGTAGAAGCCTTTACGTATTTATATATCTGAATAGAATAGTATTAAGTGCTTCATGTAAATTTGACGTTGACATGACACTTGACACATAAAGAACAACTTAATTACAAGAGGCACTGAAAATTTCCAATTCAGGCTGCTTTGTGACGGCATTTAGAGGTCAAATAAAAGTCAAGTGATTTTAAGTATTTTTGTGAAAATAAATACGATCTTATAATTTTAAGTCTGATAAGTGAAAAATAAGTCTTAGAAGCTTAAAATCTCGAAATGGTTTTGGAATCGGCATAGGTTAATTTTTACTTTACATACCCAATTATTCACACTATAAATGAATGAATGAATAACTATCTACATAAATACAAAAACAATAGAACACTTAGGCGTCCTCGTATTCCTCCACATCGCTGTCATCAGGAAACGTGTCCAGAAGACTGGCCGCCTTACCTTGAATGGCAATGCTATTCTTTGCTTGTGTGTCATTGCTTCATTCTTAACTCTTTTGACCTATTGTGGTATAGTAATTTTATTCTAGGTGCATCGTCTTCACATATAATTGTATAATTACTGTACCTACAAAAATATTGTATGACATTTTAAAAGAGTAACGGTGGAGTTTCTTGCCAATTCTTCTCCATACGAAACTACCTTTTGGAAGGGTCGACTAGAATAAATTCAATTTTTTTGTAAATATTGACGTTCAAAAGTGCCTTATATGTGCCTATTTGAAATAAACAATTTGACTTTGACTTTGACCAAGCACCGCTGGCAGCGAAGTTTCTGAAACTGAAAATCCAACTGGTATTTCTGTCCTTGCTCCGCGTAACGCAAGGTCTAAGGGGTGTTATTCGGTCGAGTGAAGATAGCCGACGGCGCGGGATGATTTACTGACGAACACGACGTGTGATGAAACGCTCCAAGATCATCGGGTGCTGAGCAGAAACGGTAAAAAGTAGCCGCGATAACGCGTATGAAAGAGATTGTATGAATGTAGGGTAGTGATTGATAGTATTGGAAACTTTGATTGAAATTGTATGGAAATTGTGGTTATTTAAGTTGATTCATTGATTTTTTGTGAAATTGTCAGTGTTGGGTCTATTTACCTCACTATTTTAACAACTTGTCTTGTAGCTCATACGCATCTTAAACACGTGTCGTTTGTCAAGCTGAATGTGTAAAATTGAAGGTATCTTCTGTTATATATGAGTATTTATGTTAAACGTATTTTCTGTCTCTGTAAAGCAATTAAAGGTACCACAGCCACAAGTCTAATATTGTCGCCACAATTTCCTCAAATAGCTGATCTTCACCCAAATCGTGCGTAATATTACCGTACACACCGCATCGCCTTATTACGAGCAGCATTATGTACGAGTGTGTGATGGTGGAGGCACAGGAAACCACTAAATCTTAATTAATAACACCAGTATGAACAGTATTTCGACATTTGTGTTAATAGCTTAATTTAAATCAGGGTTTACTTAGCTAAGCTATTGGTTTTGTGTGAAATCGTTTCTCGACCTCAGACGCATTAGGTCTGATATGGAATTTCACAAGTTTAGACGAGAGCCAAAAGAAAGATTTTGACAAAATCGTGTCAAAACTATTGTTCATTATCGATTAGGCTAATAAAAATAATATAATGTATTAGATAACTCTTGTACCTTTGTATCAGTATATTAATAAAACTAGTCACAGTATAATAATAATATTATTATAATCAAAAACTACTTTTTTGGTGACATCCAACCATATGCTTGTACAGAGTTATTAAAAGACCAATCGATTTAATTCTATTTACTGATCCAACTTTATGCCTGCAATTTTTTGGTAAATTCAATGCGTATTTTTAGCTTTTTTATAATATGTAACATTATGTTTGACAAAAAATAGAAATTAAGTTAAGTCCGATCTTGTAATATATCTATGTACGTAGCATTTAAATTAATTATTATGAAGTACATAAGGTCGGAATAACTAAAATTAAATTAAAAAAATAATCAAAGCTAAAAACATATAGCTTTCCAACTTATTTTTTGTAAACTTAAAAAGAATAGCACAAGTAAAAAATTATTAAAATTAATTATTATTAAATTTAATCGACTTCAGGAAAATCTGCCTGACTCGAAATGTTTAACAAATGTATAATATGTATGGAATTCCTGTGGAATCCATTGTAAAAGACTCATTAAATCACTGTATTTTACAGTTGATATGGGCTTTTCAGGTTGACTTACACTAGATAAATGTTCAGGGAACTAAATACTCGATTAGAAGCATTTCGGATGAAAGATATTTCGGTAAAATCTTCTGCAAATGTATTTTATAAAATAATATTCCGGGCTGGCCTTGTTTAATCTGAAGCCTGAACATCCTGATATTTTAAAATCTTTACCATCTTTATTCTTCTTTCTGGACACAAAAGGACAATTTTTCTTATATAAAGACCTAAAATCCATAAAATTATGAAGTTGCATATCATAGACGTTAAAAGTTCTCCTTCCTCTACAAGTTCGAATAAACTGAGACCAGTCTCGGGGTATCACAATCTGCATTGTTTTCAATTGTTTTTTCTTTTTTTCGATTTGAGAGTGTATTTGATCGACTTCCATGTGTATATGACCCTTCAGCATAAATTTGTGGTTTATTATTTTCAGCTAGGGATGGTTGTGCAATTCACATGTAAGCCATCACGACCATCAAATTTCTGTTTTGGCCCGCACAGTTGTCAGACCACAGCGTTAATTCCCTCACGTTAGTAAGATTTTCAATATTTTCTTCAACCCATCAAATCAGACAAGAAGCTATTTCGTTTCCTCCTCTGCCACCTATATTTTCAGACCATAAAATGTTTGCTCTCTTTAGATTCCATCACCTCTTTTTAATGTTTAAAGGATATTCAAGTATGGTCCTAAAAATTTTCGTCCGCTCTTTTGTCGTGAATAATGACTCTCATAACATGGATATAAGTTAATATGATCTATCACTGATTGGACTACCACATCTGATGATTTATTACCCGGAATATGCTTTCCCCTCTAATCTGGAGCTACCAACCCTACATCGAGCTGTTTCTCTAAACTCACCTTTACAAACTTTTCTCTTATAGATAGCGTGTTAAGAAACATATTCTGGCATATTTTTTGCTCCTTGAATCCACAATAAGTCTTATTCGTAAGAAAACTTTCTTCGGTCAGTGTTTAAGTTTCCATCTGTTCTCGTCATACGTTTTCGTTTTTGACTGGCGACGTTGATCCCAACTGGTATTTTTTTTCTAAAATTCATTAAATATTTGCTTTCTTGTTTCATTAGGGACTTTCTCATAACATTTACGGGACGCGCTCGGTGCAGTGCGCTGATAGGTCAGCCATCGTGGCGCCGAAAACGGCCGGGTGTCCGACGATAATGTCCGATGTCACTCTGTCGCCTCGGTGTGCGGTCACAAAGTCAATTGAATAGTGTTTCTTTTTCACATGTGCATTTCTGTACAACGATAAAGTAGCACTTTTTAAAGGCATAAGGACGAATTATGTTTATAGACCTTAACCAAACAAATAAAATTTTTGAGGCATAACAGTAAATCTCAAGGCACGACATCTGATTATTTAATTTCAAGAGGCATAAAGTTGTATCTGACAATACGTATTTTTTTTACCAACAGTTCTTGTAGAATAAAGTCGAATGACAAAATAGTCCCTGCCTTACACGTAAAATAATTTAAAAGCATAAAAGCTGAAGTCAATTTTCGACCTTCTAATTATACCAAAATTTTAAGTATAAATACTGTATTGGCTATCAAGCCTTAAGCCACGATATAAATTCAAAAACTCGACAGATCCGACCTTATGAATTTGTATATCTATGAGAACAAAAAGAGATAGAATTATGATTGTTATATGCTTAGAAAGAGCGCGAGATACTGGTTTCAGCTGACTATTAAAGTTGTTTTGCTCCGATCTCGAAATTAGACCTTATGCGTCTCAGGTCGAGGTTTATGAACTGTATTACTGATAATTGTTATACCTAATGGTTCTATTTATTGTGTTTACCTCTGACTTATCTGTATCGAGAAATTTTTTAATCTTTTGTTAGACAGGAATAGTTTAGTTTATTTCAACTGATCTTTTTTGTTTTAAATATAAAGTTCATCAAATCGCGCTCTAATTCATTAGTTATCAAATTCAAATTATTTATTTCAAATAGGCACATATATGGCTCTTTTGAACGTCAAAATTTACAAAAAAATAGAATTGATTCTAGTCGCCCCTTCCAAAAGGTAGCTTCGTATGGAGAAGAATGGGAAAGAAACTCCACCGTTACTCTTTTAAAATGTTTTACAATATTTTGTATAGGTACATTAATTATATAATTATAAGTGAAGACGATGCACCTAGAATATAATTACTATACTTACCACAATAGGTAAAAAGAACTAAGAATGCAATCACAGATAAATTAATTATGTACATGGTGCTCACATAATTATTAACAAACATAAAAAAAAAAATACGTTTTCCAAAAAATATATAATATCAGTGTGTTAGTTAAGGTAATCACAGAGTGTAAAATAAATGTCATAAAAGTAACAAATTATACAATTAAAATAACATCCAATTGGATTTTGTCTAGACTCTAGATTGTCCTATGGAGCTGGACCAGCATGTTTCCAAGCATTCTTATCTTGGATATAATCCTCTAATTTGTAATGTGCTTGTTAACAAAGTGTACTTTTAATATGAGTTTTAAATTTTCTTTCATTAATTGCAATATGTAACAAGGTATTTTGTTGTAACATTTAACACCCATAAAAGATGTATGTACTTTAGATAATCTGAAACATGGTTGATCTTTTTTGATCTTTATTTCTAGTATTGAAATTATGTCTATCATGAATTTTATTAAAAAGATGTAGATTTATTCTAAAATAAGTTTAATTTTTCTAGAAAAAGATGTAGAACCACAGAAAATACTCAACTATTGGATGACAAAACATTAAAATTGAAATATTATCCAAACGAAAATAAAAACTTGTCCGGGGTTGTTCGACGTCACTATTACGACTAACCAATTAATACCAATACGGAACATAATACCCCTCTCTAATAACCCTTGAGCGAGCCCACCCGTCGTGCTACAGATAATCTAAATGAAAAATATAAACCAGATTTTCCGTTACACTAGCCATTCATATATCAGGCGGTATGAGTTGAGTCGATAAGAGTATCCTCAAGGGATGAGAGGAATATAAGTCGCCCTCCCTTGCCCCCCTTTTTCCGGTACTGTTGACCGCAAAGCAGTTTTTGTGAGAAATCTGCGAAAAAGCCTAATGTACATTTTTAGTCAATAGTCGGCAAGAAATACGGTTACTTAGCGGTTAACTTAAAAACTTGGGAGTTGGGTATTAACTGAGGGTAATTTATGATATCGCTTGTAAGGAAAATATGAAAATATTATATCCTTGAATACGAGTACTAATTGGTATTTTAGGGTGTTAATTTCTTATTTCACGGGTTGCGATTCGATTACTTTAATATGGTTGCTAAGCAATTTATGCTCGTGATAATGCATAAATGGGGAAGTGATGCTGATCGAGAAGTACCAGGAGAACTCCTCAACGATGAACGTCACTGCATCGGGAAAAGCAATATTGTTTAAAAGGTGATCAGCAGTTGAGTTTAGGCTATTGTGCCGGTTTAAAAAAAAACCCGCCAAGTGCATGTCGGACCACGCACAATAAAGGGTTCCGTAGTTAAAACGAATTTATCCCACAAACAAACTTAATATTGTAGTTAAAGTACATGTTCTTCCATACATCGATATACGCCACATTAAATTTTACAACTGTAAATGTAAGTTAGTAATCGCAGTTTTTTTTATGTGTTTGAATAGAATACTGTGTTAAAACTAAAAATTAACGATTTTCCTTTACTTGTGCTATGAGACCATGCTTCATGCAAAATTTCATAGTTCTAGGTCAACGGGAAATACCATACCACCATCCACCAGCCACCACCATACCACCATATAACCAGCGTCAGGCACTAGTTGTCTGGCATTTTTCCTGAACTGGGCCTTGTTGGCGCAGCCGTGAGGCACACTCACCCGCTAATTTCTTACGTCGCACTTTACACTGTTTACTTGTTTTTTTTATTATTTTTATTTTTACCTGCTGTACTTGTATATTATTATATTGTGTGCCTTTAGTCTGTGCTAAATAAATGTATTTTCTTTCGTTCTTTCTTTCATATAGGTTTTGATTTATTTGCATTGGCTTAAAAGCTTGATTTTTATAGAGCACCAAGGGACCGGTTGACCTTCGTTTTTAATATTAATATTAATTTTAACTTTATACCTCCACGCGTTCCTGAGAAAAAGGGTCTTGACAGACTGACAGACAGACAGACAGACGGACAACGAAGTGATCCTATAAGGGTTATGTTTTTTCCTTTTGAGGTACGGAACCCTAAAAACACTACAAAGTGAAGATTAACAGTACAAAAAAGCCAAAAAACCCAAGATTCAGATCTAGACACCGCCTCCCAAAATAAAGTTATTTTTTACTTTGTAGTTTTTTTTTTAACTTGACGTTTTTTAACTTAACGTTTTTAGGGTTCCGTACCCAAAGGGTAAGACGGGAACCCTATTACTAAGGCTCCGCCGTCTGTCTGTCTGTCCGTCTGTCTGTCTGTCTGTCTGACACCAGGCTGTATCTCATGAACCGTGATAGTTAGACAGTTGAAATTTTCACAGATGATGTTTTTCTGTTGCCGCTATTACAAAAAATATACATACATTTTGACGTCAATATACGAATGAGTATCAAGGCTCTTACACACTCCGCGATATCGTGGGCGCGACAGGCACCGACAAAGACAATTTCTTTGTCGTAGCCTTTATTCTTCGGAAAATCTGAACACCGCGATTCCGAAAATGACGACATGTACTCAACGCCATCTATCAAATACCGTGGTTAACTTAAAGCTCGCTCTGCATACAATACACTTTTTTTAATCAAACTAAAACCTTAAAAAAGTTGTTATGATTTAAACTAATAAATAATTGTCTGTCTGTAAACATTGTATTGTTTAAGAACACCACATCAATTATTATTAACAAACGTTATCACTACTTTTCATTTGAAATTCTTTCAGCGCCACTAATTTACCACCAATGTAAAGAGATTTTAAAATAACACAGTAACCTCTATGACGTGTTATTTAATAACATAATAATTACTATGTTTCATCAGTCATCATATATTCGTCAATAAGTACCACTTTGCGTAAATAGATATCGTTACCTGTGTGTATATTACGTAATTAGTTTTGAACACTAAATTCATAATTATATCTTTTGATAGATTGCTGCCATTGCCATGAAACAAAAACTTAATATAACTCCAAGTTACACATAATATTTGGGTATAAAAACCAGCCAAGTGCGTGTCGGACAACGCACAATGAAGGGTTCCGTAGTTGGCATGAATTAATACCAAAAACAAAATTAACATTGTTGTTGTCACGGTCAATTCTTCAACTGCAAATGTAAGTTGGTCGACTATTACTCGTTAATTTTTAAAGCCTACTAAGCTGTGAAAGTTTCCCTTTTAATTTCTTTATATAAACTACTGCCATGATTTTTTTCACATATCAAAAACAACCATTTAGCTGGCAGGGGGGGAGGGTCACTTGACTCTAACAAAAATGAGCACTTTAAAGCATTAACTTTAAAGTGCTAATTAGGGTTCCGTACCAAAATGGTAAGAAGGAACCCTTATGGTGAGACTAAGTCTGTCTGTCTGTCACTCATGGATATCTCAAGAACTACTAATGCTATCAACTTGAAATTTTGAATAGTTTTAGATGACGTTTGCCCAACTATTTTGCAAACAAGAAAAAAAAAACAAAAATATACCTTTTTTGCAAAAGAGACTGAAAGGGGGTCTTAAAAATTTGAAGTGGGGGCTACTAAGGCATATGGGGTATCATATGAAAGAGCACTGTTTGCAAATTTAAAAAAAAAATTTTTTAGGCAGCATAGTTTCCGACTTTTGGACGAATAATGTTAAAAAAAATACCGTTCCTCCCCCCCTTATCTCCGAAGTTTGCATAGATAAAAATCTGAAATTATTGTAAGTGATAGAAGTTTATGTAAAGATTACAGGAAAAATAAAACGATGTCTCTAAATAGCACAGTTTTTCATAAATCATCAACATCATATATATAAAAATCTGAAATTATTGTAAGTGATAGAAGTTTATGTAAAGATTACAGGAAAAATAAAACGATGTCTCTAAATAGCACAGTTTTTCATAAATCATCAACATCATATATACGTACGGAACCCTCGGTGCGCGAGTCTGACTCGCTCTTGAACAGTTTTTTTTAATGAAATTACGCAAACGGATCCCTGAATCGAAAAATGGTTCTCACAGACCTGCAATATTTTTGAATGGCCTATCCAACGATAACCCACACTATGGGATAGACGAGAATAAAAAACAGTCCAGTCCTTTTGCAAAAAAGGTATATTTTTTTAAATGTCTTTCTTATTTGCAAAATAGTTGGGCAAACGTCATCTAAACCTATTCTAAATTTCAAGTTGATAGCATTAGTAGTTCTTGAGATATTCAGGTGTGACAGACAGACAGACAGACTTAGTCTCACCATAAGGGTTCCATTTTACCATTTTGGTACGGAACCCTAAAAATCATCCCCACTTTACGTAAAAGGGAGGTACACTAGATTTTTTTGTTTAAAAAAAAATATTTTACCGCTTTGTCGGCGTGATTAATATGTATAGTGTATATCCATGCCAAATGACAAGTTTCTAGTACTAAGGATCTCGGAGCTAAGCCGGGGACAGACAGACAGAAAGACATACAGACGGGCATGGCGAAACTATAAGGGTTCCTTGTTGACTGCGGAACTCTAAAAAGAACTAAATTGGTTTTGTACTTTTTATGGGATGCTGGAACATTTCAATCTCTCACACACAAACAGACACAAATTCCAGAAATGGTAGAAATCGCATCTGTTGGCGCTTCTTTAACGCTTCAACAACTTTTATTGGAAATATTTTAATGAACCGAAACGCCTCGTCTGCAGATTATTTATATGTATGATATCAAGGTAAATTCTTATTCATAATTCATTACTCTCATATTAAAGTCACCACATTTTTCAACCTCATAACTAACACTATCTTAACTTAATCTTAATAAAAAGTGCGAAGTTCGTTACACTGCACATATTAGACAAAGCATGTCGCGACGAGCGAACAAGACGAACTTAAATGAAAGCTACGGTAACGAGATAACACCGGCTATTACAGACATTCGCCGACGTGCTCGGGGCTACTTGCGGGCAAACTTGCACTATGTGCAGGGTGTTGTACTGTATCTACTGTATCAGAGTTTGACGGTGGATTTAGTTAGTTTGTGGTGTTTTATGTTTAGTTGCACAGCTAAGAACGGGTACAACCTTTCTCCATCCGTGGATATCGTAAGAAGTGACTCAGAGATTATCATATTTTATTAAAAATCAAAATATTTTATTAACCTACATGGGCACTTATGAAACGTCAGAAGCTAGGTGCACGGTTCCAATTGGTCGTTTCCTATAATAATAATAATAATAATCGTTTATTTATAAAAAGGGCACATTTACAATAAGTTTCTTAACAATTAAAATAGAACACAATTTCTTATTTGCCTGAACTAGGTTGAACCTGTGCTTCAGGCTAGGAAGTGCATAAATACTTAATGTAATAAATTAACAATGAGTATAAAGTGAAAACTAAATCTAATTTAGGTTAGTAACAGTAAAATTGCATGTAAGCGTTTCTATTTGCAGACAACAAGTAGCTCTTCTGTCTGTGCATAGGCGATGGTTAGTAAATATTTAAGTATAATTTTTTTACAGCTAAAATAATTCAATTTATAGATACTTAGTTTTCTATTTAATCTATTGTACAGAAATGGGCCTAAGAATGTAAAAAATCTTTCCACAAAGACATGTTTTGAAGTAAAATTTGATGCGCATACTATATCATTCCGTCTCTTGTTTGTAATGTCAGCAGTGTAGGTAAGCATGGTGTGTTGTTTTAATACTAAGTGCATAATGAAAAGTTGGCGAACAGTCAGCACGTTGCAGGATTTATAAAGCAGATCAGTGGGAAAGAAAAAGGGATGGAAGTTTGCTACCTTTAAAATTGCTCTCTGAGCTCTTTCAAGAGGAAGTAAATTGGTTTTTGCTGCGCCACCCCATGAAGTAATGCAGTATTGAATTATAGATTGACATAGGGCTAAATAAACTTGTGTTATTAGTTTTGAATCTGCAAATGTTCGCAATTTTTTAAAAACATACATTAATTTGCGTACTCTTTTAACTAAACTATCAATATGTTTTCTGAAAGACAGTGTGTCGTCCATTATTACTCCGAGGTATTTTATGTTGCTCGTTTCGAGGATAAAAGGGCAATTACACATGTTGACTGAACGGATACCACATTGATGGGCATATAACTGAGGGTTAGCAATGTTAAGTTGAGGCTTGCGCATGGAGAAGTGAATATATTTTGTCTTGTCAGCATTTAGTGTAAGTAAATTGCTTTGAAGCCAGTTAGTCACATTATTAAAACCTAATTGAGCGACTTGGAACAGTTCGCTACTGGTTTTAGCGGTAAATATTAATGCAGTGTCGTCGGCATATGATATAATTTTGCCGTCTTTAATATTAAGATTGCACAAGTCGTTAATGTAAATCAGGAATAGCGTGGGGCCCAGAATACTTCCCTGAGGAACACCAAAACCAGTACTTTTCTGCTCAGCGCTCGTGATATTATCTATTCTAACACATTGGTATCGGTCATCTAAGTAGTCAGCGAATAGTTTCAGGGGCGTTCCCCTTATTCCAATGGCCTTTAATTTGTTTAGAAGAACAGAAACAGACACCGTGTCGAAGGCCTTGGCTAAATCAAGGAAGACTCCCAGGGTCTGGTTCCCTTTGCCGAGTTCTTCTGAAATGTAATTTGTTAGGCTATGCACCGCATCGGCTGTAGATAATTTTGCTCTAAAACCAAATTGCGCAGAGGACAAAAAGTTATTTTTTTCTAGATAGTTAACCAGTCTATTGTTTACAATTTTCTCTAATATTTTTGATATTGAGGGGAGTAACGATATTGGCCTATAATTATTAACTAAGTCTTTAGTTCCAGATTTAAAGACAGGGATTACAACTGCCTTTTTTAGACAAGTCGGGAAAATACCTTTGGAAATACAGATTCGAAAAATATGCGTTAAAGGAGGTACCAATATATGCTTAAAAAGTTTAAGGATCTTATTGCTTATGTTATCCAATCCAACTGCACAGTCATCTTTTAGCCCAGAAATGATTCGAGTAATTTCGTCTTCGTCAGTGTCAAGCATAACAAAAGATTTCAGGTTACAGATATTGATTGATTTTTGAAAAGGTTGGTCACAATAATGTTTCGGAATCTGTTCGGCAAGAGTTTTCCCAATATTGACAAAAAAGTTATTAACGTTGTTAGCTGACAAGACTGGTGAAGGATTAGTAAGCAGTAAACTCGAATTTGCTTCACGCTGTTTAGACATATTGGTGACGTTTTTAATATGTTTCCAAAGTTGCTTACTATTGTTACCTGCTGTTTTTAATTCATTTTTATCGTAGTTATTTTTTAAATTCTTTAGAAGATTGTTGCAGAAATTCCTGTATCTTTTATAGGTAGTCTGAATTATTAGATTATCTGGGTATCTCTTAGTTCTCTGATGAAGTTTGTCTCTGTGTCTTATACACCGAATTAGTCCAGGAGTAATCCAAGGTTTAATATTATAAAGTTTCTTATTCACTGTGGAAACTATCGTGCTACGTAAAATTGCTTGTTGGACATGTTTTATTAAGTACGATAAAGCCAAATTAGCGTCAGCAGTATTGTAAACTAGGCTAAAATCAAGGTTGCATAATTCATATTCGAGTTTATTTGTGTTTAATTTGCTTTTGGTCTGGGGACGATTTAGCTTAGGCAGCGTTAAATTTACGGTGAGTAGGACAGCGTGATGGTCAGTAATTGTTGCGTTAGTAACAAGCGTAATATATGATAGACTGGTTTTGATCATCATATGATCAAGGCAGGAACCGCTCTGATGAGTAGGCATCGTGTGAGCGGGGAGAAATCCATGGTACGAACAGATATTAAGGTAATCTTGGGTCCCAGCATCGCAGTTTTCAGAGCCAATATTTATATTTAAATCACCTGTTAGTATTACATTCTTGAACGAGCTTAGCCCTTGAAAAATTTGGTTTAAGGAATTGTGAAATGAATCCAAGTTTCTAGCGGAAGGAGACCTATACATAGCGATTATCGCTGTGGTTGTACCAATTTTAATAACTAAACAATTACTCATGCAGTCTTGTAGAGGAGGTTCCTCGACTGTGACCTTAAGTGATTGTTTTGTAAAGACTACCACACCATCATTTTGACTGTGGTTTATTTTGGTATGCATTAAGTATGGAGAAGAACCGGCAGGAAACTCCACGGTTACTCCTAAAAAAGAATGTGCTTTTACAATGTATGTAATGCATGCATGTGTGTATGCAATGTATGTGTATAATGTGAGTATTACTTCGATGACTTCTTGTTTGGTATTAACATCAAGCCAAAACCTCCATTTGAATGTATAGGAAGCACACAGTCTCGGATCTTCAAGCTAAATTATTTGATCTAAAGCGCAGAAAAGCTGTCTGTGCTATTCAAGGTAAATTCAAAGCTTTCCGTAAGTTTTTTTTGATACCATGGTTCTCATAATAGTGTAGTGAGAATTATCTGACAAATCGTTGATAAGGAGGCTAGTCTTTTTCTTTCTTTTTTTCATTCTTATCTAATCAACACTCCAACTACTTAGGCTAAAATAATTAAGTCACGTCGACAAAACAGCAGAATTCATAAATATACTCTGTTTTTCCACGGGACTGCCTTCGCAAACGGTGTGCTAAGAGTTTTCGCTTAAGCCAAATTGCGCGGCCTACGACATGCCTCCATTTGCAAATTAGACATTTGCCCAGTTCCTAAATTCACACAAGCTAAATTCAACCTTGGAAACTTTAAAATAGGGTGCTTAATTGTAGTTGGAATAAATGAAAAGTTTTTGGCGTTTCGCAAATAATATAAACGGACACTTAAGTTTTTTATTCGAATCTAAAAGAGTTATGAGTTTAAGTAATTAAATAATTGGAAGGAAGATCTCTTCGGAGTTGAATGTCTACTGGAGAAGGTTAACCACTACGTTGATTCATTTAATATGATGTGCCAGAATGTCAATTTAGTTATTCAGTGACGAATACTGACGATGATTAAGAAGAGTATGACTGCATCTTTAAATATGATTAGAAATTTTAAGATAATGCTAATTTGCTGAATTGGTTCCGGCTAATCTCAAACACTAAATCGTTAAAATTCCGTTTGTACTACGTTTTTGACATGTTTCAAAAATTATTAAAGAGTCAGTGAAGACGTCTCAGTTTAAACTGAGGGCAAATATTTATTTAGCCAATGCAAATGCTGGAACGTTGCAGCCGGCACTACGAGGCAATAAATTCTAAAGACAAGATTAAACTTGTCATGGGACCCCATTTAGTTAACGCAAATTTATGCAAATACCTACTCGTCTCGTTGAGACCTCTGCAAATCGCTGAGATGTTTTTGTTTCCGTGTGATAAGGGCCCCTGAATAGTTCAGTAAATAGTTGATAAATTGTGTCATCGATCACAGTAGTGGCTCGCTTTGTCAATGCGCTTGTCACCTCACTAATATATCGCCGAGCTTGTTCGCCCTTATGAACGCCTCGCTATGTGCTGATACATTGGGCTTTGATATCAAAGGAAATACGATTAAGGCTCAGTAAACAAAGCCTGCAATGTATGGAGGCGTTTGTTTA
Source organism: Tiliacea aurago (assembly GCA_948098905.1). Taxonomy (NCBI): domain Eukaryota; kingdom Metazoa; phylum Arthropoda; class Insecta; order Lepidoptera; family Noctuidae; genus Tiliacea; species Tiliacea aurago. The sequence continues at coordinate 27,222,022 of OX402588.1, read as the reverse complement.
TATTATTAGTAACGAGTTCTTGATGGTGTGTATTCAAATGAAGAAATAAATTATACTCAAGAATAGCTTTAGTGGTTTTGCTTTGAGTATTGCATATTCTCGTGATCACTCTCGTGTTACACTGATCTGATACTAATTTCTATCAGACCCTCAGTGTTCAGGTTTAAACTAATCTATTTTTTGGCCAATTTCAATTATATTATCAACATCACGTAGCATCAGCTCTGAACGCTGCTAAGCACTTTCGAAAGCTGTAGCAGTTATCTTAGCAAAAACCTGCCAGACATGCAGCAAGAAAACTCCAAACGGAATTTAAACTGAAATAAGAAAATAATTTCCGTGCAACGTCTGGGTATTGCCGTTTACGTAAAAACATAAAATGTCCGCCTGGATTATTAGCAGGAAACATTTGTTTCTAATGAGCATTACTTCTTATAACTTCGGAAAGAAGCTTTATTTCGCATTTGTCTTATCACTGTTCCCGCGTTAGATCCTTGCTTTTCCTGCATTGTCTCACATAGATTTATGGTTCTCCGCAAAGATTAAAACGTTCCTCCATCAACGTAAGTCTTCGTTAAAAATACTTTTTTTTAAGAGAGTGCCGCTATTATTTGAACTAATACATCAATGTAATAATTAAACACCTCCCAGTGTACATTGAGATCTGTTTCATTAATCACGTCAATGTAGGTACTTAGCGCATGCTCATCTATTAAAGTAAAAGTATCCTTAATTCTTTCGACACAGGGTTCATTATCACTCGTTCGTATGTGGCCATGTACTACAGAATGCGGTATTTAGTGGGATCAAGTTGATTGATTAGCACTGGTCAGGTCAGAGATCATTGTGCCTCCACTAATTCGTTTGTGTCGATTATTATGATGGATCGTTATGTTCACTACTTTGGTTACCATTCGACTCTTATGTTTCTTTATGACTGGTTATACTAAAAACTACTGATGTTTGCCGACGGTAAGCACTATTAGTTAAGGCTTCTACATACCAGCGCGACTTGTCGCGCAACGCGACACGGAACAAAGGCCCCGCGTGTCGCGGGACGAGCGGTGCCTTTGTGTCGCGTCGCGTCGCGCGACAAGTCGCCCCGGTGTGTAGAAGCCTTTATTTGCAAAACCGACACTCGTCATCTGTTCACGTTGAGAAGAAACTGTTCCAAGCATAAGCCGATAGTGTGTTGTGCTCAAATTAAACAGACGTTCAGTATAGTTTAAATTACCCGAAACTTAAAGCAAACTCTGAGGTTTAATGAAAGTGAAGTCTTTAAAATCCACTGACCGCTAAGTTAAGAACACTGAACAGGGCCAAGTTACAGGCGGCTTGGTTGTGCTTTCTACTAATAATGTAAATAATAATTATTTTTATTATTTATTTACTGTTTAGTTTATTCTACCACTTATTTAAATTATATTATTTTTCTTTATCTATGATGTACCGGCACAGCGTCCTATTAATTGTTTGCTGCACCGTACGACGTCATGCGTCGGCGCCGGCTATCGCTGAAAACCAGCGCTGGGGCTCTGTCTTACATAGGGTCGCAGTATAATGCTGAGCGATAGCCGTTTTGCGTGAATGTGACGCATGTTTCCCCCAACTTTTTCTTATTTTTGTGTTTATGTTCTTTATTGCGTCATGTTTTTTTTTTGGTTTTTAGGGGATTGTTTGTTGTTTGTTTGTTTATTGTGTTTGTTTTTAATAAACATATTTTCTTTCTTTGTTTTCTTTCTTTTAATTATTTTATTTCATTTTACAAAAAGTACAACGGGTTACACAAACGTATAGTAATAGGGAGTATATAACATGGGAACATCTGTAGCCGAACTAAGACGAGGCCTGTATCTAGGTATACAGCGCCAGACCCCTCAGAACAGACAATAATACATATTAACCCAGAAGACATGCAAAATAATGCATCATTGAATGATCTTAAACAAGAAAAACTGAAACAATACGATACGATACAATAATGAGTGTGTATATCTGTGTGTATGTGTGCGTGATTTTGTGTAACTATAGAGTAGTGGAAGGTGTTGGGGTGTTGGGTAGTGTAAAAACGTCTTGCTTAAAAAATTAAATAAAATTGTTTATTTGACAAAAGCATTAACTCTAAATAATGAACAGATTCTCTGTTTCCATAAAAGAAAGGCAAATCAGGTACCTTCTTCTTACACAAAGATTTGAGCGGATATAATGTTGAGTTCTTTCATTTTATTGTAAGTTGTATTGTTAAAGACATCGATAATTAATGTATTTGAGAGAATAATTGATGAAGCAGTGGCTGTCCTCCAGTCATAGGTAAACAGAAAGAAGATATAGTGAAATTGATAGAAGTAAACATTTCAGTAAACTAGTAAAATAAATAGATCAATTGCGATTGTGCTTTCTCGAAGAGATAAAAAAACAGAAATTGTACATGACATGGAAACACTTTCCAAAGAAGTATTAAGACTGGGACGGTCTGAACAAAACTCAATCCCGAACCTCATGGGTTGCGCCAGCGACGTCCGTACAATCTCTATTGTATCCTAGCTTAACCCGCGATCTCTAAACTGAAAACTAACAATGTCGAGCTCCGGCCAAGTTCGCGAGCTGCCGTATCTTTGAAAATGTGAAAACTTCACTAAACTAGCGATTTATTTTTCGACTGACGATTGTTTTAGCGTTTCTTGAGAAGAACTGCTAAAGCACATTTTGATACTACTCGTATGCCCAATATTTGAAAACAAAAGTTTTAGGTTTGTGTTGTGCTGGTACACTTTTTAAAATATTGAGTAAACTTCTACTTTATAAACCATGTTTGGTCTGGCAGTAATTGAGGACTCTTCCGGGTATATTTCTGTAATTGAAGTGAAAGATTTTTTGGAAGATGTTTATTTAATATTTACTTAAGTAATATTTTTGATACTGATATTTGTAATTACGTCATGAAGCGAACTTCAAAGCTATCAAAAAAATCTACTAGACAGACAGTAATTGGTGAAACTTTGGCCCGCTTGGTCCTAAAGGTCAGGACGGAGCCGTGTGTGTGAGAGTTGCGCTCTCACAGGTCAATCAGCTACTAAGTGGCCAACGAAATAAACTGTCGCTTCCACATCCGCTCCCATGCGGCGCGCGGGCGGCTGCTGTCTCAGCAGCTATCGTTATGCTGATGTCCAATTTGTGACTCTACTCACCTAGTAACATAGCAACTGCCTATGTACTGATGATGTGTTTTACATCCCATTGACACACATATTAATCACTTTGCTTGTAAAAATTGAAGATTTTACTTCTCAAAACTTCATTTAACTGACCCAAATGTATGATGAGTGCGTGATGATGGATTCCCATTTAAATAGTCAGATGGTCCTTAAATCATACGCTATGCTACTTATTGTTTACACGATCGTTATTCAAACCCCACTGCCAAGTAACCCCTGACGAACAGAGTTCTCCCGAGGAAATCCAAACATTGCATTTCATTATGACTGCAAACACTGAAGTTACAGTTTACCGAGTAAAAAATATGAACGTCTGTGGTAATAAGAACCCTCGTCTACTTTTTGCATAAAACCACGAGCCCTAGATTAGTCTAAGAAATCCCGAATGGGTTCGTCGACCTTCGTCTGTCTAAGTCGGATCCTTCAGAATGGATCTTAATCCCCTCGCGTCTAAGTGTAATGAGCGTTTCCAAAAAATCCCACTTCTCTCCATTCGGATTAAGATAGCGAATGCAATGTGTTATGTGTGTTCAGTAGCCGAAATTCTTATTCAAAGAAAACAAATAGTCGGAAACTGCACGTCATGACTGTGACAAAAAGGCTTGCACTCAGCGTGATGCTGTGCTATAATGGGCGACCCACGACACAGCGCTGATTGTCAGTGGTTACACGAAAAGTACGTACGTAGTTTAAGTCAGGTTTAATGAGTTGAACATAATAGGTAACAAAATAAAATAAACAGTACTTAGAATATAATGCCTATACAAGCAATTATAAGAATAAATATGATTAAATAACATAAAAAATTATAAATTTTCTTTCGCAACCTGTGCGGAATTACAAGCGTTTGATTAGACCTCCATGGTTTTCCAATTTTTTCTGACTATAGAAAGGCATTGCTGGACATAATAAAAAAGATTGATTCTAAAAATACTCGTCTCTTCCTTATACTTCTGACATAGCACAGGACATAACTTGCTTTACGCCATACCTCAATGCTGCATTGCTAGGGTTAGTTCAGATGGGCTTCGATAAGATCGTCGAGTCACCAGCCCGCAGCACACACCGGTACGACGCCGGGACGAGCCGAGGCGGCCACAGAGGTGACCTCCACGCCTTACAAACGAATTAATATTATGTTAATGCTACTTCCTCTCATAATTTATTCTTATCTCCAGTTTTTCATTATTTACAGAAGCTGGAAGGAGTTTTATGAATTTTTAAACGTGTTATGTCGAAAAATTATGTACGTATGAATAATGTACACTGTATATGATTTATTGGCGAATAAATTCTCTATAAGGCGCCAAGAAGGTTTTTATTAAGAGAGAATAAATCTTCGGCGTATTGTTAATAAGATTCAAAAAATATTATCTTCTGATGTAATATTCCTTATCTAACGTACTTATCTTTTTCACGCTTTATTTTCGCATACAAAAAATGTGAAAATAAGTAGACATTATCGCCTAACAGCAACACAGAAGCCAATTTTCCTTATAACATGACATGTGTTGGATGATATTCTTTTGATAAATGCCATATGTTTGTGTACAGTGTGGCGCATACTTAATAAGGCCTATATTTCTCCGCAGTGACCGTGGCATGTGGAACAAAGTGGAACTTTTGGTGTCAATTAGAATAATTGTACTTTGTTCACTCCTAAACGATCACATGGAAAAATAACCAAATACGCTAATGTAACACAGCCCTAGCAACTACATAAGAGATGTTTTCAATGCCGAGGCATTTTCCGTTCGGCGAGATTGTGGGAAGTACTAAGGGGCTTGATTTTTCAGATCACCATAGTCCAAAATAAATTGACTCTCTAATCAATACATTCTCATTAGTCCAGCAGGCCAGCTTATATTGGAAATTAACTGAACTAGTTTCGGATATACGAGTATGTAGTACTACTTAATTTCGTTTTTGAATTAACTTTTAATTTCATTATCATCTTCGTTAGTGGTGTTGAACTTTTAAGGCTTCTACATACCGGGGCGACTTGTCGCGCGACGCGACACGACACAAAGGCACCGCTCGTCCCGCGACACGCGGGGCCTTTGTGCCGTGTCGCGCTGGTATGTAGAAGCCTTTACTGCTGAGTAAAGGGTTTTTCTGTTATATACCTAATGCATTATCTAAGTATGACTGTAACAAGACAATGGAAAGACATTTCACGGAAATAAATGATAGGCTTCATGTCCTTACAGGCTGTCCAACATACTTCTCTACTCTACAGATGCAATATAATTAGTAGGTGTCTATTCACTCAGTATGAACTCACGATTACATTAAAAATTTTAGGTCCAGTACCTATTCTTTTGAAGAACAGCGTACGCCAGGCTCGGCATAATTAGGCAGAACTAAACCAAAATATTGTATCATTATTAAAGTCTTTTAATATGAATCGGTGTGTAAAGTGTGTGATTGTGTACTTAAGTTGGACGAATTGTATGCCATCTGAAGCCATGCGTGTGCGGCGTGTTTTCGCAAGGCGTTGAGTGAGCTGGCTCATTAGGGAACGCTTTGATCGCGGCCCGCGGTGCGGTAATGCACTACTTGTGTTTTCTTAAAAACCACTTACACATATTTATACGGTGTAATAGTCGACTTATTTTCATTTGGTCAAATTGGTAAAATAAACTTTGGATTAATATAATTTTGCTAAGAAAAACAACGTAATTTTGGGTCGGATTTCAGTAGGGTCAGTAGTGAAAATAGTACAATGCCAGAGTTGTTTTAATGTGCATTTACATAGTAGAACCTTCTGATTTTGGATGATAATAAAATCCAGAAGCTATCAAAAATGTATGTGTGTAGACTAGAATGAATGATATTATAGCTTTATCCATGTCAGGTAAACCTTTAAATGAAAACATGCCCACGACGCTATCACTAAAGCACACTTGAACAGGCACATATGTGTGTGTTTGTGTGCGTGTGAGCAGTAATAAGGCGTGAGTTGAGGATTTTTTTTTTGAGTGGGAAATTATCAAATAACTTCCCCCGCTCTGGGCGGAGAGGGAGGGCGTGTCAGACTTTTATTGACTTAAACCCACCCGAATTCCTTCCATTGCCTGTGTGCCAGGGCCACAGAATCACTCTAGACGAGAAATTACAATGGGGACCACATATAACATCTCTTGCGGAGCGGCTAAGCTCGGCGGCTTATGCTGTTAGAAAGATAAGACAGTTAACAGATGTAGAAACCGCGCGTTTGGTCTATTTTAGCTACTTCCACAGCATTATGTCGTACGGCATTTTACTGTGGGGTCGGGCTGCTAACATTGAGTCAATCTTTATTTTGCAAAAGAGAGCTGTCAGAGCAATTTATAATCTAAGTCGCCGCGAATCTCTTAGGGAACGATGTATTTAAAAATATTAATATTATGACGGTACCTTGCCAATTCATTTAAATATGAAAATATTATGTATGTAAGGAAAAATATACATCTTTTTAATAAAATAAGTGATAGACATAATTTTAATACTAGAAATAAAGACAAAATAGATCAACCATTTTTCAGGTTATCTAAAGTACATACATCTTTTATGGGGTGGGGTGTTAAATGTTACAACAAAATACCTTGTGATATATTGCAACTAAATGAAAGAAAATTTTAAACTCATATTAAAAGAACACTTTGTAAACAAGCATATTACAAATTAGAGGATTATATACAAGATAAGAATGCTTGGAAACATACTGGTCCTGCTCCATAGGACAATCTAGAGTCTAGACAAAATCAAACAGGTTGCTATTTTAATTGTATAATTTATTATTTTTATGACATTTATTTTAAATTCTGTGATTACCTTAACTCACACTCATATTATTGTTATTTTTTAGGAAATCGTATATATTTTTTACAATTTTTGTAAATATGTGAGCACCATGTTCTATCACCTAATTAATTTATCTGTCATTGCTTCATTCTTAACTCTTTTTATTACCTATTGTGGTATAGTAATTTTATTCTAGGTGCATCGTCTTCACATATAATTAATGTACCTATAAAAATATTGTACCTACAAGATTTTAAAAGAGTACCGGTGGAGTTTCTTGCCCATTCTTCTCCATACGAAACTACATTTTGGAAGGGGCGACTAAAATCAATTCTATTTTCATTTTTGTAAATATTGACGTTCAAAAGTGCCTTTTATGTGCCTATTTGAAATAAACAATTTGACTTTGACTTTGACTTTGAACACGATATCCCTTCGGACAAACTCGCAACCCTGGCAGGTTAGTTAAGGATGTGAATTAAATTAAGTAATGAAATAGCTTTTAACTTGCTGCTTTAGAATTTTATCTTAAGTAGAAAGTTAAGTAGTAGCGCTGCTTCTATCTAATTGTCTGGCAAAGATTCAGGGTATGTAAGTAACAAAGTACTAAGTTAGAAAAGGGAGAAAAAGAGAATTAACTTAGAAATAAAACGTTTCTAGCTAGTTAGTTGCAGTAGGTTCATTGGCTTGTATTCTGTCTGGCTGCAGAAAAAAATTTCTGTCTTCCAAAGCAACTAGATATTTGGCTGAAGTCAGAATACCTATTATGGCAGTAAATTTAAAGTGGAGTCTCATTGACGCGATGCCAAACGCGGCAATGTCACGGCAAAGTCACGGCAAATATTTGTGTAACCCGACAGCCGTGCAGGGTGCAGTGTATGCTAAGTGAATCAAGTCTGCGTAGGTTATTTGTACTTGGCTGGTTTTGGTATGAAATATCTACCGAAAATTGCACAAACAATGTTTTACTTCAGAATAAAGTTCTTATTTTAGAAGTTAGCACTTAAAAACTTAATTGGCATGAATATTATTTGCACTGTGCTTTATTACATTGGTGTTTTATTTTTCAGTACGCACACATTTAAACTTCCTTTTGTCAAAATGGATTAAAATTAACATACCTACCGAAAACCAATAAAATTCTCTTAAGACCAGCAAAACATTTGCAAATCAATTATCAATTCCGTCAACTCCAACCCTTTCAATTAGCTTCACGTGTGACTAAATCCAAGCAAGACTCAATCTCCACAGGTATGGCAAAGTTTTATCGCTCCTCGCGTTTGTGAACACGTCTGCCTGTCATGTCAATTGAACGAGTGCAAACATGTTGCCATAGAATAGATAGGTACAGAAGGTCTGCGCAATACAAAGAGCAAGCACGCACTCACACGGCGCACACCATCTACGTACAGTGAGTGCGTACGTCTACCATGGTTGTTATCGAAAAATTACTCGCTAGCGTTAAACTCGCTAGCGTATTAAAGTGGATCAAATAGATTTCGATAATAATAATAATCAGTTTATTTCAGACAAAAAGACATCCACCATTGTGAAATTGTGTTTTTTTTTTTTTGTTTGCACCATGATTTTTAAGGAGTCATACGCAGACCGACGACCTTAAGAAGATGGCTGGGTCAGACTGGATGCGGAAGGCGGAGGACAGGATGTTGTGGCGCAGCTTGGGAGAGGCCTATGTCCAGCAGTGGACTGCGATAGGCTGAGTTGATTTTTTTTATTGCTACGCAGATGCTAAGGTAAGCTCGATAGATCGTGTCGTTTGGCTACTTTCACTGCTTATGTTTTGTTTCTTTCTTTCCCAGTAATAAGAAGAGAGAACGGCTCACAAGGTCATATAATTATTACAGTCAATATCACGAAATAATCGAAAGGTTTGTCGGTTCGTGGACTACTTATGGCATATTTAGTAGTTGTTGAATTTTTATTTCTTATCCATTCCATATCAGTGTCGTTGATTAAATTTGTAATTTTCTTGACGTTGTGTGGTCCGCAGTGTTTATGACTTAAATATAAAGTGAAATAAGTTTAAAAAAATAAAATACCTATACTATAGTACAATGAGGACCAGTGGGTCACAATTTAGTATAGTGTATAGAGAAATGAAAATTATTGGTTTAGTTCTAATGCCACTCTTTGTGTTGACTTCAAATCCGTAACATTATTCAATAATACCTAAGCACAAGTCTTCAAACGCTTGTCAAGAGAGTCTATGAAGTAGGCGAAACATATTTCATGCTGATTATGCTCTTCCCGACATTATTTTGACTTTAATAGACTCAAAAACGTGTATAATTAAATAATGATATAAACATAAAATATGTACGGGTTAAGGCTTCTACATACCAGCGCGACTTGTCGCGCGACGCGACACGGCACAAAGGCCCCGCGTGTTGCGGGACGAGCGGTGCCTTTGTGTCGCGTCGCGTCGCGCGACAAGTCGCCCCGGTATGTAGAAGTCTTAATACTATCGCAAGCGTGTTTTTAACCGACTTCCAAAAAGGTTATATGCGATCATATAACCTCCTCCTTTTTGGAAGTCGGTCGGCTGTATGTTTGTTTTTTATGTTTGTTCACCTATATCTCCGTCAATTATGAACCGATTTCAAAAATTATTTTTTCGTTTGAAAGGGTATGCTCCCGAGGTGGTCCCATAGCCACCAAATCAGAATCTGATGAGGGGATCTCTTGGAAATCGAGGGAAACCCTCGAATTTTATAGGCAAACCGATTTGCGATTTGGGTATTTTTTATAGTAACTCGTGCATTTGCTCCCGAAAATCACCATTTGGTGAAGTGGAACTGATGCACAGATGGCCACCGGAACAACATAATAATAAGTATTTAACGGGTTGCGATTCGATTAGGTACTATAATATGGTTGCTAAGCAACCGTATTAAAGCAATTTATGCTCGTCACAATGCATATGGGGAGTGGCAGTTCTCCTGGTAAGAACTCCGAAATTAAAGTTATTTTTCACTTTGTAGTGTTTTTTTGAAAGTCGGTTATTTTTTTTACAATAAGTTTTTTAGGTAGCGTCTGTCGAATTGGTGGTGCTCATGCTGCCGTTTTGTGTAGTGACAGCTGAAAAACGATAGTGGCTATCGAATATATTACGTTAGGTCTCTTACCTATCGAAATCTATAGTGCTCATGGTACGACTTTTGGTTCTTGCTGTGACCGCTAGAGGCGCTGTACAATATTTCATATACGGAGTTTTTGCGGTGTATCCTCATGGTAGAGCTGCTGGCATTTGTTTGAGCTCTCCTTCTGTACGCATCTATGTGGGCATACACCTGGTTTTGTCCTGCCTCGTTGTATGGAACTAGCCTTCTATACCTACCTATTTTATGACGTTGCGATCCAGACGCGTACATTCCGCAAACTCACGAGTCTTCATCAACTGCATCAACCCCCTAATGAACCCTCTTCCCCCACCATTCCCCTCACAACCACCCATAGACCTGTATATTTCCACAATGTGGATGCTACAGTTTCCACCTATCATCATAGATGTGGTGCTGGAATATCGTATGTGTCGGTAATGATGCTCTACAATTTGAACTCTCTTGGCGCATTATTTGCATTGAATTGTGAACGTGAAATCTGTTGATTCATTTTCCTTATAATTATATATGTTTGTTCCAAGAGTGTATGACTTTGTATTATTTATACAAATTAATTAAATTAATTTTTAATGTATCCTACACAAATTCTCTCAAGTTTATAAACTACACAAATTATGAATTGCTTTCAAAGTCTAGTTATTTTCTTTATCCATTGTGAAAAATGCCATAGTAATTATGTTTAATTTTTGTCGACATCAAAATAAGGAGTAGTATTCACCTCCGGTCTGGTTTAAACTCATTTATGATGTCAGCTTACCATAATATGTCATTACTGCTCACAATCACCGCTGTCTTGAAAAACGCACAAACAATTGCACGACACGATTATTAAATACGTTTCGTCTTGACTATTGCCGTCTGTTAAGTCATCATTAGCTCTTAAATTGAAGTCTTTTGTTTGCAAGTTTAGTTCGTTTTAGCCTAAGACGAGGCTAAGTATAATTTCATATAATTCAAATTAAATGGCGCTGATCCTCGCCCTCTCTGGAACACTTGAAAGCCCTCTATTTCTGTCCCTCCCCAACCTGTCGTTATTTACACGCCCAGATTAACTAGATTGATGGAATATTTTAAAGAAACGTTTAATCTTTGACTTTTTTAACTAAATTCCGAGGGTTTTTACGGATTTACTTTGAATTGGTTTCAAAGGGACGTTCGTTAGAGCGTTTCGGAAATAGTAATCTGTTTTTTGACTGTTGAGAGTGTCTCTAACGATGCTTTAGAAAGGAGTAATGCGTTTGAAGGTTTTGTAAATATTCCTTTGGAGTTTTGTATATGGAGTACGTGAGTATTGTTATTATTAAGACTTGTTAATTTTTGACCTAATTATTAAGACTGAAAATAATTTTAGATAGATTTCTCAACTATTCAGTGGCCTACTGATTGATATGCTTACCTATTTCTATATCCTAAGTGCGAAGATAAAGTGTGAGCATACTATTTCTCTACTTCACAAACATCAGTGCATTGAGGGCTTTGTATGAGACTCTTGTGAGGAGTCATCTGGAATATAGTGCGGCCGTCTGGAGCCCGAGTGAAATAAAATAGAAAAATATGCTCAAACGGATACAGAACAAATTCGTCAGATTTATTTATTTAAAGCTGTATGGGAAGCCCGGGATACCCGTTACTGTATCCTACCTTATTCTGTCTCAGTATGGTAGGCTACTATAAATTTGAAAAAATTTGGAAAGTCCAAAAGTGCACGGCTCATAACGTTCACGTCGTTTTTTTCTTATTACTGCTAACAATAAGATAATTATTCAAATGAAATAAAATAAAAAACAAATATAAATAATAATAAAAAAAAATACAAAAAACAATTAAGTATAAAAAAAAACAACCAGAAAACTCTGCTATGGTTTAGTGGCTCCATAATTATAAGGTGAGGAAAAAAAAATCTATAATAAATATATATACAAAAAAATTGTTAGTTTTATTTTTAGTTTTAGTCGTTTTTTATGAATCATAATTAAACGACAGTGAATTGAACGCTTATATTAATTGAGAAAGTCCATGGTGTATTACTTTAGATAATAATAAAAAAAATATTGCGGTACGATAATTTTTCGACCAATTTCCCTGCCACATACACCAATCTATAAACACAGACACACGGACGTCCAGGAAAGATCATTTTTAATATTATTATATACTATGTTAAACAAAATATTAATTGTTATTGAATTATATTTTATGTGTCTGACAAATTATTTGATTCGATATTAGTACACTCATATTCACCTGTAAGTGCGATATAAATAAAAAAAAAACGATTTCAGTTTTGAGAAAACTGCTTTTTTTGAAATGTCGAGAGTAGAACACAACCTCAACGCTTCGCTTATGAGGCGTGCAATTAGGCGTGAAGTGGCACTGGCAACATATTTTTTTAAAGTTTTATGAGGTAGTACACAAAACCCAGGTATACTATCAGAAATAGGGTTTAATTTACCTGATGGGTACGTGGCGCGTGGCTGCTGGTGGTGCCAAGTGCGCGCACTAACCTGCTGGGGCGCGCACTGCTGACTCGTGCGCTGCGCACTCTCAACACGGTGGCGGATGCCATAGAAATATTCACCTGTACACACTGGGTGAGTTCACAAGGGCCGCGTACTGTGTAGCATGTAAGGTATAATTAAGTATATTTAAGTTACTTTGTCGAATTATTTTCATTATCTGTAATGGCAAAGGAAACATGTGATGTGATAAATAAATAAAATAAAATTTATTTACCAAAGCATCTGTAAGAACACCAGAAGCGTAATTTCCTGTGCTGTTAATGGAAGAGCTTTAAATAAATTTCGGTTTATTTCGTTTGGGAGCGACATATACTATCGTCACAATATACAGAAATGCAGAAAGTTTAGAGGAAATTTTCACGTTATTAGATTATGAACTCACTATCACGCAGTACACTATACCTACTATTTTTTTTTATAGCGTCGCTATAGTTTGGGAAGCAGAGATATTAAAAGGGCTAATGCAAGAGAAAGAAGCATTATTATGTATGTCGAAGGCATGTTAAATTCTGCAATTATAAACATTTTATAAAAGATAGACATTAATAATGGGCAACATTAGGTATTAAGCAGGTTTACTCCATCACTTATAGGAGACCACAGCATTGAGGAGTCAGCTATTGTTAAAGTAACGGTTCTTCTGAACTTCTTTGCGACGTATTTCTATCGCAGTGCGGACGCAACGACAATGAGTGTAGGTTGCACGGCTCCAATAATTCGGGTGCGACCGTTCTAACGGTCTACTACCGGCCTGACTCCCGGACGTCCGAGCGGACGACCGGTGTCCGGTGCGCCATCCTCGTACACTCTACATTGATGTACCAAAACTGGATGAGGTCTTATTTGGTAATTTTATGTTAATTATGGTGCCTAATTTTTATGTCGGCACGGTTGGCGCAGTGGTTAAGCGATTGACTGCTGCGCTGCGTGTCGCGGGTTCGATTCCCGCACGGAAAAAATATTTGTATGACCTACAAGTAGTTGTTTCGGGTCTGAGTGTTTGTGTGTGTGAGTTTAAATGTTTGTAAACGCACCCACGATACAGGAGAAATTCCTAGTGTGGGGCAACGTTTTTTAAAAAAAGAGAAAGATAAAAGAAGAAGATGTTAATTATAATGCCCAAGTCATACATTCTGTAGTGAAATGAAAAATAGAATTCACCACTTTAAAATGTATTTAATCTAATAAAGACCAACTTAAGTTATCCCGGTATAAACAGTCTTAGTTTAAAAACAACGTATGCTAACATTTAAAACTCTACGAGGACTGATAACTACATTATGCGAGTGTGATGGTTTAAAGTGAGCCTCTCCTCACGGACTGCGTCCTGTGCCTGGACCTGCAGGTCACGACGATCAGTAAGCCTGCACCTTCAGGCATAGTCCGCTTGCACAACATCACTGGTAACGCACCAAAACCTGTACTTCGGTCTCGAACTCCAAGCTAAGCGGTAATGATGATTCGAGTGCAAGCAGATTCTAAGCAGGTGGTAATACAGAATCGAGCATTTGCATGCCAGTTAGACAGTCCAGTACCCGGAAAAAAGAGCCGGAAACGGCCCTTTTCAACTGGTTCTACACCTACGACAAATAAAATAGGGTGTCACACCAGGGAAAAGGATAACATAGGATACAAAGTGGAAATAAATACCAAATTCAAAGAAATAAACTGTAATTATGGTATGTTATGTGGTTCTGCAGATAACACGACACCGTAACTTGAATAAAGACACTATTTACTTGATAAAATTTGGAATTCACTGGCCAAAATAAATAATACGACTTGATTCAATACCAACATTTTATAGATTTACAGCTTTGTTTGGAAACCGCATTAAGAATATATAAAAAACCGGTCAAGAGCGAGTCCGACTCACGCACCGAGGGTTCCGTAAGTATATATGATGTTGATGATTTCTGAAAAACTGTGCTATTTACAGACATTGTTTTATTTTTCCTGTAATCTTTACATAAACTTCTATCACATAGAATAATTTTAGAGTTTTATATATGCAAACTTCGGAGATAAGAGAGGGGGAACGGTATTTTTTTTTTACATTTTTCATCAAAAGTCGAAAAAAATGTTTGAGAATGAGCAAACAGCTTTTTTTCATATGATACCCCACATGTCCTAGTAGCCCCACTTAACATTTTTAAGACCCCCTTTCAGTCCCTTTTGCAAAAAAGATATTTTTTTTTTAATTTCTTTCTTGTTTGCAAAATAGTTGGGCAAACATCAACTAAAACTATTCTAAATTACAAGTTGATAGCATTAGTAGTTCTTGAGATTACCAGGTGTGACAGACAGACAGACAGACTTAGTCTCACCATAAGGGTTCCTTTTTACCATTTTGGTACGGAACCCTAAAAATCGTTGGCCGGCTTGCGAACAAAAAGTCGTCACCGCAGAGGTTAACTTACGCTGCAATACGTACAATTAAAATGTCGTTCGATTATTTGCATGGAATGTAAGTAGGTTGTAACTCAATTCAGTTCAAATACATTGAGTGCTCGTTGTTATGTGTTTTATTATCGTTCTATTATTGAAATTCAATCATCATGGACGTATTCTCAATTATCTTTCACTCCACACAACAATACACAATAAATGCAATTATCATACAAGTATCTATGCGAACCAATTGTAACCTAGTCCCTTTAATTAGTTGGTGGTATGGTTCCCGGCTAAAGGTAGTTCATCAACCAACTTGTCCGTTCATTTGTTGCCACGAATTTTGCAATAAACTATCAAGGACCGGCATTATGTGAAGGCTAAGAGGATGGGCAGTAAAAACGATCCCCAACACGGATGTGAAACATGATTACTATTTAAATGTATGTGTTTAATTATAATTGATCAAGGGACAATAGTTTAGCAATGAACGTTTCCTGCCAGATTTAAAGATGAACAGAATATTTCTTTGTTTTCATTGTCACTTCCATTCATCCAAAATCTCGGACATCCTGTGCTGTACGCGAGAATATCTGACAAAAGGGCCCGAATTACCAACGGATTAAATTATCGTGAAAGGGTGTTGAGTTATGACCGGCTCCACGGAAACTCGTTTAGGGGGTGAATGGGATGTACTTGTAAATACACGGCCATGTATTATGTACTGTTATTACTTGTGCAATAGGGTTTTATATTATGAGAGGAAGCTGGAGGTTATGTCTTCAAGATATTGTTTGGAGATTGAGATGTAATTAAACTGATTCTGTTGCCTTTTCCAAGTTATATCAAACGTAAATTGTACGTTTTATGTTGATAGATTAGATTATTTTCTCGACATATCAACTATATGGAACAAGAGCTATGTAGGCTCATATTGACATCTTAAGCCATTCATTCCAGTTTTTTCATTATTTAGTGTCCATTCAATATCCAAACCTCATAAAATATTGCAAGTTATACAATACAGCTGCGAGATCACTTTCTAAGTCATTGCCAATTGCAATCATAAATATAATACTTCTCGCAGTTATATTTTCCCACAACTGTCAACGCCGCGCAGGCATACATTCGATTATGATATCGGTATCGATACGATGCGATACGACACGACTGTCGCTGTTCACTCCATACATTTTGTATCCGCACGCTTCCTGTTCACGAGCCACCTAGTTCAGTGTTGGTTACATATTGAAGCTACAAATCAAAACAGCCGTCTGAATGTTGCTTCTTGTTTTCTATGAATTGAATACATTACGTTTGACTTATAATCATAAAGTTTTAGTCCTTCATAACTACATTCTAATAGGTCCACTTATAACTAACTATGTCTAAAGATAACTATGAGGACCTATACACCAAGCTTACCTTAAAGTCTAATGACCTTAAGCACTCCAACATTATCGGACTTGGCGAAGATTCGCATCGACGTGATAATTATAGTCAACAGATGTGTTATAGGAAATACTGCATAAATTTCTAATGTTAAACTTAGACATGAATATTTTCTAAAGCTAGATACTGTTTAGCTTCATATACTAAAGGTGATTACGTAAATACAAGGTAATTTTCATAAGAGTATATGCGGAAGTCCTCACGTCTAAACAGAATATTCACGCCCACTTAATCATAACACCAATCTCTCCATATCAGACGAATTTCATCACCAGAATCAAGCAGTTAAACCCAATTGTGTCGGTCATGAAGCTAGTATGCCAGACGCACACAATCGCCACAATAGTGGACTTCCTCTATGGTTAGTTCCCGGAAACTCGTCGGCGGTTTACTCCACTATTTTTGTAATGGACTCTGTCCATTAGCAATAAATCGTTGGGACGCATGTGTGGGTGCGTCTAGACATCTCATCCTTTGTTTCCGAGATGTCTTAGAACGTACCAGCGGTAAATGAATATGGACAAAGTAAATATTGCGTTGATGCAAATGTATGGTCGTGCTGAGTTGTTTATAGAACTGTTGTCGTCAGATTTTGCTGTAAATTAATGGATCCCAAATGGGAGTAATTTATATTCTGACTGAGGTGTTGATTGTGATTTTTTGTATTTTTCTTTCTTCTGTTATTCACGAAAAGTGACGTAATTGCCCCGCAATATCAGCTACCAATAGAGAGCAGAACAAATGAACGATGTTAGCTAATCATGTTTGTTCTTTGTAAGATCGACCCCAGTAATCAAGTTACCTTTGTCTTCAGTATCTTGCGTATCTAGAGAAAATATACTTTTTCATTCGTAGACGTAATCATTGACAAATGTTTCCCACTGTTGCCCTTATAAGCCTCATCAGTTACATTAACCGGTCTATTAGGCACTTGCTTCACGTCTATTATCTGAAAGGTGTTGATTGACAGCGCTTTGTATATCAGCGTCTTTGTATAGTCCTAATGGCACAGCTTATATATTATCGTCCAATGATGATAATTACATAATTTTTAGGGTTCCGTACGGGTTCCGTACCTCAAAAGGAAAAAAGGAACCCATATAGGATCTCACGTGTGTATGTCTGTCCGTCTGTCACAGCTGATTTGCTCCGAATCTACTAGACCGATTAAATAGAAAATTTGGTATACATATGAACTTCTGTGACCCAAACACGGACATGATACGTAAATAAATTAATTTTGAACATGGAGGTCACTTTGGGGCGCAAATTAGAAAATTAAAAAAAAAGTTTTGCTGACTGTACCGTGTAACATATCAAATGAAAGAGCTTGTTTAAATCAAATCAAATCAAATCAAATCATTTATTTGCTTGAATATGGGTAGATACATGAGGTGATACATATATTATAAACAAGTTCTTAAAACCATATCCTACCTAAACAAGTGTGCAAATATCTACTATAATAAAAATATTTCTTACATTCAATAATTTACAAATATTAATATTAAATTATTTATGAAATGTATTAATTATATAATTTTATTATTATTACTTAACTTAAAAATTTAATTACATTTATCATTTAAATACTCAGTAACTGTGTAATAGGCTTTATTGATCAGGTATGTCTTTAATTTATTTTTAAATGATGTAAAATTCTTTGCTTCTTTTATATTATTAGGTAATTTATTATATATTCTAGGTCCCATACAAAATGCAAAATGCAATAAAGGATTTTATATATTTTTTTTTTATAGTTTAAAAATACATACTTTTGAAATTATTAAAAAATCCCTTATCTCCGAAACTACTGAGCCTAACATTTTGATAAAAATACAAAAAATTGTTCTTTACTTATAAACTCACTCAAAGCATTTATTTTTATAGTAACATGCATTGTATTTCTTCTTTTTGCTAAATAAAAATTATTCTTATTCTTATTTCAAATAAACTTATTACTTTTGAATTGTCAAGGGGTCGGTCAGTCATAAAGATGAAGCTAGTTGCCCATTCCAAAGCGTAGTAGAAGAAAGGGCAAGAAACTCCGCGGACACTCTTTTAAATCAAAATATTGTTACATAGTATTGGTTACATAATTTATGTTGAAATTATACGTTAAAAGCGTTCGTAATAAAAATATAAAAAGTAATTCAAATAAGCCGTGGCAGCTAAGAAATGACCAGTCTCTATTGACGGCTTTCACCTCTTTTACTGAAAAGATTTAGATTTTTCCTTACGTACATGATGTTTTCATAGATATATTGACAAGGTACCGTCATGATTTAATATTTTTAAACAGTTCCCTTAGAGAATCGCGCCTGCGATAGGGCCATATATTGCTCTGATGGCTCTTTTCTGCAGAATAAAAATAGACTCGATATCTGCAGCCCGTCCCCATAGTAAAATACCGTAAGACATAATACTATGAAAGTAACTGAAATAGACTAGCCTCGCGGTATCTACATTAGTGAATTGACGGATTTTTCTCACAGCATACGCTGCTGAACTTAGTAGTCCTGCAAGAGATGTTAAATGAGGACCCCATTGAAGCCTTGAGTCGAGCGTGATCCCAAGGAAAACAGTTTTATCGTAAATGGTAAATCACTTAATGTTGTGCGTACAAACTTATATTTGCAGTTGGAATGTATGGGGATCATATTTTTCAACTACGATATTAATTTTTTTCTTGAGATAAATTCATCCCAACTACGGAACCCTTCATTGTGCGTGGTCCGACACGCACTTGGCCAGTTTTTTGTGTAATATGCTGCTGATTTCTATACATTTTCTTATCATCTAAACACTTAACGGGTTACTGCTTGAAAGATACCACCACCATATTTGTAAAACCTACCACCTAAGTTCACATGTGAAAGCAATAAATATATTGAGTATTGAGATGTTTATTATACACTAGATGAGTTTCTTAATGACAAATCTCTCTAATTATATAATGCTGACATAAATTTTAATACTTTACATTAATAATAATCTTTTGAATTGAATTGACTGTGAATTGTAATAAAATTTTAATTGCATGCATGCGTTAATCATATCCAATCTAATAATTTATTAGCAGATTATAAAAATCCAATTTGTTAGTAATTACATACACATCTTAAACACTAGTGTTAGAAACATACATTTAGCAAATTTTGGTAATAATTATTAATAATGTCAAAACAATCAGTAATAATGACTCCATTCACTCTTCCTTTTTCGTTCAGTCTATCTCTCTGTGGAATGCGCTTCCCCAGGAAATCAGGATGGCAACCAACCGATTATCCTTTAAAGTTAAAGTTCGCGAGCACATTCGTAAGAAGCTGGCAGTATCATCACAACGGTAAAGTTTTCCCATTGTATGTTTGGTTAATAGTATATTCGTGTATTTATTTGGTCTTATATTTATGTATAATTAGGTAAATATATTATATTTAAAGTTTTAAATAGGTTTATGTATGTATATCCTTATATTGAAATAAGTATTGATTTCACAATTTTCTTTATTGCACCTACCACTGCTTCTCTCTGCATCACCCAAAGGTTGACTGGTAGAAAATGCCTATGGCATTAAGTCCGCCTCTGTACATTTTTGTGCTTAAAGTATTAAATAAATAAATAAATAATGTCAAAACCATTTCATTATAATGTCAAAATCACCATTAACAGTGTCAACATCATTAATAATACAATAGTCAAATCAATATAGTAAATAAAAAATAAGAAAATGATCAAAAAAGCAATAGGTAAGCATTTTAACGGCACAATTTTTAGGAAATACTTGTGTTCTGGTTCAGTGGCCAAGCATTAGACCTTCCGCCCTATCGGCCACGGTGACCAAGAGGCTGTTGGCGCTGCCCCGCACGCGCCGCATCAGGGAGGCGACTCGCGCACGCAGGATTGCATAAAAGTCGTTTATACATTCCCTCTGCGAACCTCTCTGATGCGCTACAGTGTCGTGGCAACCCTAACAGCGCCCTGTATGCGTTGTTGTACTGGACACGTAAGAAAATACAATACAATAAAAACAATAATACAATTAGGTTTTCAAATACTTATAAAATGTATTATTATATTGTAATAAATTTATCATTGTAATTTAATACTACTCATTTAATCGTTTTTATTAATACTATTAATCATTTGTATGTCAATATTTGCAAAAAAGCGCACTAACTATTTTTTAAGATCTTAATCGTATGTAATTATTACCCATGTTTCACAAATAAAATGCTTATTCTTATCTTATCACATAGATCATTATCCTAATCCTAACTAATATTATAAATTCGAAAGTAAGTTTATTTGTTACCTTTTCACGCCTAAACCACTGAACCGATCATACGTTGTCAGGTGTACAAAAACGGACATAGGGTACCATTCATCACGAAAAAAAGTACTGTTCCCGAGGAAAACATCAATAACGTTCTTATGAGAATAGATGGCGCCACGTGTCTTTCGAATCATGATTGAATAATTATTATATTATTATAGAAACTTGAATGGTGAGTTATGAGTTTTTTGCCGCCAAACGCCAAACAACAAGCACAGTGTACAACCCGAATTGATTGTTTAAATTAACGCGAGCGAAGCCGCGGGCAAAAGCTAGTTATGTAATAAGTTAGCTTTTTTTTTCTTCTTTTAAATTCACACACATTGGGGAAACTGTTGGCCTTCATCTCACCCGATGATAAGGGCGAAGGTGGAAGCAAGCTGCACCCGGAATCTTCAACCACAGAGGAACTGGATCTTTACACTATTTGCAGAAACACAACAATGCAGTTAACATTGTTGTTACGGCGACAAACTTAGATAACATGGTGGTAGCTAACCAGGCGAACTTAGTACAAGTCCTACCAACAACCAAACCAAGCAGACAATTTAGCCCCGCTGGGAATCGAACCCGATGTCGGGTCTCCGGGTCTGAGACAGGTGGTACCGCGGTCGTACCACTAGACCATTGAGGTGGTTAAAAGCTGATATTATAAGTTGTGCTAGAGTTTTATAACATGTGCCTTATCAATGGGATTAACGTAATTATAACTAATGTATTACTGTACTCTTAATCCCAAAGTATTAATTTTCGATCATCAATAGCATTTTGATCTTGAATTGATGATTGACACGTGTCCTAAAATTTTACATTAGTTATCGACCCTTAATCTTAGGAACCGTTCGGTATGAATATTATAACAAACTTATCTCTATAATATTATTATTACGAGAAGATATTCCTAGCGTTAGCAAATAAATTCTGTCCTATCTTAATGCTAGAAACACAGTAACATTTAATGCCAAGATATCCTCATTGTTGCTGAAACAACTACAATAGCTTACATTTCATTAAATGTCTCCGCCATTCTACAGCATACAATAACATCCCTTAGTACTATGAAGAAATAATGGAATCCGATACTCCTACGCTGTAACCTTTAAAATATTAATTCGCAACAAAACTATAAAGCCACAACATAAGTGAATACAGAAGGCCGGCTTATACAACAAGCGAAAAC